>CM055896.1:20834216-21388962 GCA_029582155.1 Panopea generosa | reverse complement strand
CTGGTTCTGAGTGGATAAAAATGAAAAAAATGTCAAAAGTGGGCCATTTTCAGCTCAAAATCCAAATTCAGTACCTAAGTACATATATTTTGAGCTTGGAATTCAAAATCAGTTCTTAAACCTACTATTTCATGTGTATTTTTGTTTCCCAATGCAATTAAGATCATTTCTAGTGTTTTCAATGGTTCTTGAGTGTGCGATTTCAGCGGACAAGGCGCAAGTTATCGCGACAAACTGAACCTGGTATTTTAACCAAATTTTCCTAAAATGGCCTTATACGGTACCTTAAAATAAAATAAAACAGTATATTTTGTCAAAATTTAACATATCTATCATCATTCCGCTGTATTTCACTTAAATGCACTTAAAATTCTGAGTAGAACATTCTGTGGGCTATTTAAAGCCATATGGCCCTTATTTTTAATAAAAACCTCTAAAAAAAAAGAAAAAATGGCGAAAATTGATCAACCTGCGGAATTTTTTTTTATTTTATTGCCATTTCCCTACAAGCACCCCAGTTGCACTATTTACAGAAAAAAAGAAGCTAATGCGATGAAAATTTAGAAAATGTTGTCGCGGTTGTTTAGGTCAGCTACCACCATTGCGTTTTCCATAGACTTACATTATAACGTTTGACCAAATTTTCACATTTTCTAACATTGGCGGACCAAAAAGTCCTATATCATATTAAAGTACTGTCCTAGACTCAAATAAAAATGTCCCCAAAATGGGGTCAAAAGTACCACTTTTTACCACTTTTTGCCCCCTGAAGTTGGGTACCCCCACTTTCAGCATGAAAAAAAGTAAATTTCACCAATTTTACTTTCCATGCAGTTTCCTTGATAAAATGAATTAAGACAGTCACAGAAACATAATTCTAATTTTTTATTGACACAAACATAATAAACTTATATTTTATTGTGATCATTTGCCAGTTTCACATTTTCATCCAACCACAATTAAGCTTACTATAAAAATATATGCCCTGAACATCCCTATACTTTTTTCAGCCAATCAGAGAGCTCGTCTCAATGGTGGTAGCTGACCTAAAGGGGCATTTAATTTCGCTTTTTTATTATTCCACTGATGCAAATTCATAGAATAAATATTTCTGAACAAAATGATACCATTTTTATTTTTCTGCTACATAATTTGATGAAAATGTGGCCTTTTCCAGGCACAAAAAAGTATACATAATTTTACCAAATTCCCAATGACAAAACTGTACTTCAGTTCAAATTTACTTAGACACTTGACCTACAATATTTGATCTAATCATTCTTGTTTTTTTATATAATTATGGAAACAGGTATATAAACATGTAATGATAGCTTTGCATATCAACTTTTAAGATTCCTTTGCATAAAAAATGTGTATACATGATAATTTCATACCCCACCCACTAAAATTATATGAAAAAAGGCTAAATTGACCATTTGCTCTAATTTCATAATAAATGTGTTGATATTTTTATAAAGAAGTTGTCGAAATGCATTTGATCGAATAAAATTAACAACGGAATGATAAATTAAACCATTTCGTAAAATTTCATTGTCGCTTCGGTTAAAGGATTACATTTGGATTACACACTTTCCGGTAGAAAGAGAGCCTTTCGGAACATCGGTTACCAAGATAGAAGAAATGTCATATTTATTTAGTGGTTTAATATTTCTTTAATCCAGTGGAATGGGTATACATCCTTTTCTATGTCTTATATTAAAAAATATGTAAAGATGACAGAAATTATATCAAAATCAGTCAAGCATGAAAATTCATAATTTTTAGTAGTAAATCACAATTATTACCATTTCTAGGGAATTTGGGGCACAAAACCCACAATTTTCTTGCACTACAACATTCTATTTACAAATTATCCATCAAATGTTACATTTAAGTAAAAAAAATGTCAGACAAGATAGGGCAAAATGGAAAATATTTCCAAAATTATATAACTCAAGTATTTCTTGAATGTAATATGTTTAGATTGTGAAGTGATTTAGCAACATTGAAGTGCAATAGATACAACCAGGCACCCATTATTGCAACTATTCAACTGGCTCTACTTATAACTGCACAATAAAAGAGGTTAAATGTGAAAAATTGCTATATAATATGGCATGGCATGCTGGTTCTGAGTGGATAAAAATGAAAAAAATGTCAAAAGTGGGCCATTTTCAGCTCAAAATCCAAATTCAGTACCTAAGTACACATATTTTGAGCTTGGAATTCAAAATCAGTTCTTAAACCTACTATTTCATGTGTATTTTTGTTTCCCAATGCAATTAAGATCATTTCTAGTGTTTTCAATGGTTCTTGAGTGTGCGATTTCAGCGGACAAGGCGCAAGTTATCGCGATAAACTGAACCTGGTATTTTAACCAAATTTTCCTAAAATGGCCTTATACGGTACCTTAAAATAAAATAAAACAGTATATTTTGTCAAAATTTAACATATCTATCATCATTCCGCTGTATTTCACTTAAATGCACTTAAAATTCTGAGTAGAACATTCTGTGGGCTATTTAAAGCCATATGGCCCTTATTTTTAATAAAAACCTCTAAAAAAAAAGAAAAAATGGCGAAAATTGATCAACCTGCGGAATTTTTTTTTATTTTATTGCCATTTCCCTACAAGCACCCCAGTTGCACTATTTACAGAAAAAAAGAAGCTAATGCGATGAAAATTTAGAAAATGTTGTCGCGGTTGTTTAGGTCAGCTACCACCATTGCGTTTTCCATAGACTTACATTATAACGTTTGACCAAATTTTCACATTTTCTAACATTGGCGGACCAAAAAGTCCTATATCATATTAAAGTACTGTCCTAGACTCAAATAAAAATGTCCCCAAAATGGGGTCAAAAGTACCACTTTTTACCACTTTTTGCCCCCTGAAGTTGGGTACCCCCACTTTCAGCATGAAAAAAAGTAAATTTCACCAATTTTACTTTCCATGCAGTTTCCTTGATAAAATGAATTAAGACAGTCACAGAAACATAATTCTAATTTTTTATTGACACAAACATAATAAACTTATATTTTATTGTGATCATTTGCCAGTTTCACATTTTCATCCAACCACAATTAAGCTTACTATAAAAATATATGCCCTGAACATCCCTATACTTTTTTCAGCCAATCAGAGAGCTCGTCTCAATGGTGGTAGCTGACCTAAAGGGGCATTTAATTTCGCTTTTTTATTATTCCACTGATGCAAATTCATAGAATAAATATTTCTGAACAAAATGATACCATTTTTATTTTTCTGCTACATAATTTGATGAAAATGTGGCCTTTTCCAGGCACAAAAAAGTATACATAATTTTACCAAATTCCCAATGACAAAACTGTACTTCAGTTCAAATTTACTTAGACACTTGACCTACAATATTTGATCTAATCATTCTTGTTTTTTTATATAATTATGGAAACAGGTATATAAACATGTAATGATAGCTTTGCATATCAACTTTTAAGATTCCTTTGCATAAAAAATGTGTATACATGATAATTTCATACCCCACCCACTAAAATTATATGAAAAAAGGCTAAATTGACCATTTGCTCTAATTTCATAATAAATGTGTTGATATTTTTATAAAGAAGTTGTCGAATGCATTTGATCGAATAAAATTAACAACGGAATGATAAATTAAACCATTTCGTAAAATTTCATTGTCGCTTCGGTTAAAGGATTACATTTGGATTACACACTTTCCGGTAGAAAGAGAGCCTTTCGGAACATCGGTTACCAAGATAGAAGAAATGTCATATTTATTTAGTGGTTTAATATTTCTTTAATCCAGTGGAATGGGTATACATCCTTTTCTATGTCTTATATTAAAAAATATGTAAAGATGACAGAAATTATATCAAAATCAGTCAAGCATGAAAATTCATAATTTTTAGTAGTAAATCACAATTATTACCATTTCTAGGGAATTTGGGGCACAAAACCCACAATTTTCTTGCACTACAACATTCTATTTACAAATTATCCATCAAATGTTACATTTAAGTAAAAAAAATGTCAGACAAGATAGGGCAAAATGGAAAATATTTCCAAAATTATATAACTCAAGTATTTCTTGAATGTAATATGTTTAGATTGTGAAGTGATTTAGCAACATTGAAGTGCAATAGATACAACCAGGCACCCATTATTGCAACTATTCAACTGGCTCTACTTATAACTGCACAATAAAAGAGGTTAAATGTGAAAAATTGCTATATAATATGGCATGGCATGCTGGTTCTGAGTGGATAAAAATGAAAAAAATGTCAAAAGTGGGCCATTTTCAGCTCAAAATCCAAATTCAGTACCTAAGTACATATATTTTGAGCTTGGAATTCAAAATCAGTTCTTAAACCTACTATTTCATGTGTATTTTTGTTTCCCAATGCAATTAAGATCATTTCTAGTGTTTTCAATGGTTCTTGAGTGTGCGATTTCAGCGGACAAGGCGCAAGTTATCGCGACTAAACTGAACCTGGTATTTTAACCAAATTTTCCTAAAATGGCCTTATACGGTACCTTAAAATAAAATAAAACAGTATATTTTGTCAAAATTTAACATATCTATCATCATTCCGCTGTATTTCACTTAAATGCACTTAAAATTCTGAGTAGAACATTCTGTGGGCTATTTAAAGCCATATGGCCCTTATTTTTAATAAAAACCTCTAAAAAAAAAGAAAAAATGGCGAAAATTGATCAACCTGCGGAATTTTTTTTTATTTTATTGCCATTTCCCTACAAGCACCCCAGTTGCACTATTTACAGAAAAAAAGAAGCTAATGCGATGAAAATTTAGAAAATGTTGTCGCGGTTGTTTAGGTCAGCTACCACCATTGCGTTTTCCATAGACTTACATTATAACGTTTGACCAAATTTTCACATTTTCTAACATTGGCGGACCAAAAAGTCCTATATCATATTAAAGTACTGTCCTAGACTCAAATAAAAATGTCCCCAAAATGGGGTCAAAAGTACCACTTTTTACCACTTTTTGCCCCCTGAAGTTGGGTACCCCCACTTTCAGCATGAAAAAAAGTAAATTTCACCAATTTTACTTTCCATGCAGTTTCCTTGATAAAATGAATTAAGACAGTCACAGAAACATAATTCTAATTTTTTATTGACACAAACATAATAAACTTATATTTTATTGTGATCATTTGCCAGTTTCACATTTTCATCCAACCACAATTAAGCTTACTATAAAAATATATGCCCTGAACATCCCTATACTTTTTTCAGCCAATCAGAGAGCTCGTCTCAATGGTGGTAGCTGACCTAAAGGGGCATTTAATTTCGCTTTTTTATTATTCCACTGATGCAAATTCATAGAATAAATATTTCTGAACAAAATGATACCATTTTTATTTTTCTGCTACATAATTTGATGAAAATGTGGCCTTTTCCAGGCACAAAAAAGTATACATAATTTTACCAAATTCCCAATGACAAAACTGTACTTCAGTTCAAATTTACTTAGACACTTGACCTACAATATTTGATCTAATCATTCTTGTTTTTTTATATAATTATGGAAACAGGTATATAAACATGTAATGATAGCTTTGCATATCAACTTTTAAGATTCCTTTGCATAAAAAATGTGTATACATGATAATTTCATACCCCACCCACTAAAATTATATGAAAAAAGGCTAAATTGACCATTTGCTCTAATTTCATAATAAATGTGTTGATATTTTTATAAAGAAGTTGTCGAATGCATTTGATCGAATAAAATTAACAACGGAATGATAAATTAAACCATTTCGTAAAATTTCATTGTCGCTTCGGTTAAAGGATTACATTTGGATTACACACTTTCCGGTAGAAAGAGAGCCTTTCGGAACATCGGTTACCAAGATAGAAGAAATGTCATATTTATTTAGTGGTTTAATATTTCTTTAATCCAGTGGAATGGGTATACATCCTTTTCTATGTCTTATATTAAAAAATATGTAAAGATGACAGAAATTATATCAAAATCAGTCAAGCATGAAAATTCATAATTTTTAGTAGTAAATCACAATTATTACCATTTCTAGGGAATTTGGGGCACAAAACCCACAATTTTCTTGCACTACAACATTCTATTTACAAATTATCCATCAAATGTTACATTTAAGTAAAAAAAATGTCAGACAAGATAGGGCAAAATGGAAAATATTTCCAAAATTATATAACTCAAGTATTTCTTGAATGTAATATGTTTAGATTGTGAAGTGATTTAGCAACATTGAAGTGCAATAGATACAACCAGGCACCCATTATTGCAACTATTCAACTGGCTCTACTTATAACTGCACAATAAAAGAGGTTAAATGTGAAAAATTGCTATATAATATGGCATGGCATGCTGGTTCTGAGTGGATAAAAATGAAAAAAATGTCAAAAGTGGGCCATTTTCAGCTCAAAATCCAAATTCAGTACCTAAGTACATATATTTTGAGCTTGGAATTCAAAATCAGTTCTTAAACCTACTATTTCATGTGTATTTTTGTTTCCCAATGCAATTAAGATCATTTCTAGTGTTTTCAATGGTTCTTGAGTGTGCGATTTCAGCGGACAAGGCGCAAGTTATCGCGACAAACTGAACCTGGTATTTTAACCAAATTTTCCTAAAATGGCCTTATACGGTACCTTAAAATAAAATAAAACAGTATATTTTGTCAAAATTTAACATATCTATCATCATTCCGCTGTATTTCACTTAAATGCACTTAAAATTCTGAGTAGAACATTCTGTGGGCTATTTAAAGCCATATGGCCCTTATTTTTAATAAAAACCTCTAAAAAAAAAGAAAAAATGGCGAAAATTGATCAACCTGCGGAATTTTTTTTTATTTTATTGCCATTTCCCTACAAGCACCCCAGTTGCACTATTTACAGAAAAAAAGAAGCTAATGCGATGAAAATTTAGAAAATGTTGTCGCGGTTGTTTAGGTCAGCTACCACCATTGCGTTTTCCATAGACTTACATTATAACGTTTGACCAAATTTTCACATTTTCTAACATTGGCGGACCAAAAAGTCCTATATCATATTAAAGTACTGTCCTAGACTCAAATAAAAATGTCCCCAAAATGGGGTCAAAAGTACCACTTTTTACCACTTTTTGCCCCCTGAAGTTGGGTACCCCCACTTTCAGCATGAAAAAAAGTAAATTTCACCAATTTTACTTTCCATGCAGTTTCCTTGATAAAATGAATTAAGACAGTCACAGAAACATAATTCTAATTTTTTATTGACACAAACATAATAAACTTATATTTTATTGTGATCATTTGCCAGTTTCACATTTTCATCCAACCACAATTAAGCTTACTATAAAAATATATGCCCTGAACATCCCTATACTTTTTTCAGCCAATCAGAGAGCTCGTCTCAATGGTGGTAGCTGACCTAAAGGGGCATTTAATTTCGCTTTTTTATTATTCCACTGATGCAAATTCATAGAATAAATATTTCTGAACAAAATGATACCATTTTTATTTTTCTGCTACATAATTTGATGAAAATGTGGCCTTTTCCAGGCACAAAAAAGTATACATAATTTTACCAAATTCCCAATGACAAAACTGTACTTCAGTTCAAATTTACTTAGACACTTGACCTACAATATTTGATCTAATCATTCTTGTTTTTTTATATAATTATGGAAACAGGTATATAAACATGTAATGATAGCTTTGCATATCAACTTTTAAGATTCCTTTGCATAAAAAATGTGTATACATGATAATTTCATACCCCACCCACTAAAATTATATGAAAAAAGGCTAAATTGACCATTTGCTCTAATTTCATAATAAATGTGTTGATATTTTTATAAAGAAGTTGTCGAATGCATTTGATCGAATAAAATTAACAACGGAATGATAAATTAAACCATTTCGTAAAATTTCATTGTCGCTTCGGTTAAAGGATTACATTTGGATTACACACTTTCCGGTAGAAAGAGAGCCTTTCGGAACATCGGTTACCAAGATAGAAGAAATGTCATATTTATTTAGTGGTTTAATATTTCTTTAATCCAGTGGAATGGGTATACATCCTTTTCTATGTCTTATATTAAAAAATATGTAAAGATGACAGAAATTATATCAAAATCAGTCAAGCATGAAAATTCATAATTTTTAGTAGTAAATCACAATTATTACCATTTCTAGGGAATTTGGGGCACAAAACCCACAATTTTCTTGCACTACAACATTCTATTTACAAATTATCCATCAAATGTTACATTTAAGTAAAAAAAATGTCAGACAAGATAGGGCAAAATGGAAAATATTTCCAAAATTATATAACTCAAGTATTTCTTGAATGTAATATGTTTAGATTGTGAAGTGATTTAGCAACATTGAAGTGCAATAGATACAACCAGGCACCCATTATTGCAACTATTCAACTGGCTCTACTTATAACTGCACAATAAAAGAGGTTAAATGTGAAAAATTGCTATATAATATGGCATGGCATGCTGGTTCTGAGTGGATAAAAATGAAAAAAATGTCAAAAGTGGGCCATTTTCAGCTCAAAATCCAAATTCAGTACCTAAGTACATATATTTTGAGCTTGGAATTCAAAATCAGTTCTTAAACCTACTATTTCATGTGTATTTTTGTTTCCCAATGCAATTAAGATCATTTCTAGTGTTTTCAATGGTTCTTGAGTGTGCGATTTCAGCGGACAAGGCGCAAGTTATCGCGACAAACTGAACCTGGTATTTTAACCAAATTTTCCTAAAATGGCCTTATACGGTACCTTAAAATAAAATAAAACAGTATATTTTGTCAAAATTTAACATATCTATCATCATTCCGCTGTATTTCACTTAAATGCACTTAAAATTCTGAGTAGAACATTCTGTGGGCTATTTAAAGCCATATGGCCCTTATTTTTAATAAAAACCTCTAAAAAAAAAGAAAAAATGGCGAAAATTGATCAACCTGCGGAATTTTTTTTTATTTTATTGCCATTTCCCTACAAGCACCCCAGTTGCACTATTTACAGAAAAAAAGAAGCTAATGCGATGAAAATTTAGAAAATGTTGTCGCGGTTGTTTAGGTCAGCTACCACCATTGCGTTTTCCATAGACTTACATTATAACGTTTGACCAAATTTTCACATTTTCTAACATTGGCGGACCAAAAAGTCCTATATCATATTAAAGTACTGTCCTAGACTCAAATAAAAATGTCCCCAAAATGGGGTCAAAAGTACCACTTTTTACCACTTTTTGCCCCCTGAAGTTGGGTACCCCCACTTTCAGCATGAAAAAAAGTAAATTTCACCAATTTTACTTTCCATGCAGTTTCCTTGATAAAATGAATTAAGACAGTCACAGAAACATAATTCTAATTTTTTATTGACACAAACATAATAAACTTATATTTTATTGTGATCATTTGCCAGTTTCACATTTTCATCCAACCACAATTAAGCTTACTATAAAAATATATGCCCTGAACATCCCTATACTTTTTTCAGCCAATCAGAGAGCTCGTCTCAATGGTGGTAGCTGACCTAAAGGGGCATTTAATTTCGCTTTTTTATTATTCCACTGATGCAAATTCATAGAATAAATATTTCTGAACAAAATGATACCATTTTTATTTTTCTGCTACATAATTTGATGAAAATGTGGCCTTTTCCAGGCACAAAAAAGTATACATAATTTTACCAAATTCCCAATGACAAAACTGTACTTCAGTTCAAATTTACTTAGACACTTGACCTACAATATTTGATCTAATCATTCTTGTTTTTTTATATAATTATGGAAACAGGTATATAAACATGTAATGATAGCTTTGCATATCAACTTTTAAGATTCCTTTGCATAAAAAATGTGTATACATGATAATTTCATACCCCACCCACTAAAATTATATGAAAAAAGGCTAAATTGACCATTTGCTCTAATTTCATAATAAATGTGTTGATATTTTTATAAAGAAGTTGTCGAATGCATTTGATCGAATAAAATTAACAACGGAATGATAAATTAAACCATTTCGTAAAATTTCATTGTCGCTTCGGTTAAAGGATTACATTTGGATTACACACTTTCCGGTAGAAAGAGAGCCTTTCGGAACATCGGTTACCAAGATAGAAGAAATGTCATATTTATTTAGTGGTTTAATATTTCTTTAATCCAGTGGAATGGGTATACATCCTTTTCTATGTCTTATATTAAAAAATATGTAAAGATGACAGAAATTATATCAAAATCAGTCAAGCATGAAAATTCATAATTTTTAGTAGTAAATCACAATTATTACCATTTCTAGGGAATTTGGGGCACAAAACCCACAATTTTCTTGCACTACAACATTCTATTTACAAATTATCCATCAAATGTTACATTTAAGTAAAAAAAATGTCAGACAAGATAGGGCAAAATGGAAAATATTTCCAAAATTATATAACTCAAGTATTTCTTGAATGTAATATGTTTAGATTGTGAAGTGATTTAGCAACATTGAAGTGCAATAGATACAACCAGGCACCCATTATTGCAACTATTCAACTGGCTCTACTTATAACTGCACAATAAAAGAGGTTAAATGTGAAAAATTGCTATATAATATGGCATGGCATGCTGGTTCTGAGTGGATAAAAATGAAAAAAATGTCAAAAGTGGGCCATTTTCAGCTCAAAATCCAAATTCAGTACCTAAGTACATATATTTTGAGCTTGGAATTCAAAATCAGTTCTTAAACCTACTATTTCATGTGTATTTTTGTTTCCCAATGCAATTAAGATCATTTCTAGTGTTTTCAATGGTTCTTGAGTGTGCGATTTCAGCGGACAAGGCGCAAGTTATCGCGACTAAACTGAACCTGGTATTTTAACCAAATTTTCCTAAAATGGCCTTATACGGTACCTTAAAATAAAATAAAACAGTATATTTTGTCAAAATTTAACATATCTATCATCATTCCGCTGTATTTCACTTAAATGCACTTAAAATTCTGAGTAGAACATTCTGTGGGCTATTTAAAGCCATATGGCCCTTATTTTTAATAAAAACCTCTAAAAAAAAAGAAAAAATGGCGAAAATTGATCAACCTGCGGAATTTTTTTTTATTTTATTGCCATTTCCCTACAAGCACCCCAGTTGCACTATTTACAGAAAAAAAGAAGCTAATGCGATGAAAATTTAGAAAATGTTGTCGCGGTTGTTTAGGTCAGCTACCACCATTGCGTTTTCCATAGACTTACATTATAACGTTTGACCAAATTTTCACATTTTCTAACATTGGCGGACCAAAAAGTCCTATATCATATTAAAGTACTGTCCTAGACTCAAATAAAAATGTCCCCAAAATGGGGTCAAAAGTACCACTTTTTACCACTTTTTGCCCCCTGAAGTTGGGTACCCCCACTTTCAGCATGAAAAAAAGTAAATTTCACCAATTTTACTTTCCATGCAGTTTCCTTGATAAAATGAATTAAGACAGTCACAGAAACATAATTCTAATTTTTTATTGACACAAACATAATAAACTTATATTTTATTGTGATCATTTGCCAGTTTCACATTTTCATCCAACCACAATTAAGCTTACTATAAAAATATATGCCCTGAACATCCCTATACTTTTTTCAGCCAATCAGAGAGCTCGTCTCAATGGTGGTAGCTGACCTAAAGGGGCATTTAATTTCGCTTTTTTATTATTCCACTGATGCAAATTCATAGAATAAATATTTCTGAACAAAATGATACCATTTTTATTTTTCTGCTACATAATTTGATGAAAATGTGGCCTTTTCCAGGCACAAAAAAGTATACATAATTTTACCAAATTCCCAATGACAAAACTGTACTTCAGTTCAAATTTACTTAGACACTTGACCTACAATATTTGATCTAATCATTCTTGTTTTTTTATATAATTATGGAAACAGGTATATAAACATGTAATGATAGCTTTGCATATCAACTTTTAAGATTCCTTTGCATAAAAAATGTGTATACATGATAATTTCATACCCCACCCACTAAAATTATATGAAAAAAGGCTAAATTGACCATTTGCTCTAATTTCATAATAAATGTGTTGATATTTTTATAAAGAAGTTGTCGAATGCATTTGATCGAATAAAATTAACAACGGAATGATAAATTAAACCATTTCGTAAAATTTCATTGTCGCTTCGGTTAAAGGATTACATTTGGATTACACACTTTCCGGTAGAAAGAGAGCCTTTCGGAACATCGGTTACCAAGATAGAAGAAATGTCATATTTATTTAGTGGTTTAATATTTCTTTAATCCAGTGGAATGGGTATACATCCTTTTCTATGTCTTATATTAAAAAATATGTAAAGATGACAGAAATTATATCAAAATCAGTCAAGCATGAAAATTCATAATTTTTAGTAGTAAATCACAATTATTACCATTTCTAGGGAATTTGGGGCACAAAACCCACAATTTTCTTGCACTACAACATTCTATTTACAAATTATCCATCAAATGTTACATTTAAGTAAAAAAAATGTCAGACAAGATAGGGCAAAATGGAAAATATTTCCAAAATTATATAACTCAAGTATTTCTTGAATGTAATATGTTTAGATTGTGAAGTGATTTAGCAACATTGAAGTGCAATAGATACAACCAGGCACCCATTATTGCAACTATTCAACTGGCTCTACTTATAACTGCACAATAAAAGAGGTTAAATGTGAAAAATTGCTATATAATATGGCATGGCATGCTGGTTCTGAGTGGATAAAAATGAAAAAAATGTCAAAAGTGGGCCATTTTCAGCTCAAAATCCAAATTCAGTACCTAAGTACATATATTTTGAGCTTGGAATTCAAAATCAGTTCTTAAACCTACTATTTCATGTGTATTTTTGTTTCCCAATGCAATTAAGATCATTTCTAGTGTTTTCAATGGTTCTTGAGTGTGCGATTTCAGCGGACAAGGCGCAAGTTATCGCGACAAACTGAACCTGGTATTTTAACCAAATTTTCCTAAAATGGCCTTATACGGTACCTTAAAATAAAATAAAACAGTATATTTTGTCAAAATTTAACATATCTATCATCATTCCGCTGTATTTCACTTAAATGCACTTAAAATTCTGAGTAGAACATTCTGTGGGCTATTTAAAGCCATATGGCCCTTATTTTTAATAAAAACCTCTAAAAAAAAAGAAAAAATGGCGAAAATTGATCAACCTGCGGAATTTTTTTTTATTTTATTGCCATTTCCCTACAAGCACCCCAGTTGCACTATTTACAGAAAAAAAGAAGCTAATGCGATGAAAATTTAGAAAATGTTGTCGCGGTTGTTTAGGTCAGCTACCACCATTGCGTTTTCCATAGACTTACATTATAACGTTTGACCAAATTTTCACATTTTCTAACATTGGCGGACCAAAAAGTCCTATATCATATTAAAGTACTGTCCTAGACTCAAATAAAAATGTCCCCAAAATGGGGTCAAAAGTACCACTTTTTACCACTTTTTGCCCCCTGAAGTTGGGTACCCCCACTTTCAGCATGAAAAAAAGTAAATTTCACCAATTTTACTTTCCATGCAGTTTCCTTGATAAAATGAATTAAGACAGTCACAGAAACATAATTCTAATTTTTTATTGACACAAACATAATAAACTTATATTTTATTGTGATCATTTGCCAGTTTCACATTTTCATCCAACCACAATTAAGCTTACTATAAAAATATATGCCCTGAACATCCCTATACTTTTTTCAGCCAATCAGAGAGCTCGTCTCAATGGTGGTAGCTGACCTAAAGGGGCATTTAATTTCGCTTTTTTATTATTCCACTGATGCAAATTCATAGAATAAATATTTCTGAACAAAATGATACCATTTTTATTTTTCTGCTACATAATTTGATGAAAATGTGGCCTTTTCCAGGCACAAAAAAGTATACATAATTTTACCAAATTCCCAATGACAAAACTGTACTTCAGTTCAAATTTACTTAGACACTTGACCTACAATATTTGATCTAATCATTCTTGTTTTTTTATATAATTATGGAAACAGGTATATAAACATGTAATGATAGCTTTGCATATCAACTTTTAAGATTCCTTTGCATAAAAAATGTGTATACATGATAATTTCATACCCCACCCACTAAAATTATATGAAAAAAGGCTAAATTGACCATTTGCTCTAATTTCATAATAAATGTGTTGATATTTTTATAAAGAAGTTGTCGAATGCATTTGATCGAATAAAATTAACAACGGAATGATAAATTAAACCATTTCGTAAAATTTCATTGTCGCTTCGGTTAAAGGATTACATTTGGATTACACACTTTCCGGTAGAAAGAGAGCCTTTCGGAACATCGGTTACCAAGATAGAAGAAATGTCATATTTATTTAGTGGTTTAATATTTCTTTAATCCAGTGGAATGGGTATACATCCTTTTCTATGTCTTATATTAAAAAATATGTAAAGATGACAGAAATTATATCAAAATCAGTCAAGCATGAAAATTCATAATTTTTAGTAGTAAATCACAATTATTACCATTTCTAGGGAATTTGGGGCACAAAACCCACAATTTTCTTGCACTACAACATTCTATTTACAAATTATCCATCAAATGTTACATTTAAGTAAAAAAAATGTCAGACAAGATAGGGCAAAATGGAAAATATTTCCAAAATTATATAACTCAAGTATTTCTTGAATGTAATATGTTTAGATTGTGAAGTGATTTAGCAACATTGAAGTGCAATAGATACAACCAGGCACCCATTATTGCAACTATTCAACTGGCTCTACTTATAACTGCACAATAAAAGAGGTTAAATGTGAAAAATTGCTATATAATATGGCATGGCATGCTGGTTCTGAGTGGATAAAAATGAAAAAAATGTCAAAAGTGGGCCATTTTCAGCTCAAAATCCAAATTCAGTACCTAAGTACATATATTTTGAGCTTGGAATTCAAAATCAGTTCTTAAACCTACTATTTCATGTGTATTTTTGTTTCCCAATGCAATTAAGATCATTTCTAGTGTTTTCAATGGTTCTTGAGTGTGCGATTTCAGCGGACAAGGCGCAAGTTATCGCGACAAACTGAACCTGGTATTTTAACCAAATTTTCCTAAAATGGCCTTATACGGTACCTTAAAATAAAATAAAACAGTATATTTTGTCAAAATTTAACATATCTATCATCATTCCGCTGTATTTCACTTAAATGCACTTAAAATTCTGAGTAGAACATTCTGTGGGCTATTTAAAGCCATATGGCCCTTATTTTTAATAAAAACCTCTAAAAAAAAAGAAAAAATGGCGAAAATTGATCAACCTGCGGAATTTTTTTTTATTTTATTGCCATTTCCCTACAAGCACCCCAGTTGCACTATTTACAGAAAAAAAGAAGCTAATGCGATGAAAATTTAGAAAATGTTGTCGCGGTTGTTTAGGTCAGCTACCACCATTGCGTTTTCCATAGACTTACATTATAACGTTTGACCAAATTTTCACATTTTCTAACATTGGCGGACCAAAAAGTCCTATATCATATTAAAGTACTGTCCTAGACTCAAATAAAAATGTCCCCAAAATGGGGTCAAAAGTACCACTTTTTACCACTTTTTGCCCCCTGAAGTTGGGTACCCCCACTTTCAGCATGAAAAAAAGTAAATTTCACCAATTTTACTTTCCATGCAGTTTCCTTGATAAAATGAATTAAGACAGTCACAGAAACATAATTCTAATTTTTTATTGACACAAACATAATAAACTTATATTTTATTGTGATCATTTGCCAGTTTCACATTTTCATCCAACCACAATTAAGCTTACTATAAAAATATATGCCCTGAACATCCCTATACTTTTTTCAGCCAATCAGAGAGCTCGTCTCAATGGTGGTAGCTGACCTAAAGGGGCATTTAATTTCGCTTTTTTATTATTCCACTGATGCAAATTCATAGAATAAATATTTCTGAACAAAATGATACCATTTTTATTTTTCTGCTACATAATTTGATGAAAATGTGGCCTTTTCCAGGCACAAAAAAGTATACATAATTTTACCAAATTCCCAATGACAAAACTGTACTTCAGTTCAAATTTACTTAGACACTTGACCTACAATATTTGATCTAATCATTCTTGTTTTTTTATATAATTATGGAAACAGGTATATAAACATGTAATGATAGCTTTGCATATCAACTTTTAAGATTCCTTTGCATAAAAAATGTGTATACATGATAATTTCATACCCCACCCACTAAAATTATATGAAAAAAGGCTAAATTGACCATTTGCTCTAATTTCATAATAAATGTGTTGATATTTTTATAAAGAAGTTGTCGAATGCATTTGATCGAATAAAATTAACAACGGAATGATAAATTAAACCATTTCGTAAAATTTCATTGTCGCTTCGGTTAAAGGATTACATTTGGATTACACACTTTCCGGTAGAAAGAGAGCCTTTCGGAACATCGGTTACCAAGATAGAAGAAATGTCATATTTATTTAGTGGTTTAATATTTCTTTAATCCAGTGGAATGGGTATACATCCTTTTCTATGTCTTATATTAAAAAATATGTAAAGATGACAGAAATTATATCAAAATCAGTCAAGCATGAAAATTCATAATTTTTAGTAGTAAATCACAATTATTACCATTTCTAGGGAATTTGGGGCACAAAACCCACAATTTTCTTGCACTACAACATTCTATTTACAAATTATCCATCAAATGTTACATTTAAGTAAAAAAAATGTCAGACAAGATAGGGCAAAATGGAAAATATTTCCAAAATTATATAACTCAAGTATTTCTTGAATGTAATATGTTTAGATTGTGAAGTGATTTAGCAACATTGAAGTGCAATAGATACAACCAGGCACCCATTATTGCAACTATTCAACTGGCTCTACTTATAACTGCACAATAAAAGAGGTTAAATGTGAAAAATTGCTATATAATATGGCATGGCATGCTGGTTCTGAGTGGATAAAAATGAAAAAAATGTCAAAAGTGGGCCATTTTCAGCTCAAAATCCAAATTCAGTACCTAAGTACATATATTTTGAGCTTGGAATTCAAAATCAGTTCTTAAACCTACTATTTCATGTGTATTTTTGTTTCCCAATGCAATTAAGATCATTTCTAGTGTTTTCAATGGTTCTTGAGTGTGCGATTTCAGCGGACAAGGCGCAAGTTATCGCGACAAACTGAACCTGGTATTTTAACCAAATTTTCCTAAAATGGCCTTATACGGTACCTTAAAATAAAATAAAACAGTATATTTTGTCAAAATTTAACATATCTATCATCATTCCGCTGTATTTCACTTAAATGCACTTAAAATTCTGAGTAGAACATTCTGTGGGCTATTTAAAGCCATATGGCCCTTATTTTTAATAAAAACCTCTAAAAAAAAAGAAAAAATGGCGAAAATTGATCAACCTGCGGAATTTTTTTTTATTTTATTGCCATTTCCCTACAAGCACCCCAGTTGCACTATTTACAGAAAAAAAGAAGCTAATGCGATGAAAATTTAGAAAATGTTGTCGCGGTTGTTTAGGTCAGCTACCACCATTGCGTTTTCCATAGACTTACATTATAACGTTTGACCAAATTTTCACATTTTCTAACATTGGCGGACCAAAAAGTCCTATATCATATTAAAGTACTGTCCTAGACTCAAATAAAAATGTCCCCAAAATGGGGTCAAAAGTACCACTTTTTACCACTTTTTGCCCCCTGAAGTTGGGTACCCCCACTTTCAGCATGAAAAAAAGTAAATTTCACCAATTTTACTTTCCATGCAGTTTCCTTGATAAAATGAATTAAGACAGTCACAGAAACATAATTCTAATTTTTTATTGACACAAACATAATAAACTTATATTTTATTGTGATCATTTGCCAGTTTCACATTTTCATCCAACCACAATTAAGCTTACTATAAAAATATATGCCCTGAACATCCCTATACTTTTTTCAGCCAATCAGAGAGCTCGTCTCAATGGTGGTAGCTGACCTAAAGGGGCATTTAATTTCGCTTTTTTATTATTCCACTGATGCAAATTCATAGAATAAATATTTCTGAACAAAATGATACCATTTTTATTTTTCTGCTACATAATTTGATGAAAATGTGGCCTTTTCCAGGCACAAAAAAGTATACATAATTTTACCAAATTCCCAATGACAAAACTGTACTTCAGTTCAAATTTACTTAGACACTTGACCTACAATATTTGATCTAATCATTCTTGTTTTTTTATATAATTATGGAAACAGGTATATAAACATGTAATGATAGCTTTGCATATCAACTTTTAAGATTCCTTTGCATAAAAAATGTGTATACATGATAATTTCATACCCCACCCACTAAAATTATATGAAAAAAGGCTAAATTGACCATTTGCTCTAATTTCATAATAAATGTGTTGATATTTTTATAAAGAAGTTGTCGAATGCATTTGATCGAATAAAATTAACAACGGAATGATAAATTAAACCATTTCGTAAAATTTCATTGTCGCTTCGGTTAAAGGATTACATTTGGATTACACACTTTCCGGTAGAAAGAGAGCCTTTCGGAACATCGGTTACCAAGATAGAAGAAATGTCATATTTATTTAGTGGTTTAATATTTCTTTAATCCAGTGGAATGGGTATACATCCTTTTCTATGTCTTATATTAAAAAATATGTAAAGATGACAGAAATTATATCAAAATCAGTCAAGCATGAAAATTCATAATTTTTAGTAGTAAATCACAATTATTACCATTTCTAGGGAATTTGGGGCACAAAACCCACAATTTTCTTGCACTACAACATTCTATTTACAAATTATCCATCAAATGTTACATTTAAGTAAAAAAAATGTCAGACAAGATAGGGCAAAATGGAAAATATTTCCAAAATTATATAACTCAAGTATTTCTTGAATGTAATATGTTTAGATTGTGAAGTGATTTAGCAACATTGAAGTGCAATAGATACAACCAGGCACCCATTATTGCAACTATTCAACTGGCTCTACTTATAACTGCACAATAAAAGAGGTTAAATGTGAAAAATTGCTATATAATATGGCATGGCATGCTGGTTCTGAGTGGATAAAAATGAAAAAAATGTCAAAAGTGGGCCATTTTCAGCTCAAAATCCAAATTCAGTACCTAAGTACATATATTTTGAGCTTGGAATTCAAAATCAGTTCTTAAACCTACTATTTCATGTGTATTTTTGTTTCCCAATGCAATTAAGATCATTTCTAGTGTTTTCAATGGTTCTTGAGTGTGCGATTTCAGCGGACAAGGCGCAAGTTATCGCGACAAACTGAACCTGGTATTTTAACCAAATTTTCCTAAAATGGCCTTATACGGTACCTTAAAATAAAATAAAACAGTATATTTTGTCAAAATTTAACATATCTATCATCATTCCGCTGTATTTCACTTAAATGCACTTAAAATTCTGAGTAGAACATTCTGTGGGCTATTTAAAGCCATATGGCCCTTATTTTTAATAAAAACCTCTAAAAAAAAAGAAAAAATGGCGAAAATTGATCAACCTGCGGAATTTTTTTTTATTTTATTGCCATTTCCCTACAAGCACCCCAGTTGCACTATTTACAGAAAAAAAGAAGCTAATGCGATGAAAATTTAGAAAATGTTGTCGCGGTTGTTTAGGTCAGCTACCACCATTGCGTTTTCCATAGACTTACATTATAACGTTTGACCAAATTTTCACATTTTCTAACATTGGCGGACCAAAAAGTCCTATATCATATTAAAGTACTGTCCTAGACTCAAATAAAAATGTCCCCAAAATGGGGTCAAAAGTACCACTTTTTACCACTTTTTGCCCCCTGAAGTTGGGTACCCCCACTTTCAGCATGAAAAAAAGTAAATTTCACCAATTTTACTTTCCATGCAGTTTCCTTGATAAAATGAATTAAGACAGTCACAGAAACATAATTCTAATTTTTTATTGACACAAACATAATAAACTTATATTTTATTGTGATCATTTGCCAGTTTCACATTTTCATCCAACCACAATTAAGCTTACTATAAAAATATATGCCCTGAACATCCCTATACTTTTTTCAGCCAATCAGAGAGCTCGTCTCAATGGTGGTAGCTGACCACATGCGCAGAAACTGTTGACATAACAGATATCAGTTGTTTTGTAGTAGTCAAGCTGGAAGTACATCGGTTGGGGCAGGACAATAAAGGTAACATAATTTACAATAAATGTTGCAAATTAACCATTTATATTGTTTTTCTCGTAGAAAGATATGCGTATCATTGCAATAATACGTACAATATACAGCATAGCGATTTAATAAATCAGTTGTTCGCACAGATATCCATCCAAACCATATGTTTATGTTTACAAATTTGAGATAAGAGCAAGCAGACCAGTAGTTTAGCCAAACCTTCTCTTCCAAATATGCTTGATGGCCAACCGTACGGTTATTCGATAAAGTGAACCCCAACTTTAATCATTTACACTCTCTGGATGAACAATGTTCAGTGTAGGCGTAAAACCAACATGTACGAGAAGAAAAAGAAGAAGAAGAATTAAAATAAATATAATCGTAGTCTAAGAAGTAGTAGAAGAAGTAGAAGAATTAAAATAGTATCGTATTTCAAGAAGTAGTAGAAGAAGAAGAGGAGGAAGAAAAAGAATATTAATAAGAAGAATAAGAAGACGAGGAAGAAGAATTATAAAATACAATAACCATATACTTTAGATGGAACCACATCACGAGAAAAAGAATACCAATAACTAAATAATTTAATAGTTTATAAACAACGAAAGTTTTCTCAGAATCATCGAAGACAATTCCCGATGAATGAATACCATTAAAACATAATAAAATTAGGTATGTGCTTTTATTTACTTTATTAGTACCACGTCTCACACACCAATTAATTTTGTACTGTTCTACATATAGAGACATGCACTTCTGGAACACTGGATACATTACCAATGGTTCTAAAAGTGCCTTATTCCTATAGATAGTCCTCTGTTGGTCCAAATATGCAAATAAAAACATGGGGTTGACCAGGTTGCTTTTTCACAATTTTGATGGTTTGATGGCACCCCTTCATTTTTGACAATTCTGCCCATTTGTTGCAGTGTATCACTACGCATCTTTAAACTGTTATAGCATCATCAAACAGTTCCCAGGGTCACCCAAACTTTGCAGAAATCATGAAAATGTTCCAATTTCCCATATGCACAAAGAAATATGACATTTAATGCATTTTTTTAAAAAAAATTACCCAACCGCTTTACACAGCTCTAATTTCTTGGGCGTAATAATCTTGTTACCGTCATGTAAGGGAGGTAATTGTTCAGTGAGACCTTGAAGAGTAGAAATTGTCATGACATGTGACTGAAATTTTTGTCGAACAAACCTTTACCATTTCTAAATATAAAAATACGCCTTCTGAATTCATCGCGCAACTGTTTTCGAATTCATGCACCAAAATAAGATGGCGGTCACACATGCATAAATCAGTTTCGGACGACTCGAAAACAGGAAAAACTGCCAAAATTGTTTAGCCATTGTACCTTAATAAAAATAATTCTAGAAAAAGAAATACTTTGAAAATGTCCTTGTATTGCCTCCTATAGTGTATCTATCTGACTGCATATTCATTTTATTGTATATGCAACATTACATAACTTAAGTGTCAAAATACATGACCATATATGGATAAATAGTTGTTTTTGCTTCAAATAATGCTCTGTTTTGTTGCTAAACTATATATTTGACTCTTTTTTTTATATCTATAACAAACAAATATTAATGTTTGAAGGTGCCCAGCAATAATTTGCATGTCACTGACACTAACCATGCCCCCTTTTTCTATACATGAATGAATAACATACTTTTGTACATGCATTAGATTCATTATCAACTATGAATATATCCCTTACCAATTGAGGTATCTATTAGGCATATATTATATTCCAATACTATTTTGTTTATTTTATCAAAAAAAATCGCAAATGAAAGTAAAGTGTGCATGAAAGTCACTTTAAAGCAAGAAAATGAAACGATGAATGAAAATGATACAAAATATGGATACAGCATATTTGGCTGGACCGATAAGCGCATTGCAAAAAGATGGTTTGCTAAAGCGCATCTCTTTCTGACAAATTAGTTTGAAATAAATATATCAAAGAATATCGCGATAAGAAATATTTGTTGCGAGATGACTCGTTACTTTACAGATTTTCCAAAACTGGCATAAAAAAATGGGCAGTTAAAATAGAGTTGTTGCAATAATTATATGAAAATTAGAAATTGTCATATTGGAGAATGCTATACTGTTGAACGTGGAGAAAAATATTGTACACATTCAATAACAGACAGTGAAAAAACATCATCTTCAATGAGAAAAATCTATATTCTATAGCAAGCATCATGTATTTTTATTTGAAAAAAAAAGTAAGAAGAACAACCGAAAGAAATCAGATGATGGTACAAAAGTTTCAAGCACAGGTTAACTAAACGCTGAGAAATTATTACGCGAATCTGTTTCGCGTCATTTTAAAGATGTCGCATTTTATCATTTACCTGAATGTCCAAGAGTAGGTAATTACTGTGTATAAGCCAGACCCAGCCACATAAATATCAACAATGGGGAGAAAAAAATGACAGTAAAACAAAAATGGCAGTCATACGCCATACCATTAAAATGAAACGCGACAGTTTGGCGGTCGGTATATCGAAAACTGGATACAGAGCTGTTGATAACAAATATCAATGACAAAATAATGAAACAGGAAATTTCTCCATAATTCATGATCAATATAATATTAATTGATAAACAGCGACATAAAAACAATATTGCTCATACGCGACCAACCGTATTGTCAAAAAGCATGCGCTAAAGAGTGGAAACAGTATCGTGACAAATGTTACCATTTTTATGTGGGTGGGGTATGAATTATACATAAATAATGAGTTTCTAACACAAAAAAATGGTTTAACTTACATGAATCATGAAATCTGGATGCAGTGAATGCTCTAGACATGCTTTTGTTGTAATATATTAGCATCACTCTCTCTCTGTGTGAATTTCAAGTGTTTTTAAGTGCAAACTTCTATTCATTTTAGCCAGGATTTTGAGACAGATGGCTAAAATCAAGTCTTATCACATGATGCAGCAAAGCATATTTGCATACATGATCATTTCTTTTTCAGTTAAATAGATGATCTCACTTTGTGTTCCTTCCATTGAATTGAATAAATCCTGATTCCAACATTTCCATGACAAATTTTCAGCTGCTCAGTCTCATTGCCCTATTTGCTTTACTGTTTTAGCTTCAAGTTTGGTTTTGCCTGTGTGACACTTCTCTATTTCACTCAAAGCCATCCATTTTTCACAAAAATACATTTATTTTTCCATTTAGAGGTTTCAAATACAGTATTTCCCATAGAAAGTGACATATTTTGAAAAAGAAAGTAAATCTGAATCACAAAGATGCAGTTTCCTCCCAGCGTCTACCGAAAATGATCTGGTTCTTGAAGAGTAGAAATTGTCACGACATGTGACTGAAATTTTTGTCGAACAAACCTTTACCATTTCTAAATATAAAAATACGCCTTTTGAATTCATCGCGCAACTGTTTTCGAATTCATGCACCAAAATAAGATGGCGGTCACACATGCATAAATCAGTTTCGGACGACTCGAAAACAGGAAAAACTGCCAAATTTTTTTAGCCATTGTACCTTAATAAAAATAATTCTAGAAAAAGAAATACTTTGAAAATGTCCTTGTATTGCCTCCTATAGTGTATCTATCTGACTGCATATTCATTTTATTGTATATGCAACATTACATAACTTAAGTGTCAAAATACATGACCATATATGGATAAATAGTTGTTTTTGCTTCAAATAATGCTCTGTTTTGTTGCTAAACTATATATTTGACTCTTTTTTTTATATCTATAACAAACAAATATTAATGTTTGAAGGTGCCCAGCAATAATTTGCATGTCACTGACACTAACCATGCCCCCTTTTTCTATACATGAATGAATAACATACTTTTGTACATGCATTAGATTCATTATCAACTATGAATATATCCCTTACCAATTGAGGTATCTATTAGGCATATATTATATTCCAATACTATTTTGTTTATTTTATCAAAAAAAATCGCAAATGAAAGTAAAGTGTGCATGAAAGTCACTTTAAAGCAAGAAAATGAAACGATGAATGAAAATGATACAAAATATGGATACAGCATATTTGGCTGGACCGATAAGCGCATTGCAAAAAGATGGTTTGCTAAAGCGCATCTCTTTCTGACAAATTAGTTTGAAATAAATATATCAAAGAATATCGCGATAAGAAATATTTGTTGCGAGATGACTCGTTACTTTACAGATTTTCCAAAACTGGCATAAAAAAATGGGCAGTTAAAATAGAGTTGTTGCAATAATTATATGAAAATTAGAAATTGTCATATTGGAGAATGCTATACTGTTGAACGTGGAGAAAAATATTGTACACATTCAATAACAGACAGTGAAAAAACATCATCTTCAATGAGAAAAATCTATATTCTATAGCAAGCATCATGTATTTTTATTTGAAAAAAAAAGTAAGAAGAACAACCGAAAGAAATCAGATGATGGTACAAAAGTTTCAAGCACAGGTTAACTAAACGCTGAGAAATTATTACGCGAATCTGTTTCGCGTCATTTTAAAGATGTCGCATTTTACCATTTACCTGAATGTCCAAGAGTAGGTAATTACTGTGTATAAGCCAGACCCAGCCACATAAATATCAACAATGGGGAGAAAAAAATGACAGTAAAACAAAAATGGCAGTCATACGCCATACCATTAAAATGAAACGCGACAGTTTGGCGGTCGGTATATCGAAAACTGGATACAGAGCTGTTGATAACAAATATCAATGACAAAATAATGAAACAGGAAATTTCTCCATAATTCATGATCAATATAATATTAATTGATAAACAGCGACATAAAAACAATATTGCTCATACGCGACCAACCGTATTGTCAAAAAGCATGCGCTAAAGAGTGGAAACAGTATCGTGACAAATGTTACCATTTTTATGTGGGTGGGGTATGAATTATACATAAATAATGAGTTTCTAACACAAAAAAATGGTTTAACTTACATGAATCATGAAATCTGGATGCAGTGAATGCTCTAGACATGCTTTTGTTGTAATATATTAGCATCACTCTCTCTCTGTGTGAATTTCAAGTGTTTTTAAGTGCAAACTTCTATTCATTTTAGCCAGGATTTTGAGACAGATGGCTAAAATCAAGTCTTATCACATGATGCAGCAAAGCATATTTGCATACATGATCATTTCTTTTTCAGTTAAATAGATGATCTCACCTTGTGTTCCTTCCATTGAATTGAATAAATCCTGATTCCAACATTTCCATGACAAATTTTCAGCTGCTCAGTCTCATTGCCCTATTTGCTTTACTGTTTTAGCTTCAAGTTTGGTTTTGCCTGTGTGACACTTCTCTATTTCACTCAAAGCCATCCATTTTTCACAAAAATACATTTATTTTTCCATTTAGAGGTTTCAAATACAGTATTTCCCATAGAAAGTGACATATTTTGAAAAAGAAAGTAAATCTGAATCACAAAGATGCAGTTTCCTCCCAGCGTCTACCGAAAATGATCTGGTTCTTGAAGAGTAGACATTGTCATGACATGTGACTGAAATTTTTGTCGAACAAACCTTTACCATTTCTAAATATAAAAATACGCCTTTTGAATTCATCGCGCAACTGTTTTCGAATTCATGCACCAAAATAAGATGGCGGTCACACATGCATAAATCAGTTTCGGACGACTCGAAAACAGGAAAAACTGCCAAATTTTTTTAGCCATTGTACCTTAATAAAAATAATTCTAGAAAAAGAAATACTTTGAAAATGTCCTTGTATTGCCTCCTATAGTGTATCTATCTGACTGCATATTCATTTTATTGTATATGCAACATTACATAACTTAAGTGTCAAAATACATGACCATATATGGATAAATAGTTGTTTTTGCTTCAAATAATGCTCTGTTTTGTTGCTAAACTATATATTTGACTTTTTTTTTATATATCTATAACAAACAAATATTAATGTTTGAAGGTGCCCAGCAATAATTTGCATGTCACTGACACTAACCATGCCCCCTTTTTCTATACATGAATGAATAACATACTTTTGTACATGCATTAGATTCATTATCAACTATGAATATATCCCTTACCAATTGAGGTATCTATTAGGCATATATTAAATTCCAATACTATTTTGTTTATTTTATCAAAAAAGATCGCAAATGAAAGTAAAGTGTGCATGAAAGTCACTTTAAAGCAAGAAAATGAAACGATGAATGAAAATGATACAAAATATGGATACAGCATATTTGGCTGGACCGATAAGCGCATTGCAAAAAGATGGTTTGCTAAAGCGCATCTCTTTCTGACAAATTAGTTTGAAATAAATATATCAAAGAATATCGCGATAAGAAATATTTGTTGCGAGATGACTCGTTACTTTACAGATTTTCCAAAACTGGCATAAAAAAATGGGCAGTTAAAATAGAGTTGTTGCAATAATTATATGAAAATTAGAAATTGTCATATTGGAGAATGCTATACTGTTGAACGTGGAGAAAAATATTGTACACATTCAATAACAGACAGTGAAAAAACATCATCTTCAATGAGAAAAATCTATATTCTATAGCAAGCATCATGTATTTTTATTTGAAAAAAAAAGTAAGAAGAACAACCGAAAGAAATCAGATGATGGTACAAAAGTTTCAAGCACAGGTTAACTAAACGCTGAGAAATTATTACGCGAATCTGTTTCGCGTCATTTTAAAGATGTCGCATTTTACCATTTACCTGAATGTCCAAGAGTAGGTAATTACTGTGTATAAGCCAGACCCAGCCACATAAATATCAACAATGGGGAGAAAAAAATGACAGTAAAACATAAATGGCAGTCATACGCCATACCATTAAAATGAAACGCGACAGTTTGGCGGTCGGTATATCGAAAACTGGATACAGAGCTGTTGATAACAAATATCAATGACAAAATAATGAAACAGGAAATTTCTCCATAATTCATGATCAATATAATATTAATTGATAAACAGCGACATAAAAACAATATTGCTCATACGCGACCAACCGTATTGTCAAAAAGCATGCGCTAAAGAGTGGAAACAGTATCGTGACAAATGTTACCATTTTTATGTGGGTGGGGTATGAATTATACATAAATAATGAGTTTCTAACACAAAAAAATGGTTTAACTTACATGAATCATGAAATCTGGATGCAGTGAATGCTCTAGACATGCTTTTGTTGTAATATATTAGCATCACTGTCTCTCTGTGTGACTTTCAAGTGTGGCGAAACTGAGGAAGACGCTGGAGAAATGGTGGAAGAGCGTACAAAACCGTATGATGAGAGGATGTTTTTCTCA
Organism: Panopea generosa; assembly: GCA_029582155.1. Taxonomy (NCBI): domain Eukaryota; kingdom Metazoa; phylum Mollusca; class Bivalvia; order Adapedonta; family Hiatellidae; genus Panopea; species Panopea generosa. Next base: position 21,361,413 of record CM055896.1, on the reverse strand, counting down.
AAATATGAAACTTTATTAAACAATTATATGTTTCCGCTTCAAAACAACGCATTACACAAGAAGGTCTTGGCTAATGTAAAACTTTACTAACCAAGGGTATAAACCAAACAACAGCTATCAGGAGAGTTCCAAGACTTGTTTGAAAACGAAGTAACGGATGACGAAGATAGTGATAAAGAGGATGATGAAGAAGAATCTGAGGCAGTAAATGAATAAATGCTAAATACTTGACAATAACTATTCATTGTATTTCGTGACAGTTGATCAGAGAGGACATAATTATGGCGCCTTGGGAAGATTATCTAAAGAAAATATACAATGACCCTTCACATGCAGCCAGTTTTGCTGGACCTCAGAAGTTATACAAAGCGGTTAAAGATGAAGGAAAATACAATATCGGTATGCACAGAATTAGGAAGTTCCTTCACTATGGAAGGGTATCACCGCCATAACTCTAAGTTCGTAATTTGTCGTTTGTTCTTTGTGCAATGGGTGTAAATGTTTCTTTCTTCTTAGTTCTTTGTGGGAAATGGAATACTTCACCTTTGTAAAGTTGCTATTTGTCTATCCTACTATATCCTATCATTGTAAAAGTTACATACTTCCTGTAAAATGTAACGAGTTCAGCATAAGCACGTGTTTCAAAAAGATTAGAATTACAAACGTTAAACTATGCAGTAAGCATGTTATCAATATTTCTACCATTCGTGGACCAAAATGTCCTACATCATATTAAAGTACTATCCTAAACTCAAATTAAAATGTCCCCAAAATGGTACCCCCACTATCAGCATGAAAAAAGTAAATTTCACCAATTTTACTTTGCATACAGTTTCCTTAATATAATGAATTTAGTCAATCACAGAAACATAATTTTTTTTTTATATACAAACATAATAAACTTATATTTTATTGTGATCATTTGCCAGTTTGACATTTTCATCCAACCAAAATTAAGCCTACTATAAAAATATATACCCTGAACATCCCTATACTTTTTCAGCGGTAAAAAGTTGTTTCCGGATTCAGTAATACCGTTTTTCAGCCGATCAGAGAGCTCCTCTAAATGGTGGTCGCTGACCTTGTGTAATGCTGTATTTAGAGTCGCGAATTCTGATGACTGTTTACAGCAAATATTCCCATTCGCAACTTCTTGGGTTGTTTACAGGGGACCTGTCTGTAATTTTGCAACGCCACTGAACGTTATAATGGGAAGTTATTTTAATGATGACGTTCAGCGGCAGCACAGTCGAAATAGTCCGGTACCCTGTCCAAATACATTCCCTACAGTCATTACAAAGGGAGTGAACATTGGAATTAAAAGATATTCGTGACTGACTTCAGTCGAAACACATATCGAAATATACATCATATTCTAAAAATACATTTTACGCAGCAAGTAATGTTTAATTTGACACGAAGAGACAAGACGTATGTAACTTTTACAAGGATAGGATATAGTAGGATAGACAAATAGCAAAGTTACAAAGGTGAAATGTTTCATTTCCCACAAAGAACTAAGAAGAAAGAAACATTTATATTAAATATATTGCTTGTGTCTGATGACTTTTCTGTAAATAAAACAGATCATAATAGTATATACCGTGTTATTTTACTCCCACGTAAAAAAATTAAACAACAAACAACTATTTGATTAGTTTTACAAGCAAAGTTACTGAAGCGACTTCATAATTTGAACTTACAAATTAATTATATTTATAAGATACAGTAAACAGGTAGTATTTCAAAGTTAAAACATTTATTTTTAACTGCCTGCTACCGTGTATAGACGTCTCAGGTAGAACACTAAAAATTTAATAGGTTTGATAGTAAGTCGTCTGCTATTGAAATGTAAAAAACTAGAGCTTTAAGACGATGTGACCTGATCGCTGTCAACTCGTTGAATGAAAAAAGATAGTATTTGGCTGTCATCTAATTGGTTAACGGGTAAAAATCGAGTACTTTTAACACTTACCCAATGATTAACACGCTTAACGTTGTTAACTCGATGATGTCTGACGGTGGTATGAGATGATAATATTGCGAAAGTACACTATCAATATTATGAATAATTTGACTGATAAATATGTTTAAGCTTTAACTCTTGACTGAACAAGCAATAACTGGTTTAGATCGGAATTCCTGTTGTTTGCTTTCATAGTTACAGTCCGTTAAAAATACTTATGTCGTCTGTTAACCCGATACGCTTAAAGGGTGATACTAAAATTGTTTAATTATATAAGACAATAACAATTATTAAAACATCTGACTAATTGGAATTTTTATAAAGTGTACAACAATCTAAAAAAAAACAATGAACCTTACACGTCGTCTGCTAATAATATATTACAATGGACAAGTGTTAACACATACATACGACAATGCGTCGTTACGGTTATAAATAGACACGCTAAAAAATTAACTTTACAAAACAAGATGGCGGCATTATATAGAATATATAAGGGGAAAAGGTCATCAAGTTCATCCATAGATAAAGAGTTAACTACTACACGTATCTTTTCCATACACATACCTGACCATATTAATTGTTTCAATCATCTCACGTATCTTTTCCATACACATACCTGGCCATATTAGTGGTTTCACTCATCACAAGTATCTTTTCCATATACATATTTAACCATATTAGTGGTATCAATCATTACACGTATCTTTTTCATACACATATACCTGACCATATTAGTGGTTTTACTCATCGCACGTATTTTTTTCTATACACATACCTGACCATATTTGTGGGTTTACTGATCACACGTATCTTTTCTATACACATACATGACCTGATTTGTGGTTTTACTCATGACACGTATCTTTTCCATACACATATACCTGACCATATAACGGTTTTACTCATCACACATATCTTTTCCATACACATGCCTGAATATATTATTGGTATTACTCAACACACGTATCTTTTCCAAACACATACCTAACCATATTAGTGGTTTACTCATCATACGTATCTTTTCCATACATATATACCTGACCATATAATTGGTTTACTCATCGCACTTATCTTTTCCATACACATTCCTGACCATATTAATGGTTTACTCATCCCACGTATATTTTCCATACACATTCCTGACCATATTAATGGTTTACTCATCACACGTATATTTTCATACTCATTCCCGGCTGTATAAGTGGTTTTACTCATCACACTTAACTTTTCCTTACTCATACCTGACTATATTAGTGGTTTTACTTATCACACGTATCTGTACCATGCACAAACCTGACTATATAAGTGTTTTTACTCATCACACGTATCTTTTTCATACACGTACCTGATCATTTTAGTGGTTTTACTCATCACACGTATCTTTTCCATACATATGTTTGACCACATTAGTGGCTTTACTCATCGCACGTATCTTTTCCTTGCACATATACCTGACAATATTAGTTGTTTTATTAATCACATGTATCTTTTCCATACACATACCTGACCATATTAGTGGTTTTACTCATAACACGTATCTTTTCCATACACATATACCTGACCATATAACGGTTTTACTCATCACACATATCTTTTCCATACACATGCCTGAATATATTATTGATATTACTCACCACACGTATCTTTTCCAAACACATACCTAACCATATCAGTGGTCTACTCATCATACGTATCTTTTCCATACATATATACTTGACCATATAATTGGTTTACTCATCGCACTTATCTTTTTCATACCCATACCTGACAATTTTAATGGTTTTACTCATCCCACGTATATTTTCCATACACATTCCTGACCATATTAATGGTTTACTCATCACACGTATCTTTTCATACTCATTCCCGGCTGTATAAGTGGTTTTACTCATCACACGTATCTGTACCATGCACAAACCTGACTATATTAGTGTTTTTACTCACCGCACGTATCTTTTCCAAACACATACCTAACCATATTTAATTGAGTGGTTTACTCATCATACGTATCTTTACCATACATATATACCTGACCGTATAATTGGTTTACTCATCGCACTCATCTTTTCCATACCCATACCTGACAATTTTAATGGTTTTACTCATCGCACGTATCTTTACCATACACATTCCTGACCATATTAATGGTTTTACTCATTACACTTATCTTTTCATATTCATTCCCGGCTATATAAGTGGTTTTACTCATCGCACGTATCTTTCCCATACACATAACTGACCATATTAGTGGTTTTACTCATAACACGTATCCTTTCCATGCTCATATTCCTGATAACATTAGTGGTTTTATTGATCTCACGTATCTTTTTCATACACATACATGACCATAGTAGTGGTTTTACTCATAACACGTATCTTTTCCCATACACATAACTGACCATATTAGTGTTTTTACTCATAACATGTATCCTTTCCATGCTCATATTCCTGACAATATTAGTGGTTTTATTGATCTCACGTATCTTTTTCATACACATACATGACCATATTTAATTTAGTGGTTTTACTTACTCATCACACGTATCTTTCCCATACACATAACTGACCATATTAGTGTTTTTACTCATAACACGTATCCTTTCCATGCTCATATTCCTGACAATATTAGTGATTTTATTGATCTCTCGTATCTTTTTCATACACATACATGACCATATAAGTGGTTTTACTTACTCATCACACGTATCTTTCCCATACACATAACTGACCATATAAGTGGTTTTACTCATAACATGTATCCTTTCCATGCTCATATTCCTGACAATATTAGTGGTTTTATTGATCTCTCGTATCTTTTTCATACACATACATGATCATATTAGTGGTTTTACTCATCACACGTATCTTTCCCATACACATAACTGACCATATAAGTGGTTTTACTCATATCACGTATCCTTTCCATGCTCATATTCCTGACAATATTAGTGGTTTTATTGATCTCACGTATCTTTTTCATACACATACATGACCATATTTAATTTAGTGGTTTTACTTACTCATCACACGTATCTTTCCCATACACATAACTGACCATATTAGTGTTTTTACTCATAACACGTATCCTTTCCATGCTCATATTCCTGACAATATTAGTGGTTTTATTGATCTCTCGTATCTTTTTCATACACATACATGATCATATTAGTGGTTTTACTCCAAACACGTATCTTTTCCCATACACATAACTGACCATATAAGTGGTTTTACTCATAACACGTATCCTTTCCATGCTCATATTCCTGACAATATTAGTGATTTTATTGATCTCTCGTATCTTTTTCATACACATACATGACCATATTAGTGGTTTTACTTACTCATCACACGTATCTTTCCCATACACATAACTGACCATATAAGTGGTTTTACTCATATCACGTATCCTTTCCATGCTCATATTCCTGACAATATTAGTGGTTTTATTGATCTCACGTATCTTTTTCATACACATACATGACCATATTTAATTTAGTGGTTTTACTTACTCATCACACGTATCTTTCCCATACACATAACTGACCATATTAGTGTTTTTACTCATAACACGTATCCTTTCCATGCTCATATTCCTGACAATATTAGTGGTTTTATTGATCTCTCGTATCTTTTTCATACACATACATGATCATATTAGTGGTTTTACTCATAACACGTATCTTTTCCCATACACATAACTGACCATATAAGTGGTTTTACTCATAACACGTATCCTTTCCATGCTCATATTCCTGACAATATTAGTGATTTTATTGATCTCTCGTATCTTTTTCATACACATACATGACCATATTAGTGGTTTTACTTACTCATCACACGTATCTTTCCCATACACATAACTGACCATATTAGTGGTTTTACTCATAACACGTATCCTTTCCATGCTCATATTCCTGACAATATTAGTGATTTTATTGATCTCTCGTATCTTTTTTATACACATACATGACCATATTAGTGGTTTTACTTACTCATCACACGTATCTTTCCCATACACATACATGACCATATTAGTGGTTTTACTCATAACACGTATCCTTTCCATGCTCATATTCCTGACAATATTAGTGGTTTTATTGATCTCACGTATCTTTTTCATACACATACATGACCATATTAGTGGTTTTACTCATAACACGTATCTTTTCAATACACATATCTGACCATATTAGTGGTTTTACTTACTCATTACACGTATCTTTCCCATACACATAACTGACCATGTTAGTGGTTTTACTCATAACACGTATCCTTTCCATGCTCATATTCCTGACAATATTAGTGGTTTTATTGATCTCACGTATCTTTTTCATACATGACCATATTTGTGGTTTTACTCATAACACGTACCTTTTCCTTACACATACCTGACCAAATAAGTGGATTTACCAGTGATTTGAAATTATGGGGTTACACCAAGGTTGCCATTGATTCTGCAATTTCGAGAGCTAGAGAACAAAACCGAACAGATATTCTACAATACAAAAATAAAACACACGACCCTTCAATGCGTCTACTATTTGTACTTTCGTACCATCCGGATACTCCTGACGTAAAAAACATAATTTCAAATCACTGGCCCATAATTGAATCTTCAAATCATCTTAAAAAATGTTACCAGAAAAAACAGTCATCGCGTATAGGAGGCCGAAAAGTCACCGCGATATTCTCTTCCGATCTAGATTGAGCCCGCATCCTACCGATGCCAAAATAGGACAGTCAGGCCCTTGCAGTTCACATAGATGCCTAACATTCAAACAAATGCCTGTAACTAACTGTTTTAAACAATCAAGGACTGGTGCAACTATACATCTGAGATCTAACGCCAACTGTAAAACAAGTAACGTTGTCTACTTGATGACTTGCAAACAATGTGAAAAACAGTATGTCGGTGAAACTTCTCGTAACCTGAAAGTTAACACGCACCGATCCGATGAACTTACCCGTAAACTCGCCAGATCGCCAGTGGCTGATCACCTACGATTCACGGGACATGTTTTGTCGGAGATATCCATTATTTGCATTGATCATAACCCTAATTGGTCAGACGAGAAATACGAGAATCGTACTGGATCCGCAGATTAAATACTATTCAACCTTTTGGCCTCAACAAAGGGGACGATGTACATGTTGCTATACACAAATAATATACTTTGCCAGTGCATCTACCAATACATATTAAGTTTAAATCTTACTCACACAGTTCTACTCAATTTACATATGTTTTGTTCAATATGATGCTATGACTAAATGTCGGCCATCACGAATTGGTCTTCAGCAAACGTTTTTGCATTAATCCATCAATATAAATTTGGTTTAGTATTCAGTTTATAATAAATTTCGGTGTATACATGTATACTACACACAATAGAATTGAGGAATTGTTCTGCTATTCGATTTTACCGACGCTATTTTAACCGCTCTGCGATTCTGCAAACACAAATGACCCTATGTGATGTGGAGCACATCAATATTAGATAGGTGTTATCAATAATTGTTCATACCATTTATGAAACAACAACCTGATAAGGACACTGCTTTAATATTGTATATTAATAGCGTTCATAGTTATACAATCACAATTGACGGTTTATTCAATTTATATACAGTTTTGATCTAATATTCAGTTTATAATAAATGTCGCCGTACAAAACAGTCTACACGCAATTGTCTGCGATTCTATTTTTAACCGCTCTGAGATTCTGTCACAAGACTCATTCCTGTGAACGCTACCTCAGTGTTTTGTAGGTCTCAATAATTTTAACTACTTGTTGCTAATACCTTTTCTAAAAACAATAAATGTATGGGGTACTACCATCATATGGGTTTTGGGTGCGTGGTCGCGCACGTTTGTAGTGTATATAGTTAAAAGTTTTAGTTTGTAATATTTGACAGTAAGTTTCTCAGTCTGTCTGCAGTATTTAATATATAGAACATTGTTTATTGTTGTGTTGTTGTTTTGTTGTTGTTTCTTTTCTTTTTATCCTTGATGAAGGCGTAAAGCCGTAAGCTAGCTAAGGATATCGCGTTATAAGTTTTAGCACTCTCTCTACTGTATATATATATATGTATATATATATATATATAAATACTGCTTTACATAAGACAGTTCATTCATTATTTTTCTTTCAGGCGGTCTATGTAAATATGGGAAATGACCAATCAAGCCAGGTAAGGTGATTTTTAAATGAATTAAGTACGCACGCACGCACGCACGCACATATTTCCATATTATCAAACCGGTTCTATATTTTACACATTGATTAAAGTATTGTATACGCAAAATATAAGCACTTTACACATTTTGTTATTAAAGGTTACCGATATATTTTATAAGACATGTTTTATTCCTTGTAAGATGCCATGGTAGGATAAGGCATTGTCATTATCTAAAACATATGCATTTGGGATACAATGAAAGTATTATGTCCGATCGTCCGTTTGGTAGCATGTGTATATTACTTGAGAATCGTTTTGACCATAGAATTTCCTATACGCCTTATAAAGTCATGTAATACATACTTTATGAGCATGGTTATCACATTAAAACTTACATATAGTTTAACACAATGCTCACATAAAACGCAAACAGAATGTTCATATCTCGAAATAAACAGAACTAGAGTCACATGTGTTGCTTTTAATATATTTTCTTTATTTCAATAATTCATGACTGAATCTGTAAATGCACAGATTGTTCTAAATTATATATTTTCTTATTTGTAGGCTTTAAAGATTTAAAATGCGTGTTATAGTAATGACATTATAGTTCTTATCGGCGTCAAGCTTGTTGCTTACATTTTTGGATGCTTGTATTGTTGACTGCAACATGCTTTCCATGACATTTAGTGAGATTATTTGATTGATAACTTATTCAACGCAAAAGCAGTTATGTAATGTCCACAGGAAATGTTTGGATTTTTGCTGACTGTTATATAATAATATTGATAATATTTACAAAATATTTTTTTACCATTCTTTATAATTATATTTACAGCTTTGGATTTCAAAAGATGAATGGACTCCAGAAGTGAGTATTATTTGAATAAAAAACATCTATTCGATAGTTTTAAACATAGAATTTGCAGTATGTTTCCTTGTTCCGAAGAATTTCAAGGGTCTAAATAAGTTGATGTTGCGTATTCAAAAATGTTTACACGTACAGTAAACAAGGCAGCATTTGTGATGTTTGAGCTAAATATGTATGCGATCTTTTCACTTAGTTTTTGTTTCGATGCAAGTATAGTACATTGAATATACAACATTTAAAGAAAACCATTTGACCGGATATAACTGTAGGTATTAAGTATGTTTCTACTTAAGGATATCTCTGGCTCCCTAGCAACGAAAATGTGGGTCAACTTAATCTGAATTGTCTCATAATAGATTAATGTATATTTCACCTTCCTAAAAAAAAGTCCTGTTTTAGTGTATGTGTGGAGGTCATTTACCGCAAATAGCAATGCTTATCGGGACAAAGAAACTATTTTAGTTTAACGGAACGTTTTTTATAGTTCATGTACCATCTGTGCTTTGAAAAAGCCTTTTATTGTTATTGATAAAGCGATAAACTGTATATGTCACGCATTTGATTATTAGTGATTTATTTCCATTTTGTGAGACCTATATGCATATCAAAATCGCAAATCTTAAATGTATTTACTTTCAAAAACGTGTATGTTAACTCAAAACTTTAACCGTTGGCGAGGTTAACATCTGTATGTTAACTTAACTTGGCGATTTTAGCATGCTTAAATGAACAAATAAGAATTGCCATACGCCAAACTATGTTTTTAGTGTATAACGTAAGGTATATTAATATATTATTATAATATATTTAAGTATCACATTCATGATAGTAATATTGTTCTTCCTGCAGAAATAATCACCTCATAGTGGTAATTACTTTATTTTAAAGAAAGTAGAACAAAACTGAACTTTGTAATGATATGTTTCCATCAAACTTTATTTTAGTTTCTGCAAACACTGAAGACAGAAATTAAGACTTATAAAAATGAATTGGTAGATCATCCAAAAATCCTGATTGTTGGACCAATCGGTTCGGGAAAATCAAGTTTTATCTCCTCCATAGCCTCTGTGTTCGTCGGCCGCGTTAGTAGTCTGGCACCAACTGGCACAGAATATGAAAGCGTCACTGAAAAGGTAATTATTGAAACATTTTTTTTTTATCATTTTTTCAGATTTGAAATTTGTTTTGAATAAATCAAATAATATTTTATTGGCAATTTTGGCCTTTGGCCATTTACAATGTTTTTGAATAAATATGGCCAAGACACAACGCACAACAAAATCAGAAATATCATACACATACAAGTTTTGTACTAAGTTATACACATATTGAGTATAAGAAACAGTTACATTTTATACAAATGTATTAAGCTCGTGAAGAAGTTTTATTATTAAATAATATTTACTTGTTCTAGTGCTAGTTTTCTTATCTTAAAAGCTTCAGATACATTTTTTTCAATTTTTAAAATGATTTTCTTATTTTAATTTGACATACTATTTGAAAATTTCTGGACTGTGGGCCAAGATGAACTGTTTAAATAATAGTCGAATGCTATTGTGTCTTGGGCAACATAGTAAAAATGATACTCAGATTCAACGACATTCATTAATTCAATTTACATAGCCTATTTTCTCTATTTATATTATTAAATCTTCCAAACTCAATTTCTCCATCATGGGAGCTTAATTCAAGGCACGTTAACTGTTTCTAATGACATTTTTTTATTACATCTAAATAATCTTCAAAAATGAAATGTTTTTTGAGTTTCCAAAAATATTCCAAATTAGGCAATACTTTAATGCCAGTATTCCATCTCTGGATATACTGATCTCGTATCCTTTGTCTAAACATGGGTAAATATTTTACGCCACTGTTGAAATTAAACCATATATCACCAAATCCTAGTGTATCCAAATAGTTCGTCACATTATTCGACCAACATTCACCAGTAATACTTTCGCATCAATAAACGATCGACCTATAGATATATTTTGTTTTTTCATTATCTTAGTCCAGAATTTTAGTCCTATCTTTAGCTATAATTGACAGTGGATATCTTGTCAGTTTCTATAAAACAGCTGGATTTGAAATTTGCTGACAAAGACCGAAGTACGTTTGCAAAAATAAATATGAATTTTATCCACTTCCTTGAAATCATAGATACACCAGACTTCTGCCCCAGATAAGATAAGTTACTATAAGCATTCAATGCTTCTTCAAATAACGCATTCACAGCGTGTGTCATGTTACCCGTGTGAGTGAATTTTATACCTAAATAACAAAACGTGTCAACAACTTCAATATGTTCCCCGTTAACAAAAAAGTTATTTGTTTGTTGTTTTTTTTACTCGAAAAGACATATTTTTGTTTTATTAACATTTATTTTGAGACCCCATTTACGCAAATATTTTAATGTTTTATTAAGCCGATTCTGTAAACTTTTTGGATCAGTAGTGAATAGCGCAATGTCATCGGCAAATATAATCATGTGTATAGACAGTTAATTTAAATCATTTTCAGACAAACCTTGAAACTCAATACTGTGCTGAATATCATTAACAAAAGGAATCAACAAAACAGAATGAACAATGAAAAATTTAATGCGCTCATGTTTTAGATGTTCCATATTATTTGTCAGTTCAAATACATTATAACATTATAATATATATAATATATGTTGCACTAGATACATTAATGATCTAGATTGTTCTTACTCTTGCCATTGCTCGCTAACTTGAAACACACATTTGTTGGATCCTTACCGATCTGCAGATATATACAGGTACACTATACTTGCCACGAACAACACGGTTTTCTAATATTTAAAATAATATTAGTAGTGTTATATACGTTTGTTTCAAGTCACAATGCATATATTTTTGATCAGCACAATTATCAACATGAAAACCTTCATTATATATCATTTAATCACTTCGTTTTAGCGATAAAATACTTAATTTATCAATTCCTGTTGAATACATTTTGTACATTTTGATATATGACAAAAATATGATTATGGTTATCAATTTTTAAAGCAAATGTTAAATAGATGAACATGTGATTGCCTATATAAAAATGCTGATGTTTTAATGATAACAATTTTGACTGTCTTAAGTAATTCCAAAATTTAAAACATTTTGCCTTTTACGAGTACTTTTATTTTTAACTTTTTGGAAAACATTCATGAAATATGTTACGTGTTTTTGAATATGCTCTCTTTCACAGTACACAGAATACAAAGTTTCGTTTGGTGAGGATGGACAAAATAAAACACTTAATTTCTGTTTATGTGATACTAGTGGATATCACAATAACTACAAGATTTCTACTACAGAATTTCAGTATTTTCTTGATGGAAATGTGCCGAACCATTACAAGGTAAAAATTAAATATAGTGTCTTTTGTATAATAACTTTATTTATATTCGACAACTTTAACTGACCTTTAACGTCTCACACCACTATTACATTTCACATCGGGCTCAATTGTATCATTAAACTTCAAAAACACAGTTAACAAACAAAATCTGTAGCTGTGTCCGGGCTCAAACTTTTCACTGATTCAAGAGCTGCAATTATAATGAAAACAAGCAATCCTTGACCAGTTTGGTTATATTTAAATTCAATGTTTTTTTTGTGATACCTATCAATTTCCAGAGAAATATTAAGTCGACTAAACGCTTTCGATGCGATTCGAACTAACAATTTTAAATTGACACAAAATTGCTTAGAAATCTGGTATTGGCATAATGTTTCAGTGGTGATTTCTAAAATAGTGACCATTAAACACATGGTAGAAAAATGAAAAAAATAAATCATTGCGATACAAAGCCCTGAAAAAAGGAGATAAAGAAAAAACATAAGTTTATTGATTCCTCCTTCATCTAAGGGATGTACTAATGGTGTGAGTTCCTACGGTACTGATAACCTGTAACCTGACGACTCTAAATAAACGTCAGTAACTCACTCTGATGGCCGTTAACGAGTGTATCAGTCAAGAAGTGAACATGTTTGTTAAAAGTGAGCGGGTGTAGAGGAGGGAGTGATCACGTTTGTGTGGAATTATACGTCATGCTAAAACGTACTGATTTTGTTGGATAAGAACGTGATAGACGATTCGTTCATCGACGATATGTTTTGTTACCGTTGCCATGATATGAAGCACCATTTTCCACGTGGTGAAATCTTCCAGCATGTTAAAGACCCTGGATATGGACGACGACTGTTTACTAATGGACAAACAACGTTCAAGTGATGTTTCGACCCATGTTCTCTCCATTTACCATGTCTTGGATGAAAAAGGACGATGGGTCCGTGCACGTGTGTCTGCGTCTTATAATGTTATTAAATTACGCCACGCTCTCGTTTATGAATGAAACGTCGAATTGCTTCCATAGAGTCGACTGTGAAGCGCAGATGTGTAGCCGGTATTGCGAGCATCGATGGCATTCAGGACGTCGATATGTGTCCATTCATTGCGTTTCATATTGTTATTTTTGTGTATGAAATTTGAATAAATTTGTATTGTGTAACATATAATAGCGATACATTATCATTGCACAAGGTATCGTTTCGAAATATGTAAGCTATCAGACAGTGAATATCGATTCTAAACACGTTATTCTCTTCCTTGATTTGAGAATTGTCTTGAGATTTTCTGAGTTAACTTATTGTCTTACAGTATAACATTCATCTTTCTCAATGACTGGCTTGAATTATGGTCACAGTAATTGGTCTGCAAATATAGATGAAAACTTTAACCGACACGTAACCAATGTGAATTTAATAACCCTCTGCAAACAATTGAACATTCCATTATTTACACAAATATCTCGAACAACTTATTTGCATTTTCAAATCCAGTATACACTGGCCCTTCATATCTTAGGATATCTTCGTATTTTGAGAACATTATCTCCTCTTTTGCCTGTTTTGTATAAATGCACTGTAACACAATCGGAATAACAATGGAATCGGTTTATGGTTGCGAAGTTATTTACAGGTAATAACAGTTAATATTCAGTCAACCGTTACATATTTGTTTTAAAAAATTCCGACAGCGCTGACCGTATTTGTTTTCGACCATTATCTTAAATCACTCACCAAACATTCAACAACTATTGGCTGAAATAATGACACCAGACAAGGTTTATATGCATTTATTATTACAGTTTCAGACTAATCCAAAAAAGGATATCGATCCAACTATTGATGGATACCGGGATAAGCCTCAACTAGCTGACAGAGCACATTGTGTGTGTTTCGTTTTTGACAGCATTACATTTGAAGCTTATGAAACATCCCTCATAGACCAATTCAAGAAGTTTATTCAAGAAACACGCAGAAAAGGTATAAACATTTTTTCATGCAAGAATCCAAAATCAGCGAAATTAACAAAGTATGCGTGGTTTTGATGTATTTAAGATTGTGACATTATTTTCCTGTTAAATCAAATATAAAGGGAGATTATTGAAATTTGTACATTCATGTAAATCGTGACTATAAGCAAGTGTTACGTGTTAAACCTTGATTTATAACCTCTGTTTGAAACCATTTATTTTGAGGTGGTTGATTCTATAGTATCGTGTACTTGATTTGCATTGAAGTTTGACGCGCTCACCGTACTCTGGTCTGTAGTTTATGCTGTTCCTAATACATCTACCCGTATAAATTCAGAATGTATTGTTTTACAACAGTCAATACGGATTTAAATATGGGGAAGAAGATGTTTGTCGTCCGGCCCTTTAACCAGAGTTGTTGCATCTAGTGAATACATATAAGTCGAGAGTTCTGTATTTTACGTTACACAATTTCTTAAGATATGGATAATATAACAGCAGATGTATGAGTAAAACGTGTTATTCCGTTTTGTGACAAAGTATATGTAATGAGGCCCGTCATCGACAGTATGAACAATTTTTCAGTATATCCATAATTTTTATGCACCCTCCCCTCAAAAATATATTTTTTGGTGGCATATAGTAATCATAGTGACCGCCCGTCCGTCCTTTTAACCAGTATATCGTGTCCGGCATGTACTTTTGCCATGCATAGATGTATATCATAGGCACTTGCTACAAATTATCAACATAACACGACGATGAGTCGCGCGTAACACCCAGACTCCAGATTCAAAGGTCAAAGACACACTTAAACTTTCTTTCTGTTTGAGATTTTGTGTTCGGTCTGTAACTTCGTCACCTACATATAAATTTAACACTTAGCTCAATTCATCAGCATGACATGATGATGTGTCGCGCGTAAGACCTACTCCTGTTACTCAAAGGTCAAGGTCACATTTTGAGTTTGTTTGACGACACATTAAATCTGTGTGAGATTTTGTGTCCGGTCTGTAATTTTGTCACCTTTGTGGATACATTTCAAAAACACTTGGTTCAATTCATCATCATATTTACGATATATATATTCTTTATTTCCTTCATTAGCGGAGAGTGACATATATGTTATAACATAAAGAACTTATCAAACATGAATATGAGTAGAAAAAAACCCATAGAAATGTATATAAATATTAAAAAGAGTAAATCATACAGGACATATAACATTTGAATTGCAAAACGCTTCACCACTGCACTAACACTCGCAGATACACGCAATTTCAGACATATATGATTAAAAGCGTGATAAGGTACAAGCAGACACGCATACAGACTAAAAAGGAAACATGCACATATACTCACTCATTCACAGACACATGAATATGAACACAAACATGAATACATACATCCACAATTTTAGCGTCAAATCAAAGCTATGCTTAATCACTATACAAAATAAAGTAAATAAACAATCTTTCCAGGGGTAAACAGGGGAAAAAACTGAAAAGAGTTTTAACCATGTCTGTAAATATTAAATGAAAGTTACATCAGTATGAATATATAACACTTAATATGCATGCACTGATGATATCTCGCTCGTTAGAAGATTAATTCATAAGCATATTGTGGAATGAATTTACGACTATTTTCAGACATAAGCCTTGCTCAGTTTTCAGCTGAAGTATTTTGTTTAACCCATTAGCAAAGATGAGTTATTTGGGATTGCATATCGGTAGATATGAATCGTAGAAAACACTCGAATCCAAATACTGAATAAATATTATTCCAAAGCATGTGTCTGTTAGTTCATTAACCGCACAGTCAAACACTAAATGGAGAGATAGATCATTTGTACTAAGTCCGCACTTATGACACGTTTACCGGTAAGCATGAGAGTAGGTAAAACTTAATATTTTTATAGTGCTCCTACATTTTTCGAGTAAAAGAGGATATTCATTGCTAATCAGCGAGATAATGCCAAGCGAGTGAAGTGATAAAAACTAAAACGAAAAAGATTATCATCATCGCTCAATCTTAAGCTCTATCTTAAGCTTTATCTACATATTGTCTTATGATACATTTCCAAACATGTTTTGAAGGAAAGACACCCGATTCGATAAAACGTTTATAAATGTGAATTAAGTTGTAATGTCAGGATATCAGGATATACATATCAGGAATAAACTCTCTTTTATTATACGGGTTGTCATTGTAACGTATAAGTCTATTTAAAAATATATCTTTTGCCAAGAAATGAGATGGTAAATTACACAATTGGCCGAAAAAAAGACTGTAATTTACTTTCTGTAATAAATTTTGCTCTTAATTGTATTAGACCCAATAAGATTTAACGCTACATCCGTCCTTGTGTTTGAGGGAATGCCCTGTATATAATTTATACAAAATCTATGAGAACGTTCCAGTCTTATAATTTGTGCATTAGAAAGATCGGACCAAAATTCACGTCAACCAAATAACGCTTAAGGAAGCACAACTGATTTATATATTTTAATTGAAGTAATCGGGTTTAATCCATTTTCATGTATACCACTACTCATTAAGCTAAAGAACGCTCCACGTAGTTTATAATTAGCTTCACTGATATTGGGCAGGCTACTCATATTGTTTCACAAACACTATCCAGATAAACATACGAATCTGTTTCTTTAACATGCTCAGATCCTAATTTCATAACACGGTTACATACTTCAAAATCATGATCAGATTTATTAAAGACAATAACAGCACATTTATTAGCATTGTATTCAAACCTCCACCTCAAAGATCAAGGTCAAAATCGAAATTTATATGCATAACAACAACATTTTGCTATTTTTTTTTAATTTTATGGCGTATGAAGATCTTATATGAATTGCTGCAATACAAGTTTATTATTAGGAATTACAATTCATTTAGTGGATTAACATGTCCATTTTAAAACTTCTACAGTAAGACCTAATCGGCAAACCATGAAGTATTTTCATTTTATTTGGCTTGGTATATATAAAAGGTGAAGTTATATCTCTCTATCTTTGTCAAATAATATAACGTTTTTATTTTCAGGCCTAGTCCCCATAATTTTGATGACCAAAATCGATTTGGTAAGCGAGGATGTGTACAAAAATGTGTCGAACGTTTATATCAACAAGAAATTAAAAACACAAATGGAAATTGTGTCCGACAAACTTGGCGTTCCTAAAAAGGACATATTGCTTATACAGAATTATCAAGACGGACACAAAACAGCTCAAAATTATGATATTCTTGTTCTTTTTGTACTGAGACAACTGTTACGTGGATGTGATGATTACCTTCGTGGATTCTTTTCAAATAATGGTGATTAGGCACTTCAGAAAGAACAGTGAACACATGTATGAAATTATAATTGTAAATAATATATCTTAAAAGTACTGAACACACTCAGACTATTCCAATTACTCACAAAGACATTGTTTCTTTATCAAAATACACTAAAATGCACTCACAGTTGAGTGCATCCGTAACTGATATGTGATCAGTTGCAATTGTATAGCTTTTACTTATATTGATGGTCATTTTGAATTAAACACACCGACACCAATAAAATGGTCAACATTTGATTTTAGATCAGAATCACTATTTTGCATTTTACAGACATTTTCTTAATTTCATTCACATCCTTGATTTGTAACGAAAATAA
Organism: Panopea generosa; assembly: GCA_029582155.1. Lineage (NCBI taxonomy): Eukaryota > Metazoa > Mollusca > Bivalvia > Adapedonta > Hiatellidae > Panopea > Panopea generosa. The sequence goes on along the minus strand of CM055896.1, from coordinate 21,343,376 downwards.
TATAATTTACCTTAATATAAAACAGATAAATAACCTTAGTAAAATTAAAAGGGGGATAAGGCATACATTTTGATGAATTATTACATCTAAAATGCCTTGAGTTATCACAGACTTTTAACTTACGACTTGGCAGATGATAAGTAATTGCTTTGCAAGACAACTGTTAAGTGACCCTAGTGCTTATTTTGTTTATTAGTTGTTAATTTTACCAATAATCTGGTAGCCAAAATTGTTTTATCAATAAAACACAATTATACAGAAAGTAACAGCTGTGTTATTATTTTTTACTTTAATGTCGAAAATGAGTCCTATACGAAGAATTTTAAAAACATATTTTCATCAAATACAGAATTTGCGAATAGAGAAATTGAAGTTAATTTAAATAACAAATTTAAAAATTATTTATAAAAGTATACAACTGGATCATGACTTAGATAATGAAAATGAGGTATAGAAGGCCATATACACACTCAAGGCAGGTAAAAGTAGAGGTATTACTAATCTGTTCCCAGAAATGATTTTAGAAAGGTAGTAATATTTTGGCACCATCTCTTTGTAAACTTCATAAATAAAAATTGTTTCTACCCAGAAACTGGACTATATTGTTCCCATTCCCAAGAAGAGAAATATAAATGAAGTAAATAATTACAGAGGTATAACTTTAACAAGATATTTTTCAAAAATATTTTCTGTTTCACTTGATTACGGAATTGGGCAGAATCAAATAAATTGCTTTCTGACTACCAATTTGGTTTCAGAAAAAAAAAGAAAAGAACGATAGATTGCATTTTTGCTTTAAGTTCTATCATCAATAAAGTCATTAATTCTAACAAGAAAAATCATTGCCTATTTACATAGACTATGAAAACGACCGACAACACGAATGCAATTGCTGGGTGTATTGTAAAAGTTATAATTTATATGAGATGGAGTTGTACTGAATATGAACAAATGATGACCATCTTCGCCTGAGAAGTATATTGAAATTTCACAATTTTATTCTTTTGTGCCACTGCTGACCCTTTATGTATATTAAATTTCCTTTGAAGGAACTGGTTTCATTTGTTATGTTCCGACATGAAAAGAAAACAAAAGGCCCAAGAGGGCATGGGGACGCTCTTCTTACTCATAGTTGTCAAAGCACTCTTTGAAATGTCACAATATCAAATCTGTTTGAAGGTCGTCTTAACCCTTTATGGATAAATACACCCACCACAACCTTACTGAACAAAATGTTAATTACTATGAAATGGAAATACTTTACTATTACCATTCATTTGTAATAAATAGCCCCATACATGACCCTTATATTAATCATAGTCTCTTGATTTGTCAAAACTTAAATCACCCACTCATAGGGATTTGCTATGAGCAGACAATGCTTTAGATTTGAAACAGAATTTGTTTTGTACACAGTGACATGGATGCGAAAATGAAAATTATTAGTTTCCTATGTAAAAGTAAAAGTAAACTTACAGGGGGTCCCTATGTATCCCAGCCCCTTGATTTGCAAAATCATATTCAATCCCTTGCTGATATAAGGATAATTTATATCGTATTTGAAAAAGTTTGACTGAAAGGTTATTGAGAGGAAGAAATTTGACAGTTTCAACATTTTGTTGTCCTTTGGGCCTATTTACAAATTCTATCCTCCTGGTTGAACCAAATCTAATTTACTTAAGACTAAACAATGCTTGAAACTATAAATTAGTATTGATCAAATAAATAAGATAATAGGACTGAGTATTTTATTTCCCCAGTATATTCGTATATAATACTCAACGTTTCTTTACAAGGCCCCTATATACCATAGCCCTTGGACTCGCAAAAGTTTCAAATCCCATAGGAAATAATTATATAATTATGAACCTAAAATGAGAAGAAAAAAAACGTTTATGAAAATTACCGATTTTAACCATATTGCCACACCCCTCTCACCCCGGCCACTTATGGAATTCAATCATTGTTATTGAACAAAATCAAATTTACTGTTACTCGACGATTCTTTAGATCTCAGATTGTACAATATATTCACACAAATAGACGAAAATATAAGAAATTTCCGTTTTCCCTTATGATTCTATGTAAATCTCAGAATCCCCTTACAGGGCCTCTTTACATCGCAGTGCCTCTTGATGTGTACAAACTGAAAACTCTTAATCATAGCGAAACTCTATATCAAATACCAATAAATTGGACTCACCGCCTGACCTGGACCCTTATAGTAATTCAATCCTGCGTCTTGGATTAAATCTTATTTGCTATGACTAGTAGATGCCTCAGATTTCAAATTGAATAACAATTCTGCACAAATGGATGAAAAAATTAGAAGTTTTCGGTTTCCCATAGTATTCCTTTGTTAAACTATTCATAGGGATAAATTAAATATGAATAAATTCGACTGACTAATTGTTGAGAAGAAATATTTTGAAAATGTCCAATTTTAACAATTTTGTGATCCCACCTGGCCCCTTTTGGCAAGTCAATCATTGTTATTGAACAAAATCTTAATTGTTATGACTAAAAGATGCTTCAGAACTCAAAATGAATAGAAAAATCATAAATATATGGGAAAAAAGACGTTTTCCCAAAGTTGTCCTATGTAAAACTCAAAGTCCCCTTACAGTGCTCCTATACAAACAAACACCTTGATTTGTACCAACTTTAAAGCCCTACTCAAAGGGATGATCTATATCAAATATGAACAAATTTGGCAGACCTATTGTTGAGAAGAAATTTTTTGAAAATTTTCTATTTTAACCCTTTTGTGACCCACCCTTGCTCCTTAAGGAAAGCCGATTCTCCTTATTAACCCAAATCTTATTCTCTATGCTTAGAAACAAAAACCGAATAAATATTTTGCCAAAATGGATAAAACAATGAGAAATTTCCGTTTACCCATAGTATTTTTTTTAAAAGTCCTCTTTTTTATCGTCATTCTAACCCCTACACATAGGGATAATTCATGCCAATTTTACCCGTTTTGACCCCACCGCCATCCCTGACCCCTTAAGACAGTGGGACCCAGTGTGAACCTCCTAGACTAGTCAATGCTTCTGTGATAATATAGGCAAAATCAGTTCCATCTTTAAAAAAATATATTAATGTTTATCATATTGACATGTGTCCCCTAATTGAACCATCGGGTCAGCGTCATGTTTAACCCCAGGGACACCATTTGTACAAATCTAATAGAACTATGGCTGGGTATCATTACTACATAAATACTTTCAAAATTCGGACGAAGTTATTTAGTAATGGTGGCCATCTTGAATTTCAGATTGAAAAATTAAAATCTCCTATGCAATAGAAAAACCATGTGAAGTTTGATTTTAATTTGCCTAGTGCTTTCAGAGGAAATGCTACCAACGGACGACAGACAATGCGTTATTGCATAGGCCTCTCTGGCCTTTGGCCAGTAAAGCTAAAATGTTATGAAAACAGAGTTTTCTGTGGCCTTTTCGACCCCAATTTAGGTGGTCTGCTCTGTAGAAGATTTATAAGGGCCTTGTATATTCAAAGAGGTAAATTATCAAAAGAAACAACAATGTATAGGCTCCTGGTAAAGGGCAAAATTTGACCACAGAGTGATGTTTTTTTAACAAACTTGAGCGCTCCATGTTAGTGCAGTTATTAAATAAATAACATATAGAATAGAATATAACACAATTACAAATAAACTAAACATCAATTTCCAAGGTGTTATTAACACAAGAGGACCTGGATGTTCTACTGGCAACAGATGCTTAACAGGACCTCTATGCAATGCTTCATGTAAAATATCTAAGTTCTAGGCCTTGAACGTTCAGAGAAACTGTTTTTTAGAATTTTGCTAAAAATGTGCTTATAAGCCCTGTAGCGGGGGCATTTGGGGTCGAATGACGCTGGTTCAAGAAATTATACGAAATCTTGTGGTTATATAATTGGTGTGCAAGTTTGGTTAAGATTTAATGAAAAAATGAAGGTGCTATCGCGTCTACAAGATAAAGGTTAACGGACGGACGACGGGCAATTTACCATGACATAAGACCTGCTGGCCGTTGGCCAATAGAGCTTTAAACCAAGCACACAGAAAACTATGTAAATACTCTTGAGTTTGTAGACTGTCTAAAAAGCAGTATTCCAAATTGAATTGAAATCTAACACAAAAGATGAATCAATCCAATACATAATAATATAAACTATTCGTATCTTACTATAAAATCCATTTCCCAACATTAAAATAAGTTCAAAAACAAAAACTTGTGACAATTTATAAATTTTCAACATGTAACTTTAATTTACGAAAGTACATAGTTTTACTTATCGAACTGAAAGAGACAAATACCAAAAAAATCAGGAAGGCATTTTGAACTGCAGAAGATTGTACATATATACATCTACAATATTATTTTGTTTCTTTGGATTACTGCAGTGTTAAAAGGAATAACCGTCACAAATATATTCATATAACCTAAAATATCATCTAACTGAATTAACAGTTTTGAACTACATGCATATCGCAACTTATTAACTTGAAACAAATCCATTCATGAATAAACATTTAATATCCTTAAATTGACTCTTAAAATACCAAAGATATATTTTAAAGTTTCACACTGTATACGTAATATGGCAAAACATAGATTTATTTTGAAACAAAATAACGTGCATCTACATTTAAATTTAAAAAAAGATCACTTATCTAAAAAGATTTAGTAAAGTAGGCCCAAACCCAAGGGCCAAACCGTGAGAGCCAGCAGGGACAAGAAATTCACGATCATATGAAGGACCAGGGGATGACAATAATCATGCTCCTAATTTGTTTACTGTTGAAGTTGACTGTTTTGGCCCTGCCCCTAAAACATCATGATGACCATGAAACTCATATCTATAGTTACTAAATGTCATGCCAGCAACAACAAATTACACCAAAAAACATTCACATATGACTATCAGTCATAAGAAATACCTTTTTTTGTCATTTTCTATTATATAGATTAATAATATAGCCCCCCCCCCCCCCCCCCCCCCCCCCCCCCTAGAGCAACACCGCAAGTCCCGGGCGCTTGGTATTCATAAATTTTAAGAAAGGCATATAGTCGTCATATAATGCTCACAATTTGCTCCTGAGTACTTCCTATAATAAATACAGTTTTAAAGTTTACCTAATATTTCACTGTTTTGGCCAATTCACGTCATATCAGGAACAACAAATCACACCAAAAACATGCATAAGTCTATTCAGTCATAAGAAATAACGTTTTAAGTAATTTTTCTCCTTGAGACCCTGGGGCATGAAATTTACAAATTTTAGTAATGACCCATAGGCACCAATAATCATGCTCACAATTTATTTCTGAGTAATAATAAGATTTTTATTGTTTACCTTTTCGGCCTCGCCCCCAGGGCCAAACTGTGACATGCAATTTACAATTTTTATAAAGGAATCATAATTATGCATCCATAATCATGCTCACCCTTTGTTCCCCAGTGCTTCCTACAGTAAGAAGACGTTAACCTCATATTTGACTGTTTTGGCCTCGCTCCTCAGGCTCCATGGGTGGGGGAGACCATTCAATTCACAATTGTGATGCACCCTTATGTACCAATGCTGAATACAATGTTTCATTACGATTGAGCTTACAGTTTTTGAGAATAAGTACAAAATGTGAATTGCTTACGAACGCACGGATTTTTTTTAGGCCTCACCTCGGGGCCAAACCATGAGACCAAGGGACATGCAATTTCATTTTTTTATAAAAGACCCATATGCGTCCATAATCATGTTCCCCATTTGTTTTCCAGTGCTTTCTATAACAAGAAATAGATGTTTACATTTACCTTGAATAATGACTGTTTTGGACCCCCCCCCCCCCCCCCCCCCCCCCGAGGCCCCAGGGGGTGGGTACCATGCAATTCACAATTTTGATTCACCTTTAGGTATCAACTCTGCATACAACATTTTATTACGGTTGAGCTTATGGTTTTCGAGAAGTCGAAAATGTGAATTGTTTACGGATAAGCTAATAGTGTCCCAAGGGCCAGACTGAGATTCGGGGACATGAAATTCACAATTTTTATAAATAACCCATATATGTCCTTAATTATCCCTACCTTTTGTTTTCCATTGCAAGAATTTTACCTTGAATTTTGATGTTTTAGCCAAGCCCCCAAGTCATCACAATTCAGTTTACGGTTTTTGAGAAGAAGACGAAAATATCAATTGTTTACGGACGCACGACAACGGACAAAATGTGATAGCAAAAGTTGCTCGAGACAATGTCTCAGGTGACATAAAAAATATACATGCAAATGAAACATTCACATTAAGCGCCATTTGCAGAAAGCAAACATTGAGCTAAGAAAGCAGCCGGGAAGGACATGTATACGAAACACACATGAATTCTAAACACATAGCACATAACGATAACAACAAATTCATAAAGTTCTGTTTTTTATCATTATTATGCAAGAAACTAAACAGAGATCAAATTCCATTTTCTGCAACGGAATGAAAATGTGTATGGTTGTTATTTAAACAGGTCTGTGTTGAACTCAACCATGCCGTTATATACAACTGTCACACTTATTTTAAACATATTTTATTCATGATATTAACAACATATGCATGTATATACAAAGTCAACACATATTAGGATTAGAACGAAAGCATAATGCTTATTGGGCTCCTTTCCTTTGAACTGTCAGACTTCGGAAACACCAAGTCTGTAAAATATTATGGAACAGAAACAATAAGAAAGCATGAAAACAAAAACATCACATTTTGACTTTCGATCAGAAACAAGAGACCCATGGGCCCTAACAGTCATAAAACAGTCACATAAGTCTATTCAGTCATAAGAAAAAAAAACGTTTTTGTCAATTTCTCTTATATAGATTTAAGCCACACACCCAGAAATTCACAAATTTTGTAAAGAACCCATAGCCGTCAATAATCATGCTCATAATTTGTTTTCTGGGAGCTTCCTATAATGATAAGAAGATTCTTAAAGTTTACCTTGAGTTTGACAGTTTTTGTCTCCGCCCAGCCCCTAAGACCTCATGCGGGTGGGGACAATGATATTCACATAGGTATTTACTGTCATGTCAGCAACAACAAATCAAACCAAAATTTATTCACATATGTCTTTTCAGTCATAAGAAATAACGGTGTTTGTCATTTTCTCTTATATGGATTTAGTAAAGTAGGTAAAAGAGGCACGAAATTCACAAATTTTATAAAGAACGCATATGCATCAATACTCATGCTAACACTTTGCTTCCGATTTCCGAATTGTTTACGGATGCACTAAATTATTTTATATATAAAAATACACGAATGCATGGCATGTAACATTAATAATAAACTAATTTTCGGCTGTTAACCATTTTTAAGCAAGAAAACTAAACAGATATAAACTTACATTTTCTGCAGCGAAATGCCAATGTTGTAGTGGTAAACAAGTAATCCGATGTATGTGTTCAATTTCACCATGTCGGTATGTGTAACAGCAACACTTTGTAAACACCAAAGCTGTATGCACAACAGTCACACTTCGTAAACATCAGAGCTGTAAAACAGCTTAAACTCTTAAAATTGCTTAAAACATATTTTTCTAATATATCGTGTATATATGGAATTGTATTCACTGACTCCCTATTGCCAAAAATATACCTCTTTTAACGTGCCAAAAAATATATATTCAAGAGGTATCAAATGAGTTTCAATATGATCCGTTATACACAGGGCTTGATCCAGGATTTCCGTTTATGAGAGATGCAACACAAAATTTGAACGGGCAAATACTTTTTTCAGTTGAAATAAAGTGATTTTTTATATAGAATTTAGGAGTTTATGGGGGTGCGTAATCCGTTTTTTTGCAAAGAGTTGATCCGCAATTGATATTGGCTTACAGTTTCATTTTTTAAAAAAGGGTCCGAATGGAAGTTTTGTTTCAAGTTTATCACTCCCATTTAAATATTGTTTTTGTCACTTTGTAATTCTCATACCAAACCATTCGGGTTTTATTTATTAATGATAACGAGATGTTTTTATCCATTGAAATAATACTTTTATATTTACAGCGTTTTTTCCTAATATATTCCCTTCAACATCCTCAATCATAAAGTAAAACAATATCACAAGTCATAAACACAATGTCTATGCAGGCCAACAGCTATGAAAAGTTTATGTTTATTGTTTTATAATTCACGCCAGCATTTAATAAAAGCTCGTACATGTATATATTCTTTATGTGCAATAACCAAATATCATGAAACACCCAGCTTACCAAGAATTTGTGTAAACAAACGTTACCTTGACATTAACCCTCATGTGCGTAGTGCCTGCGAACACTCTACGTCGTATTATGGAATCAGTTAGTAAAGAACTAATATTCAAAAACGGGTCATTGTCTTACACGTGACACGTTGTCAGTTGACCATTTATGCCTAGTTTATAAACCAATCGATGTATGATAAAGTTACAGACCGGAAATATCTCGGATGCATAGATGAACGAATGGACACTGTGATTTCTATATTCCTCTCTGGGGGAGCATAAATAGGACCATAACGGCTGTAATATTTGACAAACATTGACAAATATCAAATCTGACCTGTTCCTTTACAATTATACTGCTTCACTAAAAATAAAACATGTATACATAAACCCGTTTCCAAATGGCGCATCTACTCTTTAAAACAATAGGCCCAACTGGGCCTTAGTTGTTCACCTTATTTCACTGTCACTTCTTTTAAAGTTTTTAGAATTATGTGTTCACATAGTATTCCTAAGTAAGTTCTATGACTGGGCCCCAACGAATACTAGCTCCTCCAACTTTAATCCTTTACTCAAAGGGACCTTTTATACCAAATATGAACTAATTTTGCTATTGATTCTTGAAAAAAAGTTTTTTTAGAAATTCACAATTGTATCCCTTTTCGGGCACTGCAAACCCTTACGTGTATCATATTTCCCTTACTCACCCAGTTACAACTGTAATGACTAAGCGACGCCCCTAACATCAAGATGCTTGAAATAATACCTAAAATAAATATGAAAAACATAACTTCCTATTTTCCAATAGTATTCCTATGAAAAAATCAAAATCCCCTTAATTGACCCCAATGGAACCTAGTCCCTGTATTTGAACAAACTTGAAACTCTATTCATATATCATTTAAATCAAATATAAACACATTTGGTTTGTCGGTGGTTGATAAGAAGGCTTTTTGAAAATTCACAATTTTATCTCTTTTTCTCACTCAGTTGTTGAAAATGAAGAATAAATATGAAAATATTTATTTTTATTTATAAAATATACAGTAATGTACATGTATTTCATTATATAGTTTAGTAATTTTTGCATTTTCTGATTATGGATTGTATATGTTTTCAACAAGCGACGGTTGTAATTACACCAAAGTGTGCCACTAATTGTAGTGTATGAGATGGAAATAGGTATTTTTTATGCCATCGAGGACTGATAGATCCTTCCTTGGATCCTTGAACCAGTTTTCGTTCATCTCGCAAGTAATACATAACTTTCCTACTTGAATCTGCGGTGTTACTACTCTTAATATATCATAACCAGTATCTGAAGATATATCTTTTATAACAACAACTATTTTATGAATGACAAACAGTTTCGTGAATGCTCATGGCCTTCGATGTATTTATATTTATAGCCAATACTGCTCTTAAATGTGAATAAATCATCGCGTTTTAAATCTATATTTAATGATCAGTAACTCTTATATACAAATAAGCTACCGAGCTAATGGAAATTATCATAAAATTGCAGATTCAAATGTATGTACTCAGCTATTTCTGATATTCTTCAGTATTAGAGTGGTTGCTATCTATATAATTATGTGCAAAGATATGAATGCATATAATTATAATTTTTTGTTGGAACCTAATATTCTGGATATGAGAAGCCGTTTATGGAGCGCTGTAGGAAATAGAGAGTGATGGTAGAAAAATTAACCCCCCCCCCCCCCTCCCCACCACAATGTCATAATTCTTATCGCAGGATTTGAACCCGGATCACCCGAATCATAATCCGTATCTATAACCACTGGCTATGTAGGTATATATAACAAAATCGGTCGTATAAATCAAAGTTTAAACTTAACTGCTTGCTCGGGTTCAAGTGATGATGTTTGGAAGTTTCTGAACGTCTTTGGATACAATTGAGATTATATTTACACCAACTCATTTACATTATTCCTTGGGTTATGTCTTGTTCAAATATTGGCAATAATAGGGAGTTTAAATACATATTTTCAACAATAAACAGCAATATATTGCACCAGATATGATCCAGATGGCCGCAACTTATGCTAAATATTACAACTATACCAGTGTTATTGAATTAAATGCCCCTTATGGTAGAATTAACTGGTATGCCGCTGAAATTCTGGCAGTTTATTGATGCATACATTTATTTCATTTAGTAAATTAAGTTGACATTTAAACCTCTTATATGCCATAATATGATTTTGGTTCCAAACAGTCTTATGTTATATCCAAATGTGAGACATAACCTACATGGATATTCAATGCAAATGCGGCTTGTCCATGTGGTGCAATCAAAAGTAACTTATATGTAATTATGCCCTTGCAGTATGCAGATTTTTGTACTCTGTTAACTGGTCACGTGACATTTTTAGAAAGTAAATACAATGTAGTGTTTACTTAGACATTGTTTGTTTGTCTAAGGAAAATGGCGGCATAGCAACCAATATTGATTTTTAATTGGCTGATTGACTTGTTTGACTGACAGTCTGCGTCAGTTCAAGTTTAATTTGCTTTGATTTTGCCCTTTTTCATCCAATCCTTTCTTTTATAATTGTTGAATCTCCACTGCATATTGCAGTAATTTCTGAAAGTGTAAGAAAAATTAAAAATATTAAAGCAGTACTTTTTTTTAATAATAATTTTATGCCATCCTGAAACAGATCAGTTAATATAATCACTCTTTTTCCTGGGATCCTGGAAGGTTGACCAGTACTTGAGTCACCCGTCTCGGCAAGTAACTGATACATTTCCCGCTTGAATAATCAGTGGGAGACAAATGGCAATGAATCGCAACGTTGTATACAGAGCTCTAGTTTGCATATATTTGGGACCGATATTCTGCTCCATTCCCAATGGCAAAAGGTATCTTTTTTTCCCAATCAAAAAGAACAACATTCCCAATTTCAAAATGCAAAGAAACCAAAAGAAGTATTTTTGGAAAAGTTTGAAGATTTTTTAATATTATGGTTTTAATGACACTGCATTTTTCTACAAGAACATCACGTTTTTTATATATATTGCACACATTGTGTAACATATATTGAAAGAACCTGTGCTATGTAATTTTCCGAATATCTTATATCTTATAAATAAATAACGCTAATTTTCCCAAATTCAGGGATTCCACTCTCATTCTCAAAATTGCGAGCAAGAGCTCTGGTATATCAATCATCACAACGTCTCAACAGGATATGTATTCGAACCCGGAACCACTTGAATGAAACATGTAATCAGATGCGGTACCATTTAAGCAAACCGGGTTCGGCTAAAAATGGGATTTAATGTCATTTTCAACACAGGACGATTATATGCGGCATTTATATGCAGTTCTATTGGTGGATGAAAACCTGAGAACGAATTCGAGTAGAACCACTGTCCTTCCGCTAGTATATGGCAAACTTTTGTTGAGAGGAAAGTGGTCATGAGACGATAGCATCATACATACATCAGCCACGGAGGGTCCTTAATGATAAGATAAAAGAAGAAATAAAAGAAATGCAAATTGTTTTGGTAATAATAAAAAAACATATCTGCATACACTCGGCATTAGAAACCCTTGCAGCAACAAGATTGGTAAACAACTGAAACATTAATTTTCACGTATAGTTCACTGCAAGACTTTTCCAATTTGATAATGGTTTGTCGTCTTTCATCCATAAACTGCAGATCTGTGACAATTCATTGGACTCACTGTCAAATCTTTCAGCTAATGAAAATAAAGAAAATTAATTATTTAATAGAAACAAATAAAAACAAAAAAAAGCATTGTGCATAGTTATTGAAGGCAACATTAGTGACTGATTGAGTGAGCGATTTTGTTGCTTGATAGGTGAATTCATAATTTCTAATTCCCGCCAAATTAACCAGCTAGGCACTTTTCTTCTGACAGCCAAAGCCACAAGAATTCTTAACAAAATCTGTGAAGATTTACTCTTAGTCTTTTATTTTACTTCACTTCTTGCTGATCAGCCTGGTATGGAATTACTGGTATTTTTATTTTATTTTATTTGGAACAGTATGTGTATTGTGTGAAATGTATATCGAAATAATTGCTTGATGTTTTTCCGTAATCCTTGTTTTCATGTTCTGTAAATATGAATTGTACAGTATCGTTGTAATACTTGTATTGTAATATATTTGACAATAATATATACACAGACACTGCATCAACCATAAAACCCCTCACACCTATGTGTTGTTATTTACTCCAACGACCATCGGTCACAAATTGCGCCCAAGGTGGGGCTGTGACTGATATATTTTCTGAGAAACCTTTACATGGTTTTTGATCTTAATGGAAATTTCGAGCAAGAAATCCAAATTTGTGAGGGAATATGTCACAGTGTGTAAGTAACCTACTAGGAGAGAAATGTATGTAAGTGACTCTGTCGGCTCAGTCGGTAGAACATTCATTGCAGCATGACATGTATTTAACTGATAGAAATACTAGAAGTAGTACCAGATTTAGTCCACGTTTCGCACCTGGAGCTTCCATATTGTTTTCGTGGTCAAATTGGTGTATATATTCTCGCTTTTTTCAGCAAATGTGTCGTTTCGTTGATGAGCTTTTAGGGTTTTATACTGTCCAAAATCAAATTTATTCTTACTATGTTTAAGTCTAGTAATCGACAATCTCTTCTTTTATCTTACGACGTTACGTGGTGTAATTGCCAGATTGCAGAAAAAACCTTTAGTCTCAGTCAACAAAAATGTCTATCAAATTGCGACATGATCTCTATACCGGTGATTTTCGTATCCAAGCCTCGTTTATATCTTCATAGAAGTCCCAAAGATAGACAAAATAACACCCTCTGAATGCTGATATATTTGTTTTATCACACCCGAACAGCAACCATTTAAAATCTGACCTTTGCAATGTAACTGAACCGATGGAAAATTTCACGGACAGTGCGTGTGACGTCATTGTACGTTATATAGTATCACTGACCATTCGTTTCAGAAAATATAACATTCCAACATATACATGTATATGCTTTTCTCACAACAAACACGCACAAGTGACTAGTACTTTATACGGTGAACTAAAATAAGTTGTCTTTATCTTCATTTATTGAACATATAATGTACTTCTGGGATGTTTGTTTGCACTATATTTTGTGTGGGAGTATAAACAAAATTGATGGAATCGAAAAATATAGGTGACATGTCACGCAAAATGTATATGTTCCTGTAAAACTGGTTTCCATAAATAACCTGCAAAGAGTAAAAATTATGTTCAACTTAAATAGAGGAAATACATAAATAACAACAGTGACCAGAAATTATGTATACGGGACGCTTTAAAAACCTAAATAATCAAACAATCAAATGAATTACGATATGTATAAAATACCGCTTTAACGTTCTGAACGTTTCAAATTAACAGTCGATTGCGATGCGTGCGATGAATTACAATTAGAACTGAAAAAATACATAGTTTAATCTAACATGCCAAGCTTCCTTTCGTAACCGTATCCTTGGTAGAGCCATCTTTGAATGTAGTTTACCGTCCCGTATAGGTTCATATTGAGAAAGAGACAACACTTTCGTTTTATGTGTAAAACTGTAGCGCCCACATTTTTTTCAGCTCATAGCGAAAATGGCAGAGAGATTGGTGACCAGAAAGATTCCAGAAGATTTCTTTACGAACTGCAAGGTAATATACTTAATACACTATTTATTATTTTCTTAATTATAGAACTTCATTTATTTTAATCTGAACTTTGTCAGACTTATATTGGTTATTAATACATTGGTTAATACTAAATCTGTCAATAGGTATATTTTGCAAATATTTGAAATATGTTAATGCACATGGTTACAGTTTATAATTAAACAGACTTTTTAACCAACTTGAACATTAACTGATCTTACGAAATTTATTCATTCAGATCATTTCCTCCAACAATAGAAATATAAAATGAAACTGTTAAATAAAAAAATCTACATTTTTATATAGATACTATTCTTGTTTATAGGAACAGATTACAGCGATTTTAAAAGGTACACCTAGTTGTGAAAGCAATGGTAAGTAAAGCAAACAAAACCATATGCTTCCTATAGCCATCCTCAATAGACTGTTTTTGTGAAATATTTAGCGACTTATTTTTTAAGTCGTTTTACTTCATATATTTCGAAAAAATAACAGAATTACTAGATTTGTGTCATCAAGCAAGTCACGCTGTCTGCATCGCAATACTGGTTGTATCCAGAAAGACGTCCATAATGGTTCAGCTTGGTTTAAAGAACTTGCTTTACAACCGATGTTAAGTACACTAATGCAAAACACCGCATATCACATATACATTCTCCATAACCCTACCGCCTCTCACATACACATTCTTCATAATACACCGCCTCTAACATATACATTCTCCATAACCCCACCGGCTCTCACATAAACATTCTCCATAACCCCACGGGCTCTCACATTTACATTCTCCATAACCTCAACGCCTCTTACATATATATTCTTCATTTTACAATGTATCTCAAATATATGTTATCCATAACCCACCGGCTCTTAAAAATACATTCCCTATAATACGTCGCCTCTCACATATACATTCTCCATAACACAGTGCCTCTCACATATGCATTCTCCATAACCTCACCACCTCTCAAATATGCATTCTCCATTACCCCACCGCCTCTCACATATACATTCTCTATAACCCGACGCATCTCACATATACATTTTCCATAACCCATCACCTCTTACATATTATACATTCTCCATAATACAACGCCTCTCACATATACATTAACCATAACCCACCGCCTCTTACAAATACATTCTCCATAAAACAACGCCTCACACATATACATTAACCATAACCCACCGCCTCTTACATATACATTCTCCATAATACACCGCCTCTCACATATACATTCTCCATAACCCCACCGCCTGTCACATATACATTCTCCATAACCAATCGCCTCTTACATATACATTTTCTATAACCCCACCGCTTCTCTCATATACATTCTCCATAACCCCACCACCTCACACATATACATTTTCTATAACCCCAACGCCTCTCACATATACATTTACATAACCCTACCGCCTCTCACATACACAATCTTCATAATGCACCAGTAGTATATATAAGACTGGTTTCAGGACTCTTTTCTATCACTCAAGAATGACCAACTCACCCAGGGCGCTACCGCTCCCAGGCTCGTTAGTCATTTTTGAGTGATAGAAATGTTTTCGCTGAAACCGGCCTTATATATACTACTATAATATTTTTTTTATCAAGCAGCTAAATCTTTAAACAGAACCCAAGAATTGAAATCGTTCGAATAACCGCTCCATTTTACGTAAGCCCTCTTCTTTTTATAATCGCGTCTCAATATCTTTTCTATTCTAAATATTTCTTGACTCGCTTTAGCTAGTTCTTATTCGTAGAATGACCCCACAATAGTTTCACCGTTTAAATCTTTTAGAAGATACGTAACTGGTTTTGTATTTTGAATATCCCTAACGACAAATATTTCTTCCGTCCAATTAGGAGTGTAACCTTTTTCAAATTGCCTTTTATATTTACTTATTCTAACCCTATCACCAATTTTGAAAGATATTCTAAATATTTCAGATTGTCCGGAATACAAATTTTGTAATACCTTTTCTTTTTCTTTATTCTTTTACATTCTTCCCTCTTCAGAAGTCATACCAATACAACCGTGCTTGGTTTTATTATATTTTGAGATAATTTTAGGCAGGACATCGGTAGAATTATTCGTATTATTCGCGGTGAAATGCTTCCACATTATTCTCTACATAGTTCTGTTAGATCTTTCGATAATTACCGCTTTTCCTTGAAGTTCGTTAAACGTATGGTACATTTTAATATTATTACCGTTTAACAATTTTTTAAAGTGTTTGTTATAAAATTCGATTCCCTCATCAACCCACAACTTTTGAGGTCTCATCTCGCTTAAAATGTCTTTAAATGCCTCGGTTACATCTAAACCAGTTTTATTTTTAAGCGGTACACTCCAAGCATATTTACTCAAGACATCAATTACATTAAATAGATATTTAAATCCTTTGTTTTATTTTGAGAAAGCCCGCATATCAACCAAATCAGCAGACCACGTATCATCCACATCGCTTACAATAACCCGACGTCTCGAACATTTTCTTTTTATAGGTTTGTGTAATTCATCCGCTAATTTACTACCCCAAGACGTCGGCCCTTCGAGTTTTTTTTAGCCTAAACCAAGTTTATGTTTTATACCAATAGCCGGCCGAACGATTAATTTTTTAGCCACTTTTTCCCCAGATGTCTTTGATTAAGTCTTCTTTAAATTCTCTAACATTTCTTCGTCACAATCGCTCTTTTTTGTTCCATCTCCGTAACAATAATCATGTTCTCGACAAACACCGTTTAACTCATTTACCGGAGGTCTGTTACCTAAAGGATTCCCAGGACCGCAATGTTATTATCTGGGAAGCGTTAACCCCTTTTTAGGGAGAAGCGGCATCATGGCTTTATGAATGTCAAAACCCTGTCCTACGTTATTCTTCATAAATCTCGTTTTAAAAAAAGTTTTTAATAATTAATTCATTTTCTTTAGTCTGAAAGGTTTCAACATTTTATACAAAATATCGTACATACTATGTCCATCTTGTAACTTTTTAATAAAAAATAAACAGAAGTAACCGCACAACACGCTGTTCTTGTCCTGATATTATATCGTATTATATTTAATAACATGTTTTAGTTCAATCAGTGGGGGTAAGCCGAAAGGATCGAAATAACTATTATCGTAACAACAAGCCCAATGAGTTCCAGGACCAGCCATATTATCCAAATTAATAATTATACATCCCGAACGTGGAATGGTATCTCTACGAAACACCCCATCAAAGTTACGATTTTTTAATATCTTAACCCACTCTAATATATCGAGGTTATTAAGGGGTTTATTAAAAATTTTAGGAGGCCCGATCGGAAGTCCTCTCCCTCGAGGTGGTCCAATTTGCAAACCCTTTCCTGTCAAGCCAGAAATAAGCGATCCGATAAGAGGTATTCCTAACGAAGCTAGTTAACCGAGAAATCCTCCATTTTGCATTTGTTTATTAGTTATATTCATACTATTTGATTTTTTCAATTTATTAATCTGTGTTTTATTTAAATAACCGGAATTGATTAATTTTCTCTTACAATTATCATCAGTTGAAAGCATTTCATTTATAAATATTTTACCGATTCCGGTAGATGCTAAACCACTTAATGCTCCTGTAGCCAACGAAGCAACAATTTTAGAAGCCATAGGTAAAATACCACAGATCAGCCCCGCCAAAGCACCAAGGAATCCACCATTTTTTCTTGAGCGATCATTTGTGTATTGGAAATATTTAAATCTATCCTAACGCCCGATCGTTTTACTTTGTTAATTGTTTTTATTTGGTTATGAGTTAGCATCAACGGCACGGCCCCAGCAGCAGCATTCAATGGTTATTTTTCAACCTCAACGTTAATTCGCTTCTTTTATTGAATGCATTTGCCAGATTTCTCTTTTGTCCGTCTGTTAAATTTACTGGATATAAAGTGTATGTCATATATATTTTATTTACATAATAATTAATTCATTACCTACTTTATTTATTACAATGCTTTCCTTATACATGACAATTGCTTAGATTTTGTAAGACCCACCAGGACCAGAATTTAACTTACAATTTAACTTGGTTTGTTTAGGATCAATAGTAACGCTATCGCTAGAACTAATACCCAAATTAAAATACAGAAGTCCAAATAAATAATTAAAATTGTTTCTATTCAATAGCGATCCGTTGTTTTATCAATTGTTTACCCGAATAATTAATAACATCTCTATATTTTCTAACGATATTATCGCTACTATATTAAGTTTATGGATAATATGCTCCATTACCCATTCCTAATCGAGTAGAGGACAAAGAACAATTATTGTTATTATGATTGAGTTTAATCGTATCGAAGAGATGCGAGTTTTTGTTCTTGGTTATTTTCTTTGGTAGTTCTTTGTAAATAAACGAAAACTTGTTACGAGTCCCTAACACTGGCATTAATTCTTAAGGTTTGACTCACCTGTCGGGAACTTGGCGATCCTTGTATCATTTCCCTAAGATAAGTCCATTTTGTCGGGATCATGAGATTTTCCACGACATACGTTAGTCCATCAGAATTATATGTCATTTTTGGCATCCAAAGCACTAATTTTGTAATAACAACTCTTCCATCACCAACACCATTAGCTTTAAAGATCAAATTATCATCTTCAGTCATTTGCAAAACTATTTGTTTTTGGCTAGGAGGTAACAGATTCATTTCTAAACTTTCAAAAAATGAATACTTATTTAAAGGGATGATTGAACTTTATATTTTATTTTCCGAAATCAGCTATAATAATCAGCAGCAGTAGCATCAATTTTGTTGAATCATTCACATCCAAAGAAAAATACTCGTTTGTCCTGGTGATTTCGGCGTAGTCGTAAGATAATTCAAGCACGTCTTTCACAACAATGAGTCTATATATATAATTTATTTCCATCATAAACAACTGTATCATTTTGTTTAATTTGGAGACTATTGATCAAAGAAGCAGAATCGTTAATTAAAGCAATATTACCATCAGCAACAAAACCCGTCCCATCCGCTAATTTACTTACTTTAAAATCAACTTCGAAATAGGCATTATACCAATCAAAGTACGAAGATCTGTCATTGATAGTAAATTGATATCTGCTTTTTAATTATCTTACACCATTTCCAGGAAGGGTAATAGGTGTATCTAAGTGAATTGAAATATATTTATATCTGTCGCAATAGTTTTCACTTCTGAGCATTCTTATATATACTACTTGAGAAAAATAAACCAAAGCAAATTTTCGATTCTTTTTCTCCGAAACCTATTTCCTTTACCAGTCCTCAATCACTTTTGGCTCAAACCCGATAAGATAACATAATTTTGAATCCTTTATATCGAGACTGTAGTTCTCTCCTATTATAAGCTTGCATTTAAAAGATGATAAGTCAAATTCTACAAAAATAGCCTCGTTGTTATCCCCGTTAAGAGCGAGTGTTTCTCCGATGTAGATGCTTATATCCGAGTAGGAATACATTCTATCAGCAAATTCAATATCTTTCCATTCCGTTCCGTTGAAATAAAGTATTTTATTATTACCAAGTTCTTCATTCATAATATACAAAGAGTATGACATCTATTTATCGAATCAAGACCTACAACATAGTTTTTATTTTTATCGAGAACAATAGGTCTATCGAGTACGGTCGTAAAATCACTAGGTGTATACTTATTATTTTTTTTGCCTGAGCTGGTTTAGACGAAAGAATTATTTTTTATTCGATATATTAAGAGTGTTTATAATAAAATTTAATATAAGAACCCTTTCTAAATATAAACATATTATAATCATTAATAATAATAAGATAAAAAGCGAGTGGGTATTAAGTTCTGTTATTAGAAATTCCCACTTATTCCGGCAGACTCCTATGGTAAATTCAGTGTTGTCCCCGTTTTCCGTATATTCTGCGGAAACTACAATTAATTCATCTATAATATCTTGGTAATGTTCACTTCTCGCGCCGGAACTGACACTTATATTGTCTACTCCGGTAGGGTATTCGGTAAATGTTTTTACTTTACCACCAACATCAACCCGCAATTCTTCTGTTGGCTCCGCAAACGCGGAGTTGTAATTTATCACATATACTAAATTGAGTTTGAGAATATAAGTACCAGGTTGTTTAAACATCCAATGTTCCGCACCGTAAAGGAGACTACTGTCTCCGCCTACATCATGATTATATTCTACGACATTTTCGTAATTTATATATGGATTGGGTTTTAACTCAAAAGGTTTAGTAAAATAGGATATAACTTTTTCTGGCGAGAGTTTAAATACGTAATATATCTTATTATCTCGATCTTTAGTTATCCGAATCCTATTACCAATATCTTCGATCCATTTCTTACCAACATTACTTCCTATATCTAACGAAAAAAGCAGCATGTTATATATTAGCCTAGGTTTTTGTTTCTCGATGTTTTCTATTCATTTATCTAATTCCACACCCTGGTTTTCGTTATCCTGCACCCTTTTAGTTAATACTTCATTATCAACTTTTGCTCTGCACAGTATGTGTTTCATCTTGTCTTGTCTTATCTAGATATATTTGTTTTCTGATATTTTCCCTCCTGTGTCTTAATTCGTTAAAATTTCTTGTTCCTCCGTCAATCATTTGTTTCTCGATATCTTTCACCTTTTTTGTTAATTCATCGTTATTAGTATTTACTGTTTAAAATAAGAGTATGCGTTTCATCTTCTTGCTCTTTGTCTTTATCCATTCTTCCCACGAGGAGTTCATACTTCCTTTCCTGTAATGTTCTTAATTATTGCGTTAATTTGTTTATACTTGCCTCTAGTTCTTTATCATCAACCATTTGTTTATTGATATCAGACACTCTAGTCCTTAAATCGTCGAAATTGTTTTCTCAGGTTTTTAACAATGCTTTCCTCCGTATCATCAATTAATTTTTCAAAAGCCTCCTCCATAAGCTCAACCAGTTTTTTTAAACTATCATGAATAATGATATTCATTTCCTTGTTTGCCGATAGCTGTTGTTTAATAAGTAATATTTTATCGGCTGCCCCTTTCTCATTATTTTCTAATTGCCCCGATACCTCATCCAGTTTCCATTTTTTTAAAAGATTTGTCTCGCGTTTTACTACAAAAGACTTAGGGACAGCATCGTTAGCATCAGCAGGGGCTGGTAGGTTGGTTATTCTCTTTTGTTGCACGTTTATTGCTGATCCTTTTTTAACATATTGAGTTAAGACAATTCCGAAATTGTTTTTTTCCTTTCGCAGTGTCATCCTTTTCTATTTCCGATATGTAGTTTTGTATTCCCATTATATTATTCCGTAGAAATTTCTGTTTGTCTAAATAAACAAAATCATATTGTTTACTAACTCCTTTTTTAAACTTTTCTTTTTCTATACCATGTTCGTTACAAATCGTATCCGTTTCTCTTTTAGATGGGTTTGAAATAAAATGTAATGCGAACAATTAAGTCTGATATCTTTGAGGGTTTTGTAATAAGATTGGGTTAAGTAGATGACGCAACAGTTTTTATGTCATCCTTGAATGAAATAATTAATAATTTTATCTTGTTTTTTTTCCGCAAATATAATCGTCAAATACCACAACCTTTTGGAAATGAGCGTCGCTCAAATTATCGATACTAATGATATCGCCGTTCGAATATTCTAAAATATCTTCAATGCCATGTTGTTCCGCTATATCCTCAAACCGCTCGATTAGAGATTTATATTTGGTTTGTTCTAGATTTTTAACAAAAAGGTATAATTTATCCTAGACAATTAAAGGCTTTGTCAACATATGTACTAATACGTTAGTTTTCCCACTACCGCTGTTGCCACATATTAACATTCTAAAACAAGAACTTGTAATCGTAAAATTGTTTAAAAGTACTTCTTTCTCCTTGTGTGTCATAATTCGGAATTATATTATAACAATTATAATATCTAAAGTTATTATATAATGTCATTGTTGAAATGGAAAGAACAGGTAAAAAAGATGAAATCAGTGATGCCATGATGGACTATAAGATGAGAAAACAAATGAGTCAAGATACGTACCAGGAAGTGTTTAAACCCATTACTTCCGCTCAAGAAGAGATTGCTGAAGAACTAAAGGATCAGAAGATAGATCAAAACAAGGCATTAGCTATCCTGGAATGGAAAATTACCGAATTACAGAAAGAACAAGCTATGTAATTACATGGTTTAATAAATAAATTTCCGGCAATAAAAGAGGAAGCGATTTCTGAAGAACAAGCCGAGGAAGAATATGCTGAGAAAACTTTAAGTGTGGATTTGGATGTAGGGTTTGAAGATATATATAAAAAATATAATGGTAATATACTGTTAAGCAAATTAATAAATACGCCAGATCAATGGGAAGATGAACGTGGAAAGGTCGCTAAAACTATTCAAAGGTTAAATGGCAGCTCAAAAAGAAAGAAAAACAGGACTGAGGAAGATGAAAACAAGATCGAAAATTGGAACAGGAGAGAGATCAATTTGTAGATTACAATAAAACATATTGTCAAACAGCCAAAGATAACCAGCAAGTAGTCTCAAATGTATTCAATAAAATCCTAGAAATGCAGAAAAGCGGTGACTTTGGCAAGCCACTGGAAATGTATATGAAAAAATATAAAATAAATGGATACGAATAATATAATGGTTGTGATATCGTTAGAAAGTAATATAGGAGCTGGGAAAACAACATTTTTAAAACATTTAAACGAATATATAAAAAGTATCCCCAAACCGATTGAAGAATGGAACTGGCCACTCGAAAAATTATATAATGATCCGTAAAAAATATTTTTGCGTTTCAAATATTTAGTATAAATTCTCATTTTAGGATGATGGAAACGGCTAGGATGTGTGGAAGGAATTGCGTACTCGAAAGATGTTGGGAATTTAATAAAGATATGTTTGCTTCGCCATATCCGTTCAATCCTTTAGAAAGAGTTGTATATGATTATGTTGTACGTGTTATGAATCAACCCAAACCAGATTGTTATATTTATTTGAAAACATCCGTCGATAAAAGTCTCGAAAGAATAAAGAAAAGATCAAGACCAGGTGAGAGTATAATCTCGAAGAATATCTTATTGATTTAGAGGAAAAACAAGAACAATTCCTCGAGAAGTATAAAGATAATTAATAAAAATATTAGTCATTAACAATGATATAGAGAGGAAAGATAAGAATGATTACGAAATATGTTTAACCGAGTTATTGAGTTTATTACATAACTTTTTATCTTTAACATTGATATATACATGAACAAATTAGTTTTTAAAATTAATTGTACTTTAGGGGACATTGAGGATTTGGATAAACCGGAACCGGAGGAAAGAGCATGTAGACTCGAATTAATAAAGGTCAATAATAGAATAATTATGGATAATACAGATGAGATATTAGATGAAATAAATAAACATGTTGAAATGCCAATGGAGCCAATTGATAATAGTTTTTGGGAAGAAATAATGAATAGCATATACACTATTAATTTATTTCTTAGTAAAAGTATAGAAAATGAAAAAAAGGATAGAGCGAAGGAAAAAAAGGATATAGAAAAAGATAGAAAGAAATAGAAACTGTAATGGGACTCGCGGGTATTGGCCTTGTCAACGCTGTAAACGTTTATAAGGAAAGAAAAAAAAAACTTCGAAAAGGAGGGCGGATTCAATAAGAAGGCAGTTGGGAAGGATTTTAAGAGTATGTTTGCTGCTCTAAAAAGATATTATTCTCTCGAGATTATACTCTCACCGGGTTAATTAAAATGTGTTGCGACGGTACAAACATGGTTAAAAGCGGATATTCTAAAAAGCACGGAAAATCATTCCAATTTAGTTATAAGAAATGAGTTGGTAAATCATTAAAATTTAGTTATAAGAAATGAGTTATAAGAAATGAGTTATAAAAAATGAGTTATTTTCCGGAGTTTTTTTTACAAAATAGTTTCTATAACTTAAATATACACAATGAATAAATTAGTTATTAAGATTAATTGTACTGCTGAACAGATTGATTCTTTAGATATGCTTCAACAAAAGGAGAAAGAAAAACAGATTGCTAGAATAAAGAAAAATGTAAAAATTATTAATTACAACATGGGAAAAATAGAAAACGAAAAAAACAAAATTAAAAAAAACTAGGCCATCCAAATTTTGGAGAAATAATAATGAAAAAAATAGATCTCATCAATTCGTTTATTAATAAGAACAAAAGAAAAACCAAGAGAGGTTATTGCAACAGAGTGGGATAATGCAGATAATAAAAAAGAGTATAAGAGTATGTATGCTGCAGAAAAGGATTTAAATATAAATTCTGGGTTGATTACCATGTGTTGTGATAAAACCAATAGAGTAAAAAGTGGATATTCTAAAAATGACGGGAAGAGATATAAGTTTGCGTGGCTTAAGTAAAAATTATTTTCTAAATATAAGATATATAATGATCTTCACACCTATAAAATATCTAGAAATAACACATACAAACATTATCAAATAAGTATAGAAAATGAATATGATCCGATGTTATAATTACAAAGATTACGAAGTGTCGGACCACTAATAAGTATCCTGGCTTCGCAGAAGATGAATATTAAAATAAATATAACGATTGAGGTTTTGTTTGCTAAACCAAATATTGATTTGAGGGAGGATGGGGTTAAAAAAATAGAAACCATCTAAAGTGTGTTTTTTTTTAATCAAAAGCACGAGCGTTGTTGTTTCAAAATGATATAAGAAAAGAATTAAATGGAGTAAATAACGGATTATTAAATAGAGTTGGGAAATCGATTTCTCAAGGATCGGGTTGAATAATAAAAGAAGTAATGGGACATTATGTAACAATTATAAAATACAGACCATTAAGGGGTTCTTCATATGTGGTTCTTCCCAGTGTTATAAAAAATAGACAAGGATTAATCAATATTAAAAATGAAAAGGATAATGAATGCTTTGGTTGGTGTCATATAGCTCATTAATTTCCGGGGAAAATCCATCCGGAAAGTCTTTACCATTATAGAAAACATATAGGCAAAGTAAATTATACCGGAAAAAAGTTTCCTGTTAAAATAAAAGATATTCCTAAACTAGAAGCAGCTAATGATATAAGGTTTAACGTTTTTGGAAGTGGGGATGGTAAAAAACTTATTTATCCGTTATACATCTCTAAAAAAGTAAACCCCAAACACGAAACTTGTGATTTGTTATTAATAGAATCTCATTATATTTGGATAAAGGATTTTAACAAATTGATGAACACACTCAATCAAAACGCGAACATAAATTATTCTTTTGTAAATATTGCATCCAACATTTTTCAGCGGAGAGAGTACTAAATAAACATATAGAAGTTTGTTTAGCTATTAATGGAGTACAAAAAGTAAAAATGCCGGACAAGAATAACAGTAAATTAAAGTTTGTAAATTATCATAAACAACTGTCTGTTCCTTTCGTTATTTATGCTGATTTCAAAGCAATAATAAAACCAAAAAAGGAAACTTGTGGTAAATCAAGTGAAGCTTATCAAGAACATATTGCTTGTGGTTTTGAATATAAGTTAGTATGCATGTATGATAATACATTTAGTAAACCAGTAGAGGTTTACCGTGGAAAGAATTCAATACATCGTTTTATTGAAAAGATGTTGGAAGAACAAGAGTATTGCAGCAAAATGGTGCACAGTTATTTTAATAGAGAAACGATAATAACAAAAGAGGAAGAGAAAGAATTTAAAAGAAAGACTTCTTGTCATATTGGCGAAAAGGAATATACAAAAGATGATTTAAAATGGAACTATCCTGTTAAAGATCATTGTCATATTACGGTAACTGTCGAGGTAGTGCTCTTAATAAATGTATTAGATTAACAAAAAAGATTCCAGTTGTATTTCATAATTTAAAAGGCTATGATGGCCATCTTATAATGCAAGAGATTGGAAAGTTTAAAAAAGAAATAAATGTTATACCTAATAATATGTAAAAATAAATGGCTTTTATGATAGAAAATTTAGTGTTTATAGATAGTTTGCAATTTCTTAATCAGTCTTTAGCTAATTTGATTAATAACTTACCGGAAGAATAGTTTTGTTTCGCTGGGGAAAGTTTTGGAGATAAGTTAAATTTAGTAAGAAGAAAGTGGGTGTATCCGTACTGATATATGGATAGTTTTAAAAAGTTTAAAGAGGAGAGTTTACCAATAAAGAAGTAATTTTAGTCGAAATTATTAGATGAAAATATATCGTATGAGGATTATGAACATGCTCAGAATGTGTGGAAATATTATAAGTGTAAATCAACTGGAGATTATCATGATCTTTATCTTAAAACAGATGTTTTTTTGTTAGCGGATGTTTTTGAGAATTTAAGGTAAACATGTTTGGAATATCATAAATTAGTTCCCTGTCATTACTGCAGCTCTCCTAGATTGGCTTGGGATGCTTGTTTAAAAATGACAAAAATAAAATTATATTTAATTACAGATATTGATATGCATTTAATGGCTGAAAAGGGCTTGCGGGGTGGGGTGAGTTATATCGCAAATAGATATTCTACAGCAAATAATAAATATTTAGATGATTATAATCCAAAGAAGGAAAGTTATTATCTATTTAGATACAAATAAACTTTACGGTTGGGGAATGTCGCAAGAATTACCTGTTGGGAATTTCGAGTGGGTTGATCTAAGGTATTAGATTATGTAGAGACTGGTAACTTCTTTATTGAATTAGATTTAATTTACCCGGAAGAAATACATGACTTACATTCTGATTATCCTTAAGCACCAGAGAAATTAATAGTAAAAGATGAAATGTTATCTGATTTATGCGTTAAAATAAAAGAAAAATATGATATAAGCAGTGATAAAACAACAAAGTTGGTTCCTAATTTATTTAATAAGGAAAAATATGTTAATCATAGAAAAAATCTTCGTTTATATCTTAGTCTTGGAATGAAGCTGGGTAAGATTCATAGAGTATTACAATTTGATGAAAGTCCTTGGTTAAAAGAATATATTGATTTTAATACTCAAAAAAGAAGTAAAGCAAAAAACGCGTTTGAAAAAAAGATTTTTTTTAAACTCGTGAACAATTCGGTGTTTGGTAAAACGATGGAAAACTTAAGAAAAAGAATGAATTTAAAATTAACAACAGATGAAAAGGTATTAGAAAAATATGCTGCTAGACCAACTTTTATATCAGGACATATGTTTAACAATGATTTATTTGGAATTAACAGAATAAAAGAGGAGTTGGTTCTTAACCGACCTTCTTATGTTGGGATGACTATTTTAGAATTAAGTAAATATTTAATGTATGATTTTCATTACAATTACATTTTAAAAAAACACAGAGCAAAATTATTATTTACAGACACAAACAGTTTATGTTTTAAAATAAAAACAAAAGATATTTATAAAGATTTGGAAGAGGATAAAGATTTGTTTGATAATAGCGATTACCCGAGAGACAGTCCATTCTTTTTTGATAATAACAAAAAGGTTATCGGAAAAATGAAAGATGAGGCTGCCGGGATTCCAACTGCTGAATTTGTTGGTTTAAGGAGTAAAATGTATTCGTATAAGTTAGGAAATAGAAGATATTAAAAAATGTAAGGGGCTGACTAAAGGTGTTATTAAAAAAAGAATAACTCACGAGGATTATAAAGATACGTTATTTAACGAGAGTATTGATTGATTGATTGATTGATTGAATATTTAGCCTCAATTTTATGCCATCGAGGGCTAACAGACGATCAGTTAACCTAACCACTGTTTCCTTGGATTAACCAGTACTCGAGCACACCCCGTCTCCGTAAGTAACTCATAACTTTCACACTTGAATCAGTGGTGAGAGACGAATGGTAATTAGACACAATGTCGTATATCAATCATCACGGAGACTGTTGCCTGGCGGGGGATTCGAACTCACGACCCCTGGATTGATAGTCAGACGCGTAACCGACTGAGCTAATCGGGCCCGGCTTAACGAGAGTAAAAAAAATAAAAGCGGTAAAAACAATAAAATCAGATGAACATCAAGTAAACAGTTATGAAATGAATAAAATTAGTTTGTCGTGTTTCGATAATAAAAGATATATTATAGATGATGGGATAAACACGGTTCCGTATGGCCATTATTCTAAGTAAGGGGTGCGATTACAAAAAAAAAGAAAGTGGAGCGGTTATTCGAACGATTTCAATTCTTTGGTTCCGTTTAAGGATTTAACTTCTGTTTAAGGATATAGCTGCTTGATTAAAAAAAATATTATAGTAGTCCATATAAGGCCGGTTTCAGCTAAAAGTTTCTATCACTCAAAAATGACTAACGAGCCTGTGAGCGGTAGAGGTAGAAATATACATTCTCCATAACCCAACAGCCTCTCACATACACATTGTTCATAATACAACGCCTCTCACATATACATTCTTCATAACCCAACCGCCTCTCACATATACATTCTCCGTACCCCACCGCCTCTCATATATACATTCTTCATAACCCAACCGCCTCTCACATATACATTCTCCGTACCCCACCGCCTCTCATATATACATTCTTCATAACACCACCTCCTCTCACATATACATTCTCCATAACTCCAGCGCCTCTCACATATACATTCTCTATAACCCCACCGCCTCTCACATATACATTCTCCATAACCCTACCGCCTCTCACATATACATTTTACAAAACTCCACTGGCTCTAACATATACATTCTTCATAAAGTCACCGCCTCTAACATAAACATTCTCCATAACCCTACCGCTTGTCACATATATATTCTCAATAATCCTACAGACTCTCACATATACATTCACCATAATCAACCGCCTCTCACATATACATTCTCCATAATCCCACCGCCTCTCACATATACATTCTTCGTAACCCCACCGCCTCTCACGTATACATTCTCTATTACCCCACCGCCTCTCACATATACATTATTCATAACCCCACCGGCTCTCACGTATACATTTTCCATAACCCCGCTGCCTCACAGATATATATTACATATACATCCTCCATAATACACCGCCTCTCACATATACATTCTCCATAACCCACCGACTCTCACAAATGCATTCTCCATAACCCCACCGCCTCTCAATTATACATTCTCCATAACCCACCGCCTCTCACGTATGCATCTCCATAACCCACAGCATGTCACATATATATTCTCCATAATACACCGCCTCTCACATATTCATTTTTCATAACCCACCGCCTCTGATGTATACATTTTTCATAACCCCACTGCCTCTCAGATATACATTCTCTAAAACCCACAGCCACTCACATATACATTCTCCATAACCCCACCGCCTCTCAATTATACATTCTCTATAACCTACCGCCTCTCACATATGCATTCTCCATAACCCCACCACCTCTTACATATACATTCTCTATAACCCCACCGCCTCTCACATATACATTCTCCATAACCCACCGCCTCTTACATATACATTTTCCATAATACAACGCCTCTCACATATACATTATCCATAACCCACCGCCTCTTACACATACATTCCCTATAATACACCGCCTCTCACGTATACACTCTCGAAAACCCAACCGCCTCACTCCATAACCCGACGCATGGCACTTATATATTTTCCATAACCCACCGCTTCTCATTTATATACATTCTCCATAACCCAAGCGCCTCTCACATATGCATTCTCGATAACCCCACCGCCTATCACATATACATTCTCTATAACCCGACACATGTCACATATACATTCTCCATAACCCATCACCTCTTACATATTATACATTCTTCATAATACAACGTCTCTCACATATACATTATCCATAACCCCACCGCCTCTCACATATGCATTCTCCATAACCCATCGCCTCTCACATATTCATTTTCCATAACCCCACCGCCTCTGACATATACATTCTCTATAACCTGACCGCCTCTTACATATACATTCTCCATAACCCACCGCATCTTACATATATATTCTCTATAACCCCATCGCTGCTCAAATACAGATTCTTCATAATACACCGTCTCTCACATATACATTCTCCATAACCCCACCGGCTCTCACATATAAATTCTCCATAACCATACCGCCTCTCAAATACACATTCTTCATAATACACCGCCTCTCACATATACATTCTCCAAAACCCACCGCCTCTCACAAATACATTCTCCATAACGCCACCGCCTCTCACATATGCATTCTCCATAACCTACTGCCTCTCACATATGCATTCTCCATAACCCCAGTACCTCTCACATATGCATTCTCCATAACCCCACCGCCTCTCACATATACATTATCCATAACCCACCGCTTCTTACACATACATTCCCTATAATATACCGCCTCTCACATATGCATTCTGCATAACCCCACGGCCTCTCACATATACATTCTCTTTAACCCACCGCCTCTCACATATACATTCTCTATAACCCGACGCATCTCATATATATTCTCCATAACCCTACCGCCTATCAAATACACATTTTTCATGATACACCGCCTCTCACATGTACATTCTCCATAACCCAAACGGCTCTCACATATACATTCTCCATAACCCTACCGCCTATCAAATACACATTTTTCATGATACACCGCCTCTCACATATACATTCTCCATAACCCCACCTGCTCTCACATATACATTCTCTATAACCCCGTCGGCTCTCACATATACATTCTCCATAACATCACAGCCTGTCACATACACATTCTTCATAGTACACCGCCTCTCATATATACATTTTTCGTAACCCCACCGGCTCTCACATATAACTTCTCCATAACCATATCGCCTCTCAAATATACATTCTCTATAACCCCACCGCCTCTCACATATACATTCTCCATAACCCAAGCACCTCTCACATATACATTCCCCATAACCCCACCGTCTCTCAAATATACATTATCGATAACCATACCGCCTCTCACATATTCATTCTCTATAACCCCGTCAGCTCTCACATATACATTCTCCATAACATCACAGCCTGTCACATACACATTCTTCATAGTACACCGCCTCTCATATATACATTTTTGTAACCCCACCGCCTTTCACACAACCATATTGCCTCTCAAATATACATTCTCTATAGCCCCACCGCCTCTCACATATACATTCTCCATAACCCAAGCACCTCTCACATATACATTCTCCATAACCCCACCGTCTCTCACATATACATTCTCGATAACCCTACCGCCTCTCACATATAAATTCTCCATAACCCCACCGTCTTTCATATATACATTCTCCATAATCAACCACCTCTTTCATATACATTCTCCATAATCCCACCGCAATTCACATGTACATTCTTCATAACCCCACCGCCTCTCACGTATACATGATCCATAACCACACCGTCTCTCACATATACATTCTCTATAACCCCACCGGTCTCACATATATATTTTCCATAACCCACAGCCTCTCACATATACATTTTCCATAACCCCACTGCTTCTCAGATATACATTCTCCATAACCCACCGCCTCTCACATATACATTCTCCATAACCCCACCGCATCTCAAGTATACATTCTCCATAACCCACCGCCTTTCACATATCCATAACCCCTAAGCCTCTCACATATACATTCTCTATAACCCGATGCCTCTCACATATACATTCTCCATAACCCACCGCCTCTAACATACATTCTCCATAATACAACGCCTCTCACATATACATTATCCTTACCCACCGCCTCTTATACATACATTCCCTATAATACACCGCCTCTCACATATGCATTCTGCATAACCCCACCGCCTCTCACATATACATTCTCTACAACCCGCCGTCTCTGATGTATACATTCTTCATAATACAACGTCTCGAACATATACATTCTCCATAACCCTGCCTCTCACATATGCATTCTCCATAACCCCATCGCCTCTCACATATACATTATATATAACCCGACGCATCTCGCATATACATTCTCCATAACCCACCGCCACTTAAATATACATTGTCTATAATACACCGCCTCTCACATATACATTCTCCATAAACCACCGACTCTTACATATACATTCTCCATAATACACCGCCTCTCACATATACATTCTCCATACACCACCGCCTGTCACATATACGTTCTCCATACCCCACCGCCTCTCATATGTACATTCTTCATAACACCACCGCCTTTCACATATACATTCTCCATAACCCTCCGCCTCTCACATATACATTCTCTATAACCCCACCGCCTCTCACATATACATTCTTCATAAACCACAGACTCTTACATATACATCCTCCATAATACACCGCCTCTCACATATACATTCTCCATACCCCACCGCCTCTCACATATACTCTCAATTATACATTCTCCATAACCCACCGCCTCTCACATATGCATTCTCCATAACCCACAGCATGTCACATATACATTCTCCATAATCCCCCCGCCTATCACACCCATAAGCAGCATATTACGCTAACAGCAATAATCCCAAATCACTGTACGAAAATCGCATGCAGAAAAATACCCTATACGCAGCTTCTATGCCTGTACAACTATTTTACAATGATTTATTTTCTTCTTTATACTTTGTCAATAATATAAGTTAAATACAAACATACATGTACATTAAAATTTGACAGTGACAACGAAGTCATATCATTGGTACAGTTCGTCAAAAATCTGTCACTGAGAGTTTATTTAACACCTCTTTTTTTCTCAACGATGCATACCCAAATCTAAAAGCAAACTGTTTTCTTTTTTCTCAGAAAATATTAACGACGACAAAGAACAGTCTTCTGATTACAAGGTAAAATTAATTGAATATAAATGTATACAATACGCTATTATTGATCGTTTGACTATCAAACATAGAGTTGTTCTGCCTGAATTGTAAAGTGATTTGTTTTTATAATCATAATAGACGATGATTTCTCTAACAATAGTACACGTTTTTTATACTCTAAAGGATATTATTTTATGAATATGTCGATTTCATTTACATACTGCTTTTATAGAATTAATACTAATAATCAAAATGTACATTTGCAATAACCCGTTAACTTTAGAATTAATAAACAATATAGATATTCCAAACGACATTTCATCCAATTCCACGTTTACTTTCTAACATATTTTCTTTACTAAAAGGAACCAGACGCGTGGCGTGTTTAATACAATTTCAATTAACAATATTTTTACAAATGATATATCCATATGATATGATACACAAATGGATACTAAGGGATCAGTACATCAGATATTTAGTTTCTATTTTGGAAACGGGTATGATTCTGATGAATGGTTGCTGTTATAGCACGCTCATTGGCGGTCACTTATGACAAAAATGTCATGATATTTTAAATTCATCAGTTTTTATCAACATGGTATGATAAAGTATTAACGATTTATTTCATTATATCTTAAAACAATATCAATCATTTCTGAAAAATCAATTTTAGGCTAAAAGCGTTTTGGTAATATCATTATGCTGCATGCCATAAACATGTTTGTTCCGAAAGTTATGACGGAAATTATCGAATGTGTAATATTATTGTTGGATACACATATTAATTCTGCATCTGTGCTTGCCTGTTTTATCTTTTTCATATTATTTTCAGAGTTATATTTGGGTTAGAAGATTTATTTGTTTTATGGAATAGTGATATTTTTTTTCCAAAATATCCACGTGAATGGTCAGATTTAAGATGGTAGCAATATATATATTAAACGAATGCGTTTTGTATATGTGTGTAATTACTGCTCTCCGTGAAGCAAAGCATATTTTAATTCAACAATATATACAATTGTGACGATTACCATTAAACCTTATGTTACTACACATATATGTAACTATATTGTTTCGCTTTTAAGGATGCAGAAAACAGTGACCCAGACCTTAAGTTGAAAAAATTGTTAGAGTATGTTGAGTCTGTTGAAAAGAAAAGTATGCCTGCACACCAAGGAAAAGGTAGATATGTTTATTCATCAACTCGAACAGTATCATACCATTAGTTTAGATACTTATGAAACTAATATTGATTAAAGAGAAATCTTCATTGTCTTGTTCTTACTAAGTTAGTTAACAATTAGAAACATAACATTTGTAAGATATATTAGTAAAGAAAACATACATGTAGCACATGCATATAAACTTGTAACTCTGACAAAACTTTATTACCCTATTACAACGGCTTCTGATATATCCATCACCATTTAACCCATTTAGCACCATTAAAATATCTCAAGAGATGCGATTATGAAGTAGATAGAAAGTTGGTTGTACATGCCCGAGGTGGGTTCGATCCAAGCTCGACATTATGCCTCTTAGAAACACCAAGTACTGGTTCTACCTAGGAAGCGGACTTGAAAGCGGTTCATATAAGCTTTGAGCTTTCTTGTTAATCAAGCTAAAACAAATGAGTATGAACTAACCATATGGTTCACAATTTACTATTAAGGTCATTGTATACCACGGACGTCAACCCGTACTATGCAGGTCTGTTATCATTTTTACACTTACAGTTATCTACAACCATGGTATTTTCCCAACATTTCTACTCCATAAGTTGCCAGGTTCGATCCTTGGCCACGGTTTTGTGTAGACTCTTGCGCAAAACACTTTATACACATATCCTTAGTACTGGTTCTAACTAGGAAGACGTCGATCTTGATTTGCCTTAGTTGCTGAAGCAAAATCAATGCACAATAGTTAAATTTAAAACACTTTGTTACCAAACAGAAAAAGTATAATCTTTTTAAGAAAACAATGACCATCAACTCTTTACGGGCAACAAATATTAATTAAACATAATATATATTACTTTATAAATACATTTTTAATTCAGAACAAACAGCAACAAAAAGGATTACGCAATCCCATGTACTAGACAGAAAAAAAGTTATTAACTTAAAACATTTTTTTCTAATGTAATAAATGTTGCATTTGTTTTCGTGTATCTAATGTAATCTAAAATAAATATACCAACATAAATAATATACAAATACGTGATGAAAATATCTAACCAAGTATCTTAAGAATGTTTTAACTTTGTTCTAAGCATTAATTGTCAGGTAACAACAATATATACACAAACAGACGTTTGATAATCTTGTTCTTGGTTAAGTCCTTCAAGTGAACATAATTTATAATGTAATTGCAGCTACTTGGTAATTTATTTTTAAGTGAATAACCATTGCTTGGCGGGGAAAATAATCATACATATTTAGACTAAGACGAGTAGAAGGTGCTTATTTTATGTTTTACAGAATCAACCAATTTAAAGGTATAATTATTTATGTAATTCATTACATTTCATCGATTATGATATTTTAAAAAGAGTTAGCTTTCCTGAATGAAGGAATCTAAGATTTTATTTTCCACGATTTAGCATATTGGTACTCCAAACGCAATGACAATACAATGGAGTCAGTGAAGATACGGTTTAAGGAAAAATTGGACACCATGTTTAACAAACTGGAACTTTATGAACTTAAAGAGCCAAAAGAACCAGATATGCCTTGTTTGGTGTTTTGTATCAATTCAACTAGATTGAATGAAGACGTCCGTGATGCAGTTTCTGGTTTACAAGGTGATAACATAGATTAAATGATACACAACGTTGTATAGCATTTACACAAGTTTTATTCTTTAAATGACAATTATATAAAAAAAGCTCTAGGATTACAGATTTTGTTTAATAAGAAATAACATGTTTAAGATATTATAATAGTATACAGCTTTGCAGTTCGTAGCAATATTACACCGCCATTTATTGCATTGCTCTGTTAGACATATATATTTTAGTTCGATTGTAAAACAAGTTCTTACAATGACATAGTTCGATAAAAGATTACGTGGTATGTAATATGCACAGGTGCGAAAATGTAGAAAAAGACTTTAATCTGACCTCTATCGGTGTGTTTATGTGTCATCGCGTGGAGTTTAAGAACGCGTAGTCTTTGTTCATTTGATAACTATTTCGATTATACGGATTGCGACACTGCATGGGCAAACTATGATATGTATAATTTAAAGTTCATATGATTTCTATAGCGGCTGCATTTTCTAAGCGTCGTTTCATTTTCTTACCAAACCTTGTTATTTTAGCACCAAGCATCAAAACATAAATATGAATCAAAATTGCTTATTTTGAATTATCACATACAGTATATAACAACATATCAATAATTTGTGATTTTCAATTAATTATGTTTTTGCATATTTTAATGTATGTATGTAGCACAAATAATGAAACAAATAAATAGTCGTACTTCCTATCGATACATATACGATTACTATCTCTTAAATAGTTGTGTTTACCATAGAAATGAAAATCGTATTATTTATTTATTTTATCAATTCTTTTAAACTTGATTTATTTGACCAAAATAATGTGTATTTACTCGTGAATATAAAATATATGAATAAAAGTGCAATTTTTCAGTCCCTTTAACGACTTGACGTCCTCGTTAACCGTTTTATGTCTACCTATTAGACACTGTAATAAAACTGACCCGAAGACTGTCGTTCAACCTAATGTTTCTTTGATGTTCGACACATTGTTAACGGGGCTTTCACCATTTCAAACACATTTATATTATACACGGTATTTGCAGTATTACCACGGAAGAAATACCTGAGAATGTATCTGAATAGAAATTCCGTCTTTCTGCAAATAACTGACCAGCTTTCAGGTGGGCCATACTTTGTTGCCATTCTTTTATTGGCACTCTAAAAAGTGAACCAATGTAGTATTATTATTCCATCAGTGCAACGCGCATTCATGTAACTCCGTGTTTGATCACATTTAGCAGCTCTTTTTTCAACTATATTTAACTGCAGTGTATAAGGCTGTATTTCGTCAAGTCTTCCATAAAAAAAGTATTCTCGAATTGCACGATTTGAGTGATGGCATTATCTGATGCATAACAAATAAATATATATGACTGAAATGGAACGATTTATGTGTTGACGGTTTATAAATTATGTGGCGATATATATTTTTTTGTAAACCGCTCTCGTATAACTTCAGTTAAAACTGTTTAATAGATGATCAATTCTCTTGACTCAAAATGTTTAAGTTAACGGTATACATCTATAATTCTCACAAATGATTAAGCTATATGACTCTCCATTCCGATTTATGTGACAAATGCAAGTGAATGTTCAAGTTTGATTGTATTTATTGCGAACTATTTGATTTTGCAGAGTTAAATCAATATGCGCTTGTTGTCCTACATTTTGGAAGAGACGCATTACTACCTAAATCAACAAGTCTTCACGAAATAGGCGGCATTACAAGAACATTCCATTTAGCCTATCAGAGCGAGGGCTTCATTGAATGCAAAAGGAACGAAATGTCCTTCAAAGAGATAGTTGATTTCATAAACGGTAACATACATATATATGATTGTTTTAACGAAATCCACAAAGTTGCATGTTATAACATATTTTAAAACTATATATTAGAACATATTTTGTGTTGATTCTTTTTTTAATATATGTATGAGTAACCTGAATTCGTTAAAATACATGAATATCAGGTGATATTTTTAAAATAGAAAAAAAGTCCCTGTTAAATAAGGTAATCCAAACATCAACAAACACATTGTAGGTGCTAACAGCTGTCGTTTATATACACAACACTAACAATGATTGAATTGCATTAGAGGACTTTTGTAGAATCATAATCATAGTTTTATTTTCCTAAAAAAATAGAAGCATGTATAAGTTACATTTATACACAGATAAACATTTATTGTGTTAAGAGAGAATTTGTAGTCTAGTGTAGACATAGTTATACAAATATATGTACTTCAAATTTAACACTTGACATTGCTGTTTTCCTATAGATAAACGATGAAGCTGTGATATTTCAATACTTTGGATCTAAAAAATAAAATTTCGCTTAGAAAAAATATAATTTAAAAAATAACAACTGCTTTCTTTCATATCGCATTGACGTTTGTTACATGTTAGTATTTTGATGAAGTTTTTTGTTACAGGTGGCCATGTTCCCAGTTCTAAACTAGAACGCTTTAAAAATCGATGTTGCAGTATGTACTATGCTTTCCGAAAGACCAAAGAAGAAAATCAAATAGTTACATGAAAGGTACGAATGTTTCGTGCTAAATGACATAAAATATAACTACAGCGCCTGGATAATTGTTTTCATACTACTGACCGGATTCCTTGACGGTTGTTCGTAATAGTAGTTCAGTGTGTGTATAAAGTTATTTCTCAATACAGTTTTATGATATGTTATTTAGAAATAAAGTCTTCTCTTCCACGCTGAATTTTATTCACAAAATCGTTGATTAATATTTCCATGGAACATTTTTCTGCACATTAAGATAATATTGCATTATGTCCAGTTATTGTTTGAATGCAACTCTCTTTGATCAATAATATCTAATTTGTATAAATTTTGCTAGCCCATGTTAACTTATTTTTCTGCTAACTATATTATTGCAGCCTTGTATGACATCAGAGATAACAGTTTAATATTTTGACATTGTAACAATTATGCGTCTGTATATCCTGTTACCTTGCGGATACAATGGGCCCGCAGTGATTGGTATATTAATTCATATTAACACTCTGGGTTAAGACATACAAGGGTGAAAATGGTGTCGAGTTATATCTCTTCCTACCTGGTTACTTTGATTTCTTGTCATCCGGTGCTTCTTTAAAAAACAATGACCATAACGGGGACTGCAGTAATACCACAATTGGTGAGATACAAACTGACAAGGCCATCGCAAACGCTCTTGGAAACGTGACCGCGGATGTAGCTGCACATAACAGGGAATATAACTCAAGTTACTGGTGTTATTTTAAAGGTGCGTAGTGATACACTGCAACAAATGGGCAGAATTGTCAAAAATGAAGGGGTGCCATCAAACCATTGAAATTGTAAAAAAGCAACCTGGTCAACCCATGTTTTTTTCTGCTTATTTGGACCCACAGAGGACTATCTATGGGAATAAGGCACTTTTAGAACCATTGGTAATGTATCCAGTGTTCCAGAAGTGCACGTCTCTATATGTAGAACAGTACAAAATTAATTGGTGTGTGAGACGTTCAAGAATCAGATCATTTTCGGTAGACGCTGGGAGGAAACTGCATCTTTGTGATTCAGATTTACATTCTTTTTGAAAATATGTCACTTTCTATGGGAAATACTGTATTTGAAACATCTAAATGGAAAAATAAATGTATTTTTTGTGAAAAATGGATGACTTTGAGTGTAATAGAGAAGTGTCACACAGGCAAAACCAAACTTGAAGCTAAAACAGTAAAGCAAATAGGGCAATGAGACTGAGCAGCTGAAAATTTGTCATGGAAATGTTGGAATCAGGATTTATTCAATTCAATGGAAGGAACACAAAGTGAAATCATCTATTTAACTGAAAAAGAATTGATCATGTATGCAAATATGCTTTGCTGCATCATGTGATAAGACTTGATTTTAGCCATCTGTCTGGCTAAAATGAATAGAAGTTTGCACTTAAAAACACTTGAAAGTCACACAGAGAGACAGTGATGCTAATATATCACAACAAAAGCATGTCTAGAGCATTCACTGCATCCAGATTTCATGATTCATGTAAGTTAAACCATTTTTTTGTGTTAGAAACTCATTATTTATGTATAATTCATACCCCACCC
Source organism: Panopea generosa (assembly GCA_029582155.1). Taxonomy (NCBI): domain Eukaryota; kingdom Metazoa; phylum Mollusca; class Bivalvia; order Adapedonta; family Hiatellidae; genus Panopea; species Panopea generosa. The sequence goes on along the minus strand of CM055896.1, from coordinate 21,303,766 downwards.
ACATAAAAATGGTAACATTTGTCGCGATACTGTTTCCACTCTTTAGCGCATGCTTTTTGACAATACGATTGGTCGTGTATGAGCAATATTGTTTTTATGTCGCTGTTTATCAATTAATATTATATTGATCATGAATTATGGAGAAATTTCCTGTTTCATTATTTTGTCATTGATATTTGTTATCAACAGCTTGTATCCAGTTTTCGATATACCGACCGCCAAACTGTCGCGTTTCATTTTAATGGTATGGCGTATGACTGCCATTTTTGTTTTACTGTCATTTTTTCTCCTCATTGTTGATATTTATGCGGCTGAGTCTGGCTTATACACAGTATTTACCTACTCTTGGACATTAAGGTAAATTGTAAAATGCGACATCTTTGAAATGACGCGAAACAGATTCGCGTAATAATTTCTCAGCGTTTAGTTAACCTGTGCTTGAAACTTTTGTACCATCATCTGATTTCTTTCGGTTTTCTTCTACTTTTTTGTCAAATAAAAATACATGATGCTTGCTATAGAATATAGATTTTTCTCATTGAAGATGATGTTTTTTCAATGTCTGTTATTGAATGTGTACAATATTTTTCTCCAATTCAACAGTATAGCATTCTCCAATATGACAATTTCTAATTTTCATATAATTATTGCAACAACTCTATTTTAACTGCCCATTTTTTATGCCAGTTTTGGAAAATCTGTAAAGTAACGAGTCATCTCGCGACAAATATTTCTTATCACGATATTCTTTGATATATTTATTTCAAACTAATTTGTCGTAAAGAGATGTGCTTTAGCAAACCGTCTTTTTGCAATGAGCTTATCGGTCCAGCCAAATATGCTGTATCCATATTTTGTCTCATTTTCATTCATCGTTTCATTTCTTTGTTTTTTTTTTTTTTTTTTTTTTTTTTTTTTTTTTTTTTTTTTTTTTTTTTTTCTTTTTGTTTTTTTTTTCTTAAATTTTTCATGAACACTTTACTTTCATTTGCAATTTTTATTGATAAAATAAACAAAATAGTATTGGAATTTAATATATGCCTAATAGATACCTCAATTGGTAAGGGATATATTCATAGTTGATAATGAATCTAATGCATGTACAAAAGTATGTTATTCATTCATGTATTGAAAAAGGGGGCATGGTTAGTGTCAGTGACATGCAAATTATTGCTGGGCACCTTCAAACATTAATATTTGTTTGTTATAGATATAAAAAAAGTCAAATATATAGTTTTGCAACAAAACAGAGCATTATTTGAAGCAAAAACAACTATTTATCCATTTATGGTCATGTATTTTGACACTTAAGTTATGTAATGTTGCATATACAATAAAATGAATATGCAGTCAGATAGATACACTATAGGAGGCAATACAAGGACATTTTCAAAGTATTTCTTTTTCTAGAATTATTTTTATTAAGGTACAATGGCTAAAAAATTTTGGCAGTTTTTCCTGTTTTCGAGTCGTCCGAAACTGATTTATGCATGTGTGACTGCCATCTTATTTTGGTGCATGAATTCGAAAACAGTTGCGCGATGAATTCAAAAGGCATACTTTTATATTTAGAAATGGTAAAGGTTTGTTCGACAAAAAATTCAGTCACATGTCATGACAATTTCTACTCTTCAAGGTCTCACTGAACAATTACCTCCCTTGCAACCATCGCCTGTGGTTGGGTTCAGAAACTTTATACACCGCTTGCAAATACACAGTGTGTACGTTCCAAACTTTCGAGTTTAAATGCTGTAAATATATTATCTTAACCATAAAAATCTGAGTTAAGTGTTGAGTGTCATAACAGTGACTATGCATTTGGTGAACTGTGGAGGATGTTTTCAATCATCATCGGAAAACTGTGCATTGAATTTAATCCGATTTCTTTGAACTCGGGTGTAAATTTAGTAAATTTAAGAAGAAGATGGCGTGAAATAAGTTAATGTCGTCCAATGGAAGGTCTCCATCTGAGCTTGATATATATAGAGATACAGAAATCTTGCATGAGAAAGGAGGCACTCGTTTGATTTAATTATGTAGTTAATATAGCGGGGGTTGAAGAGTCGAGATATAAGATCCTGTGTGCCCTCGGTGTGCCAGTTACAGCTATATTATGTACGTGGTATTCGGTTTACTTTTAATATCTGTTCCAAGAAATTTTGAAAGTATGATTGCAAAAGGTGTGTTTGAAGGAAACAGGGCTTTTTTCTGTTATCAATGCATATCACAAAATAGGAAAATATCTGGTGTACTTGTGTCAAAATATTCTGTGTATAGAAATTTGCAAAACTATCTACTTGTACAATCGTATATATTATTAAACTCGCAATTCTGGAAATTAGAGACAAACGTGTTTATAAATAGATGGGGTAGAATATTTGGTTTGTTAAAATACGTGTTTGTGGATTGGTTTATTTATTTGGTCTGTTTTTATTTCAATTTTATGTATTAATCTGCATACTTGAGCTATTTTGGTCTTGCTGCATTTACCCGTCATTAGCTGTTTCTTTGTAGTTCTCAAAGCCTACTCAATAAACTGCTGGGACAGTGTCAGACATAAACATGTTTAAAAGAAATTAATCTGGAGTATGCTGATCGCCCCAATGATAGCTGCATGTTGTATGTTTTGGTATATGTTCTGTATTCTCTTTTTGATTGATGATGGTTTCTTTCTAAGATTGCAATGTTTACGTACATCGGAATTTTCGCCTATCCTATGTTGTCATATGGCTATCTAGTACTGGCTTTCATTGCTATAACTATCTTGTAGAAAGTATCAACAAGTTTGGCTCCAGTTATAGAGAACTTCTAATCACGAGTATAAGTGTGTGTAAAGATATCCAAATAAGAGGAATCTGGACCAATCAAAATATTGTATAACAAAGGTATTTCGATTGACCTGTATCATTTGATTATTGAGCGACATCTTCCACGACGCGTTCAAGTCTGTACTATCCTACTGAAAATTGTGTTCGTTGTATCTTTATTTGCTGTTTCTATCGAACTACTGATAACATTTGACAAGTTCAGAGAGTTGTCCTTTGTATCTCATGTGTTTACAGTGAAATTAGTTTGTGCGTTTCCAAATATTAAAGAATATGGTGTATTGATACCAATCAATATAAAACGAAACAAAAATTATGGGGGAAATATCAACGAACTGTCCATTAATATTTTAACGATTCAAGATTCCCGAAAGATATCAGAACACTTATACCAATCTGTCAATTCAATAATCCAAGACTCACCACGGAATCGGATCTTAGGACGTTAACTGATCCAGATACCCTTCATCATAAATGGAGAGAGGTACACTCCGACTTAAGAAACACCTTATCAACATCTTAGTAATGGTTCTGGATGCTTGTGAGAGATTTGGATACTTATACCAATCTATCAAACCAATAATTCAAGAAGATAAAATCAGCGCTCTGTTTGACGGACCTGTCCGTGACGTTTGCTGTTCAAGATCCCTTTGATCACAAATTCACTGTGATAAACACCTTATCAATATCTTTGAGACAACAGTAACTCTGCACGTGTTCCAGGAAACCATCAGTCTGCAATTACGCCTATTTTTGGAATTATATCAGCCACATTGAATATAAAATTATTCAGTATAAGTATTTTACGATTGTGTTTAGCAATGCTTAAAATGGTATTTGTCTTTATTTCTATAGTTTGGTTCTTGGTGTTTATTTGATAATATGGTTTTGAACTTGCGAATAATTTGGACGCCGTTCAAACATCATAAAGTTGTGATCTTTGACACGATATTTCAGAGGGAGAGAGATGTTGCAATAAAATGGTTTTGTCGTCAAATAACAAATCGTTACGCTTTCGGGGTCTGTTTATTACTATATTATTTGTTTACAATGGCGAACGCCACCGTAAACAATTTAAACAGTAGTTTAAATATATTTGCCAATATGTATATGTATAACTATTTTGAACAGTTTGACGATTTAGTTTTACAAGGAACTTCTTTTATAGCGCATTTGTTGATATGGTCATTTTGGTTAAACGGTCTGTTCAATCTGAATGCTGGTCGCATGAGCAACTTGGTTCAGCTAGCGAATTTTAAGGATAAACCGGAAACATGAGGATTTAAATTATCGCAAATATTTTTAACGTCTGCACCTTCTCGCATATTTCAAAATTGCAGTGTACTGAACCCCTATAATAACAAAAAGAAACAATACGAATAGTGTAAGGTAAAAATTATAAAATTTACCGTGTATCACTTTAAATTCGTCGTATATGTACTTGTTTATCATTACGTTGAATTGTTAACATGGTACAGTACCCGTTCACTGATGAATAAAAAACTGCACTAACAGTGTATGGTCATGAAAGTAACCGAAACCTTCTATTCATTAAAACACGTAGCTTTCCGAGACAATACTAACCGTAACATGTACAGCTAGTTGCAGTGTCCTCAATACGCTAATGACAACATTTTTACACTTGTATGCTCGTACTTTATTTAAACAATATATTGCGGAAGAAAAACAAAAAGCTTAAACGGGAAACATATTTTATTCCGCACTTTATAAGGAGAAACTTATAAACTTATACTTGTAATTATTTGCGATTGACACGGTTCTAAATGAACTAAATGTTCGTCGATAAGTCCTTTTTTATAACATGATTATTTGCTGTGTCTAACTCAACAATATTGAACAATAAAGTGGTAGTAATATGTATATATTTTGCATCCAATCGTACGGATTTTCATAAGAATTTAAGTGTAACAAAATATATAGAAGCGGTGTCATCAAGTCCAAGTTTATGGAAATTGCTTAGAGGTTTAGAGACAGATGTAGGGCAATATCATGACTTTTTGGCCAAACTTATTGCTAGGAAGATAAGGATTAGGTTTTACAGATCTTTTATTATATTCAGTTGTGATATAACTAAATCATTTGGACCTTTACTTCATAAAACTCCGTTATGTTTTAAGGATTGTAGACGGATTAAACTTTGTAAGAATAAAGTTTTTATATGCATGGTCTGAAAGGTAAAGTAATGTCATGCTAAGTTAGAAATGCCTTGTTAGTTAATGCTTAGTTTAAACATATTTATTTTACTTCGACTGTGAAACAAGTTCTTACAACTTAGACAAATCACGCTTGAAGTCTTCTTGGGTAGAACCAGTACAAAGCATATGCGGAAAAGGTGTCTTGCTCGAGGACACCGCACATAGCCGTAGCGGAGGATCGAACCCACGACCCTCCGAACATTGGTTCGATGCTCTACCACTGGACCACGCGCTCAACAGTTTAAAATGCTTAGCAGGGAATTTTCACGTTTGCTGATTTCCTACATGTAGTATGTGCAGATTTCGGGCTTTATAATTCTGTTGCGAATGTTAAACTGTGTCAGATGCATATAACATCTTGCCAAGGTTTCAAAATAATGTCGTTGGCTTAAAATATAAATGTATGTATTATTATAAAAATGACGTAATAAACGCTGCACTTTCTCGCTATTATTATACCGTATTATAACAAGTATATATTTTAAAGATAGACGGATATGTTAATTACAATTGTATACTTTTTTTTAAGTGTGACGTTTTTTTTATCTCTTAAATGTTTATATTATGCATGCGAATAAATATGATACATATTTCTAATTTAATTGTGTTTTATTACGAAGAATTAGTACCTTTAGAGAGTAAATGTGCGCTTGTCTTGGCCTATTTGCACCTTTGACAATACGCATTCAACTTGTGACACATCTTTTCTGATGTTGTTTTCTTAACATTATAACCACAATTTGTAACACAAAGGCGCCTTCTGATCTATATGTGTCTCCTCAAGATTACACCTTGTCGTAAAGTGCATTTACTCTCGCGTGTGCAGATACAGGTCAGTAATTAGAACACATTATGCTACCAAAATAGTCGGATTTAATTAAGCCGAATGTTTGAATTATTATCGAAATATTTGCACCAGTCATAAATTTGTCAATAACACATAATAATTATCGTCCCTACCACGAACGGAGCACAAGTTGGATAACTGTATCATAAATGCCTCTTTTATAAAGTTATTATTATGCTTGTTTAATTGGAATTAACTCCATTTTAAACACATTCCAGGTAACAGTTATTATATATGGCATATCCAGTTTTATTTGTGAATCAATTTGAGTAGAACCACTATCCTTCCGCAACTAACTGGCAAACTTTCTCACATAAAGTTTTTATTTGACGTTTTTGCATTGTATTGCCGTTCTGTAATATTTTAAATTTAGCTGTTAAGGTCCGGGCACAACGGATCGTACGAAATTTTGTCGTGGTTTACCCATAAAATATTTGTCGTTACCAGATCTTGCAAAATGCCCGAAATCTATTTCGAGTGGTCACAAGGGCTACGACACATTAAAGATGGTTTGGCGATTGGGTAGCGACAGAAAAAAAGATATGTCTTGAGTGTGTAGCAAGTCAGTCGTGAGACAGTCGTAGGACAGTTTAACGACAGTCGAAATATTGTTTGCCTAAAAAAAAATCTTTTGGTACCCACGACAAGATATCTATCGCGCGACAGACTCACAACAGCCAGATCATAGATACCACAAAAAAATCGTCGAACAAAAAATGTGCATGTCCAATTTTGCCTCACAACGGCAAGTCGATGCCACGATGATCAAAATTTCGTAGGGCTGTCCTGCAACGGCCCCCAATGACCCACGATTTGCTCAAATTTTCTGTCGTATTGTGGCACAAATGCGTCGTAGGTTCGTTGTGACCAAGTTTTAAAGTAAACTAAACCGAGATCTTCTTTGTTTAACAAATTCGCCCAGACACATTTGTTTTCGGGCTCATCTCACAATTATAGACTATAGTCCATTAAGTTGTGAAGATCACCAACAATTAAAACCAATTATAACGGTTTAAATCATCCCTAAATAAGACTCCAAGTATAAAACTATCAACAGTTCGGCAGAAGTTATTGATCTACAATATAATCAAAATATCAAGTTGCTTAATAGCTAAGGTTTTAGGTTTAATTTTGTGTTACTTTGTAAAACAGCATTATTTTTTATATAGACATGTGTAATATTTATGTTTTTGCTACAGCTGTTGTAGTACAATAACCTTACTCGCCCGAGATGTTATTTTAAATAACACTGTGTTTACCGGTATTCAAAAACGAAACCAGACACATTTATTTTCAGGCTCATCTCACAATTATAGACTGTAGCTATTAAAGTTATGAAGATCACCAACAATTAAAACCAATTATGACGGTTTGAATCATCTCCTTAATAAAACTGCACGTATAGAACTAACAACAGTTCGGCATATGAAATATCGTCATTAATCTACCATATTACCAAAATATCGAATACCCCAACATTGAATTCAATGGATCCTTTTATCAAATAATTAATAGACAGATCGTGCTGATAAGAATTCGATACTGAATGACGCGAACATTTTCAAGTGTATTGTGTGTATTTCGACAACGCGTAGTTAACTGCATTTTAACTGTTAAATAATTTTATAACATTTAATTTTTAATCAGTACAGAATAACGTAACAGAAAACACACAGTTTAGAAACTGTATTTGTTATCTATGGTGGCATAACTCTGCCACCAGTTATGAACATAACTATTTCGGTTTTTACTCAATAAATCATTTATCATACGATGGACCGATTAGTTCCGATTGGTTGTAAAGCAGTGCACATGAATGAGGGAAATAGCGAATGATTGATTGGGTAAAAAAACAAAGTATTCCAAATATTAAATAACTGGTAACACGAAACTTATCTAGTTATAGAGTTAACTGTCGCGAAAATTAATAGTTAACTAGAAACTTATCACGTTAGTTATGTGGATAACTGGTGGCAGATATATGCCACCATAGTCATCATATAAACTCAAAGATATCAATAGCTGCACGTATACGACACTGCCATATTGTAACCAAACACATGAAGCGGAACTGTATGCTAGTGGTAGAGTGTTGTCCTCTTACGGGTTTGGTATCAGGCACAAAACTCACCTTTAAAAATTTATATTTAGTACGTGTTCTAGCCAGAAAATGGAGCCAAAGCGCTTCAATTCATAAACATTTTTTATTTTAAAAATCAGTGTCAAAATCAAATAATCGGAAATGTAAAAAGCAATAAAAGCAATTTGGTAAGACATTAACAACAAAATAGTCAATTCAAACGTTACATTAACAAAACATATCTAACAAAAACGTTTTATAATAAACTTTTGCTATTATAAAAAATTTAAATATCGGGAATTTTTGGTTTGAATCTTAAAAGTTTTAGCCCAGATAAATCAATGAATGATTTTGAGTTTTACGGAGTACAATCACAAAATCTTTTTTGATCCCAAAGAGAGGGAATGTCTCTCACTCAAAAATGCTAAAAAACAGAGTAATATACATTATTAAAAAACACCCGAAAAAACAAAAATGCCGAACAAACCTTGAATCTTGATACAGACAGAACTGCAGACTTCCAGCAAATTCTGAAAGTAATATTCAATTTGTTTCGGTAAAACTGGTCATTCCTTACAGCACTCATGTTGCACCACATAATCATGAAGGAAAATACATACAATTATCTAATCGGCACAGTGTAATACATTTGTTTATCAATCATGTAATCCACGTAATCCACAATCACACAGCAAATATATACAATTCCTTAATCGGTACAGTGTTATGTTCTTGTTTCGCAACCATGTTATCCACAATCACAAATAAAATATATACAATTACCTAATCGACACAGTGCAATACACCTTTTTCTTAACCATGTATTCCACGTAATCCACAATCACAAAGCAAATCTATACAAAACCTTAATCAGCAAACACAGTGCTATGTACATGTTTCTCAATCATGTAATCCACAATCACAAATCAAATATATACAATTCACTAATCTGCACAGTGCAATACACTTGTTTCTCAACCAGGTAATCCATGTAATTCACAATAACACAGCAAATCTATACAATTCCTTATTCAGCACAGTGCTATGTATTTGTTTCTCAACCATGTAATCCACAATCACACAGCAAATATATACAATTCCCTAATCGGCACAGTGCAATTGTAACAAAATAGTTAGGTTGCGGCCTAAACTAGTAGTGTCAGCTAGTACGTGTCCATTGTAATGATATATGTTATATTAAGAACAGGTAGAGTGGAATGGTTAAAACGTATCGACAGCTCGATAGGAGTAACGTTTTTAAGACCTTTTTACATTTTCATTCTTTGATTAAAGAATAAATCATTTTGAAGTGTATTTCATCAAATTCAATTAAGTATTAAGAAAGTTAAATAACTAACCGGGTTATTGTCATACAACTAATTTAGGTTTACATTTGGTCTAATAGCGTAATGTCCGCATCGTACGATACATGAAAGATTTTAATTCATAATTTGCACGAAATTCAGTAAGGTATGTGGACTGTTTTACTATATATTCTGATTGTGTTATGGGGAAACTGTCCAGTATAGCAAAAACTTCTTGGAGTTGGCGTGACGAGAAGGATTGCGCATGTTACTGTTACAGTACATAACGGCAGATGGGTATGTCAATTTTATATTATGTTGTAATTAAATGCCTGATAGATAAATTTTGACATAATCAGATCTAAGTAAAGTGGTATAAATAGTTCATATCCATTCCGACGATAATGTCTGTAAATCAATACACATCCGCGGTATTGAGAGGCGTTTTGTTAGAGTATAGGCCGAGGAATCGGAGAAAGTATTTTGAGCTGTTGATTTGTGTTTACGATGAAGTATTGAAATTCATCATGTTAGAATGGATTGATATGTGTAATTAAATTTTGTTGATGCTTATTCTGTTATTCACAATGTGAATAGATAAAGAATTAGTCGGTATTTTATATTATAAATGAAAAAATTATGAAGAGATATAATTGCTATTTTGAGATTGAGGGAAGTTCATATATGAGATGTTGTTTAAACTACAATGAAACTGCCGATAGTAAGAATTGAATGAACTGTTATCATATATTGATCAATCTACTATGAAACTGTTAGACGGTAAGTATTGAATGCACTGTTATAATATGTTGATAAATCTACCATTAAGCTGTTAGATGGTGAGAATTGAATGCACTATTATCATAGATTGATAAAATACCATGAAATTGATAGATGGTAAATGATAGACGCCATGTCATTACATATTGAGTAACGAGTAAATCTGAGTTATATATATATATTGTAGCCTTTTTTAGACGTATGCGAGGTATGTGTCCGCTACGTCAACGACGTATCTAGACATGACATGAAGTCAGCTGGTGGTAGTACCGTCATAAGGACAACAACCAACATAACCGTTACATGGACAACTTGGCGATCCTGGCATCGGATTGCGGTCGAAAATTGGTACGAGGCGACGTAAAGCCAGAAACTCAGTATAGAGTTCTAGGGAAGATAAACCAGTTTATATATTTTAAAAACAGTTTTAACATTCATATGGTGTAAGCAGTTTAAATCGCGATATAGGTTTACGGAACTTGTAGGAGATAGAACTGTGTAAAAAAGGGTTTATTCCATCATAGGACCTTTTTAAACCAGCTGTGTTTTTTTATTGAGTATTTATCTTTGTATTGTATATATTGTATAATTGTATATTTGTAAATTTATTCATGATGAATTAAAATTGTAACGTTTATTTTGAGTATACTTGTATTCTACCCTCGTGAGTTGTCGGCTCTTGGACATTTTGCCACAGCAATGTATTTATTTTTCAACCATGCAATCCACAATCATACATAAAATATATACAATTCTCCTACCGGCAAAGAGCAATGTACTTATTTCTCAACTATCTATTCCAAAATCACACATCAACTTTATACTATTCCCTAATCGTCATTGTGCAATGAACTTATTTCTCAACCTTGTAATCCAGAATCACACTCAAATATATACAATTCTCTAATCGCCATAGTGCAATGTTCTTGTTTTTCAGAGATGTAATCCACAATCACACAGCAAAATATACAATTCTCTAATCAGCACAATGCAAAGTATATATTTCTCTACCATGTAATCCGCAATCAAACAGCAATTAATACAATTCTCTAATCAGCATATTGTAATGTACTTGCTTCTCAACCATATAATCCCAAATCACAAAGCAAATGTATACAATTCCCTAATCTGAACAGTGCAATGTACATGTTTCTCAACCATGTAATCCACAATCACACTGCAAATATATACAATTCTCTAATCAACACAGTGCCATGTTTTTATTTCTCAGCCAGCGAATAAACAATCACACAGCAAATATATAAAACAATTATCTATTTAGTACAGAATAATTTACTTCTTTCTCAATCATGTAATCCATAATCTCACAGCCAATCTATACATTTGTCTAATCAGCACTGTTCAATGTTCTTGTTTCTGAACCATGCAATGCACAATTTCACAGCAAATATATTCAATTCCCAAATCGGCGCAGTGTAATGTACCTGTTTCTCAACCATGTAATTCACAGTCACACATCAAATATATACAATTCTTTGATCAGCACAGTGCAATGTTTTTGTTTTTTCAACCATGCAATCCACAATTACACAGCAAATATATACAATTCCCAAATCAGCATAATGTAATGTACTTATTTCCAAACCATGTAATTCATTATCACACAGCAAATATATAGTATTCCTTAATCGACTCAGTATAATACGCGTGTTTCCCGAACATGTAATAATCACACAGCAAATAAATAAATGTTCCAAATCGGAACAGTGTAATGTATTTCTTTCTCAACCATGTAGTCACCAATCACACAGCAAATATATACAGTTGTGTTTTTTTAGCACTGTGTTACATGAATGTAGTTGTTTCTCAACAATGTCATCCAAAATCACACAGCAAATAATATAAATTAGATACAATTTCCATATCGCAATTGTGCAAGGTACTTGTTTCTCAACCATGAAATCCACAATCACCAAGCAAATATAAAGTATTCCTTAATCGACTCAGTATAATACGCGTGTTTCCCAAACATGTAATAATCACACAGCAAATATATAAATTTTCCAAATCGGAACAGTGTAATGTTTTTCTTTCTCAACCATGTAGTCAACAATCACACAGCAAATATTTACAGTTGTGTTTTTTCAGCACGGCGTTACATGTATATAGTTGTGTCTCAACCATGTTATCCACAATCACACAGCAAATAATATAAATGATATACAATTCCCAAATCGCAACAGTGTAATATACTTGTTCTTCAACCATGTAATCCACAATCACACATCAAATCTATACATTTCTTTTATTATCATAGTGCAATACACTTGTTTCTCAACAATTATTCCACAATCACACAGCAAAAATATAGTATTCCTTAATCGGCACAGTGTAATGTATTTGTATCTTAACCATGTAATCCACAATCACATAGCAAACATATACAATTCCCTAATCGCACAGTGCAATGTACTTGTTTCTCAACCATGTAATACACAGTCACACAGCAAATCTATACATTTCTCTTACCGGCACAATGCAATGTGCTTGTTTCTCAACCATGTTATCCACAATCACAGAGCAAATCTATAGTATTCCTTAATAGGCACATAACAATACACGTGTTTCCTAACAATGTAATGCACAGTCCCACAGCAAATATGTCAATTTCCCAAATTTGAACATTGTAATGTATTTCTTTCTCAACAGTGTAATCCACAATCACACAGCAAATATATACATTTTTTTCAGAATTGAGTACATGTATATAGTTGTTTCTCAACCATGTTATACATAATCACACAGCAAATAATATAAATTATATACAGTTCCAAAATTGCCAAAGTGTAAGGTACTTGTTTCTCAACCATGTAATTCACAATTACTCAGGAAATACACACAGTAACCGAAACGGCAAAGTGTAATGTAGTTGTTTCTCAAACATGTTATCCACAATCACACATCAACTATCAAAAAAAAATACAATAATTCTCTAATCACACAATGTAACACACTTGTTTCTCAACCATGTAATTCACAAAAACACAGCAAATATTTACCTTTATCTTATCGGAACAGGGAAATGTACTAGTTTCTCAACCATGTAATCCACACTCATATAGCAAATATAAACAATTGTTTAATCAGCACATTGATTTGTACTTGTTTCACAACCATGTAATCAACAATCACACAACAAATCTATCCATTATTTATATCGACATTGTGAAATGTATTTGTTTCTCAACCATGCAATCCACAATCACATAGCAAATATATACAATTCCCTAATCGGCATAGTGTAATGTATTTGTTTATCAACCATGTAATCCACAATCACACAGCAAATAAATACAATTCTTTAATTAACACAATGCAATTTACTTGTTTCCAAACCATGTAATTCATAACCACACAGCAAATATATACATTTCTCATATCGGCACAGTGTTATGTACTTGATTCTCAACCATGCAAGCCACAATCACACAGCAAATATATGCTATTCCCTTATCGGCACAATGTAATGCACTTGTTTATCAACCATGTAATTCACAATCACACAGTAAATCCATACATTTCTCTTATCGGCACATTGCAATGTATTTCTTTCTCAACCATGTAATCAACAATCGCACAGCAAATCTATACATTTCTCTTATTGGCATAGTGCAATGTACTTGTTTCTCAACCATGCAATCCACAATCACACATCAAATCTATACCTTGCTCTTATCGACACAGAGCAATGTGCTTTTTCTCAACTATGTTATTCACAATCACACAGCAAATCTATACCTTTCACTTATCCACACAATACAATGTACTTGTTTCTCAAACATTAATCCACAATCACACAGCAAATCTAAGTTATTCCCTAATTGGCACAATGCAATTTACTGATTTCTGAACCAAATAATTCACAAACACATATCAACTATCAAAAAAAGTTATAGAATAAATCTCTTAGCAGCACAACGTAACGCAGTTGTTTCTCAACCATGTAATTCACAATCACACAGCAACTCTATATCTTTCTCATATCGGCACAGTGCAATGTACTTGTTTCACAACCGTGTAATCGACAATCATACAACAAACATATAAAATTCTTTAATAAGCACAGCGCAATGTACTTGATTCTCAACAACAAATTCACAATCACACAGCAAATCTATACATTTCTCTTATCGGCACAGTGCAATGTACTTGTTTCACAACCGTGTAATCCACAATCACACAGCAAATCTATACATTTCTCTTATCGGCACAGTGCAATGTACTTGTTTCACAACCAAGTAATCCACAATCACACAGCAAATCTATACATTTCTCTTATCGGCACAGTGCAATGTACTTGTTGCTCAACCAAGTAATCCACAATCACACAGCAAATCTATACATTTCTCTTATCGGCACAGTGCAATGTACTTGTTGCTCAACCAAGTAATCCACAATCACACAGCAAATCTATACATTTCTCTTATCGGCTCAGTGCAATGTACTTGTTTGTCAACCATGTAATCCACAAGCACACAGCAAATTTATGCTATTCCCTAATCGGCACAGTGCAATTTGCTTCTTTCTCAACCATGCAATTGACAATCACATAGGAAATATATACAATTCCCTAATCGGCAAAGTGTAATGAACTTGTTTTCCAACCATGTAATCCATAATCACACAGCAAATATATACAATTATCTAATTAGCACAGTGCATTGATCTTGATTTTCAACCAAGTAATCCACAATCACACAGCAAATATATGCTATTCCCTTATCAGCACAGTGCAATTAACTTGTTTCTCAACCATGTAATCGACAATCACATAGCAAATATATACAATTCCCAAATCGACACAGTGCAATTTACTTTTTTTCAACCATTTACTCCACAGTCACACAGCAAATATACTATTCTCTGATCAGCACAGTGCAATGTTTTTGATTTTTAACTATGTAATCCACAATCACTCATCAAATATATACAATTTTCTATTAAACACAGTTCAATATACTTGTTCCTCAACCATATACTCCATAATCATACAGCAACTATATAAAATTCTGTAATGAGCACAGTGCAATATACTTGTTTCTCAACCATGTACTCCACAATTATACAGTGAATCTATACATTTCTCTTATCTGCACAGTGCAATGTACTTGTTTTTCAACCAAGTAATCCAAAATCACAAAGCAAAACTATACCTTTCTCTTATCGGCACTGTGTAATGTACTTGTTTTTTCAACCATGTAATCAACAGTCACACAGCAAATATATGCTATTCCCTAATTGACACAGTGGTGCAATTTACTTGTTTCTCAACCATGCAATCCACAATCACATAGCAAATATATACAATTCCCTAATCGGCACAGTGCAATTTACTTGTTTCTAAACCATGCAATCCACAATCACACAGCTAATATATACAATTCCCTTATCGGCACAGTGTAATGTACTTGTTTCTCAACGATGTAATTTACAATCACACAGCAAATGTATGCCTTTCTCTTATCGACACAGTGCAATGTACTTGTTTCTCAAACATTAATACACAATCACACAGCAAATTTATTCTATTCCCTAATCCGCACAGTGCAATGTACTTGTTTCCAAATCATGTAATTCACAATCACACAGCAAATCTATACATTTATCTTATCGGCACAGTGCAATGTACTTGTTTCTCAACCATGCAAGCCACACTAACACAGCAAATATATGCTATTTCCTAATCGGCACAATGTAATGCACTTGTTTATCAACCATGTATTCTACAATCACACAGCCAATCTATACATTTCTCTTATCGTCACAGTTCAATGTACTTGTTTCTAAACCATTAATCCACAATAACACAGCAAATATACGCTATTCCCTTATTGGCACAGTGCAATTTATTTGTTTCTCAACCATGCAATCCACAATCACATAGCAAATATATACGATTTCCCAATCGGCAAGGTGTAGTGTACTTGTTTCTGAACTATTATTTTACAATTACACAGCAAATTTATGCCTTTCTCTTATCGACACAGTGCAATGTACTTGTTTCTCAGACATTAATCCACAATCACACAGCAAATCAATACATTTCTCTTATCGTCACAGTTCAATGTACTTATTTCTAAACCATTATTCCACAATAACACAGCAAATATACGCTATTCCCTTATTGGCACAGTGCAATTTATTTGTTTCTCAACCATGCAATCCACAATCACACAGCAAATATATACGATTTTCCAATCGGCACAGTGTAGTGTACTTGTTTCTCAACTATTTAATTTACAATCACACAGCAAATCTATGCCTTTCTCTTATCGACACAGTGCAATGTACTTGTTTCTCAAACATTAATCCACAATAACACAGCAAATCTATACATTTCTCATATCGGCACAGTGCAATGTACTTGTTTCCTAACCATGTAATTCATAACCACACATCAAATCGATACATTTCTCATATCAGCAGAGTGCAATGTAGTTGTTTTTCAAAGATGTTATCCACAATCACACAACAAAATATACAATTCTCTATTCAGCACAATGCAAAGTGTATGTTTCTCTACCATGTAATCCGCAATCAAACAGCAATTAATACAATTCTCTAATCAGCATATTGTAATGTACTTGCTTCTCAACCATATAATCACAAATCACAAAGCAAATGTCTACAATTCCCTAATGGGAACAGTGCAATGTACATGTTTCTCAACCATGTAATCCACAATCACACTGCAAATATATACAATTCTCTAATCAACACAGTGCAATATTTTTATTTCTCAACCAGGGAATAAACAATTATACAGCAAATATAGAAAATAATTAACTAATCAGTACAGAGTAATTTACTTGTTTCTCAACCATGTAATTAACAATCAAACAGCAACTATAAAAGATATTCTAATCAGCACAGTGCAATGTATTTCTTTCTCAACCATGTAATCCACAATCACACAGCCAATCTAAACATTTGTCTAATCAGCACTGTTCAATGTACTTGTTTCTGAACCATGCAATGCACAATTTCACAGCAAATATATTCAATTCCCAAATCGGCACAGTTTAATGTACCTTTTTTTCAACCATGTAACTCAGTCACACATCAAATATATACAATTATCTGATCAGCACAGTGCAATGTTTTTGTTTTTCAACCATGCAATCCAAAATTACACAGCAAATATATACAATTTCCAAATCAGCACAGTGTATTGTACTTATTTCCAAACCATGTATTTTACAGACACACAGCAAATATATAGTTTTCCTGAATCGTTTGTTAGTGTCAAAATGTTCTATTTGATAACGGAATTCTTGATTGTCACATAATATTTTTCTTCCAGCAAATCAAATACGGAGTCGTCTTCACTGATATCCTCGTAATATGAAGAGCTACCATAATGTGCTGTCCTGGAAGCATTAATTGCTGTTGTTCGTGCTTCAAATCGTGACAATTCATGTTTGAGTACAAGGTGATTACATAGATAACTTCTTCTAATAAACCTTGAAGAACATGATTGCATAGTGCAGTTCCAGTATTCATTGGAGACATGTTTCTCCTGCACATGCCGACTTAAATTTCTCTTGTATTTGAAAATCTTGGTGCAAGTATCACACTCAAACATCTTGCTTTCACAAATTCGTAAGAATAAATGGTTTATCAATAATAAACATGTGAATAGCAATATCAGTGTACTCTCTGTACGAGTCAGTGAATATTATATTTCTATGCTCCTGTACATGAAATTCTCGTGCATTTCATGTCTACTCCGATGTAAACTGGTTGTACTTACGATTCAGTAAATATTAAGTTTCTATGCTCCGGTCCATAAATTTCTCGTGCATTTCATGTCTACTCCGATGTAGACTGGTTGTACTTACGATTCAGTAAATATTAAGTTTCTATGCTCCTGTCCACACATTTCTCGTACAATTCATGCATACGCCGTCGGAGATTGATATTATGTAGATATTGTTGAAGATTGTTCACATAAAGTTTAAAAATTAACACTCGGCGTTTTCATAAATTACTGTACAATAATTTATTCATGATAATTGTTCCTTTATCATACCTTTAGCACATTCAGCTGCTTTTCGCACTGGATTCATTTTTTCTGTGTTTTTTTTTTAATTCCTTATCGGATTCACTTGGTAAAGTTTTTAATTCAGAATCAATTTTCTCACAAATGTCACTGTTTTCTGATACTTCAAGTGGGAACAACATACAAAGTGCACGACCGATAACTCTGCCAGATGCTAAGAGTAGTTTTGCTGACCTTATTTCTCCATCACAACTTTTCACAAGTTTAATTACTTTCTCTATTTTCCAGCAACCACGTGGCAGATCGTCTTTGACCTGAACAATGTCCCCAATCTTTGGTGGTAAATGAGCTTTGATTTGTTTTGATTTCAGGAACGACTGGCTTCTCTCTCTTAAACTAAGTTTGTATTCGTCACGCCAGAGTTTCCAGAATACACGTAACATCTTTACTCCCTTTTTCCAGATATTTAAAAGTTTCGATGATGTACTTTCATAAGGAACATATTCTTTGTCACCATTATCTTCTTCTACATTTAAATCTGGAATACTGAGATCTAGGTTGAATGATAGGAAATGTCTATGCGTTAATGTAATACTTGAATCTAAGTCTTCTACGACGTAGACTAGAGGTCTTGAGTTGACGACTGATTCAGCCTCTTTTAACCAGGTTTGTAACTGAATGCTAGTAAGTAAATTACGTCCCAATGTTTTCTTGAGAACTTTATTCACTAGACCAACGAGCCTCTCGTAAAACCCACCATCCATAGTGCCAGTTCAACTATAAAATACCACTTTATTCCATTATTTGAGGAATACGATTGAACGTCCTCTGATTTAATCACTTTGCGTAGAATGTTCTCCAATGTTTTGCTGGCTGCTTTGAACTGCAATGCTTTATCACTTATTACTTCAGTGGGCACACTCTTTTGAGAAATAAATCTCCTAAAGGCCATCAGAAATTCTTCAGTTGTCATGTCTTCAACCATTTCTAGATGAATACCACGTGTAACTAAACATGTGAATAAACACACCCAAACTTTCTTAGGGCCACTCCGTGTTCTTATTTGTAATGGACCTAAGTAGTCGAGTCCTATCCTTTAAAAAGGTACAGATTCTGTCACTCGCGATCTCGGAAGTGGTTGCATACGAGGCATTTTGTAGGGTCCCCCTTCAACACGACGGCACACGCAACATTTTTTCAGGACAGATTTCACGGTTGCACGTCCTCTTATTATCCAGTAACCATATCTGATTTTACTAAGGGTCTGAGCTACTCCGCTATGTAAAAGATTTTTATGGATCCTTTCAATTAACAATTCCACAAATTTGCCATGCTTTTGGAGTAGCAGAGGACATCTCGCACCAACACTTAGATCTGAGTGTTCCATTCTTCCTCTGCAACTTAATAATCCATGTTCGTCGAGATACAAACCAATTTGACGCTGTAAATTATTCGATTTCTTTTCTATAATATCAAGAAAGACGTCTTCGAACGTAATCCTTTGAACATACATCAGCCATAATATTTCAGCTTCCTGAATTTCAGTACTTGTAAGATAACCACTGTTTGGATTTGTAACTTCCGAATATTTTTCACGAATCTAATGGCATAAGCGGTCACCCTTAATAATTTGGCTAGAGACGAGAATGAATCGATGTTTATTCCAAAAGGGGAATTTGCTTTATCACAACTTGTATTTGTTGCTGTTTGACTTTGTGCTGTATTTTCTATATTTGTACTACTCAAATCTTCATAATGAGTAATAAGTTTAATTTTCAGTTTTGGCCAGTCACCACTATGTTTCTGCAACCATTTTGGTCCATGCCACCATAAATCAGATGTGTTTAGACTGTCAGCACTTTCACCACGCGTTGCGAAATCGGCTGGATTTTCTTTTGTTGATACGTAATCGAATTTAATTGACCTATGGCTTTTTATTTCAGACACTCTATTTCTGAGAAACACTGACTTTTCCTTTGTAAAAGCCAGCCAATGTAAAACACACATAGAATCGGAAAACAGATACTTTTGTTCGACATCAATGTTCAACTGCTGTTTGATAAAGTTCAAACATCTTGCTCCAATCAGAACAGCTATACACTCAAGCTTTGGAATAGTTAATCTTTTCAATGGAGCGAGTCTCACTTTAGCAAAAATAAGTTATGCTTTCGAAACGTTTCCGTTTTCTGGATGAAGATATACTGCACATGTGTATGCCTTCTCAGATGCGTCGCAGAAGCACACGAGATTATTTTTGACACATTCATCAATTGTTGCATACGTAACACATCTTGGTATTTGACATCTGTGATTTTTATGAGATTTTCCCTGATACAAGACCACTGATGTTTATCATCCTCATTGATTTCATCATCCCAGTTTAAACCTTTGTTCCACAACGATTGGAGCAATAACTTTCCTTGGAGTATGACCGGAGAAAAAAGGCCAAGAGGATCAAAAAATGATGACACTTGTTTTAATACACTACGTTTTGTTTCTGTTGCTTCGGTAAATGGATTCAGTGCTACGGGTTTCAGAGAAATTCTGTCGCTTTCAGTAGTCCATGTATGACCAAGTACTTTTATTGTTTCGGGATTGGCTTTGTCATCAATATGTATGATTCTATTCACTTCACTGTCGTTTGATATCCATTCCCTCAAATTCATCGAGGCCTCTTGAAACATAGATTTGGCACCCTTGTATAATTAATTCTATTGCTTCACTTGTAGTATTAGTTCCAGTGATCAGATTGTCGACGTAGATATCATTTTTCAATTTAACAGCCAGATCGGTATCGAATGAATCTCAGTGACTTTCTATGGTAGCTCCCAAGAGAAACGGCGATGAAATAATCCCAAAAGGCACTCTACAAAAACGGTATTCTTCGACATTGTCTCTACTTATCATTAGATTGTCACTATCCTTGATCCAAAGGAATCGAGTCACATCTCGTTGGTTTGGTTGTAATTCAATCTGGTGAAAGGCTTTCTCAATGTCGGCCACTAAGACAATTTTGTTAAGTCTAAATCTGAGCAGCATTCCACAAAGATCGTGCAACATGACCGGACCCCTATATAGGCAATCATGTTCTTCAAGGTTTATTAGAAGAAGTTATCTATGTAATCACCTTGTACTGAAACATAAACTGTCACGAATTGAAGCACGAACAACAGCAATTAATGCTTCCAGGACAGCATATTATAATAGCTCTTCATATTACGAGGATGTCAGTGAAGACGACTCCGTATTTGATTTGCTGGAAGAAAACATATTATGAGACAATCAAGAATTCCGTTATCAAATAGAACATTTTGACACTAACAAACTACAAGTTGAATGGAAAAATGATAATGCCAAAGAAAAGAACGTCATTGACCACCAGATTGATGACGTCGGTGAAACCTTCGATGATGTTTTAAGTGCTCATAGTGTCAGTGATGTCCAGATTGATGACGTCGGTGATTCCATCGGTGATGTTTCAAGTGCTAATAATGTCAGTGATAGCAGGATTTATGACGCCAGTAATCATGATAATAGTAACAAAGATAGTTCAGACGTTGGTTTCAATTTAGAAAACAGCGATGATAACTCTTCAGATGTAATTATCATAAGCGATGATAATAGCATAGTTTAATAGATGATAGCATGGAATTAAAATTAGACACATCAATAAAATTTACAAGAGTTTTAATAATGACAATAACAGAAAAAATCTGATTGTTAACGAAAATGAAGTGGTAGATCATTGTAAAAGGGATATTGAGTATTTAGGACATTCAGGTCATTAATTATAACATAAAAGTAATTGTTGAAAAAAAAAAGGTTTTATCGGTCCGAACTGATCTTTGCCACAAAACCTTTTTTTTTAAAATTTGATTTGATTTGTATAATTTGTGTTTATGTACTACGTTTTAGTTAATTTAACTAATGTTAGGTTAAATGCCACTTTAGTATTATATAATATCATTTGTTTGCTTGTGAGAGTGTCGCAAATAGCAAACAATTAATATGTAATTGTGACCTTATCTCCGACGGAGAAACTCCGACGGAACACGCCGTCGGAGTAATTACATTTATATTTCATGCTGCACATGATAATCATGTAATTTTGGCGGCAATTATGCATATATATAGGTGAATTAAAGTTGTTATAATAGAGGAGAATAAAAATGATTATAATAAAAGATTGACAAGATAAAATAATGTTTCGATGATTTTAAACTTGTGACATTAAAATAAATGTTGGATTATTAAAAATAAGTGTGTAAAATTATTAATTTCCAATGTGGTGAGAGTTAAATAATAAGACAAACATAAAAGGATGTCTGCCACAAATCGACTCAGTATAATACGCGTGTTTCCCAAACATGTAATAATCACACAGCAAATATATAAAGTTTCCAAATCGGAACAGTGTAATGTATTTCTTTCTCAACCATGTAGTCAACAATCACACAGTAAATATATAAAGTTGTGTTTTTTTTCAGCACTGTGTTACATGACTATAGTTGTTTCTCAACAATTTTATCCAAAATCACACAGCAAATAATATAAATTATATACAATTTCAAAATCGCAACAGTGTAAGGTACTTGTTTCTCAACCATGTAATCCAGAATCACACAGCAAATCTATACATTTCTCATATCGGCATAGTGCAATACACTTGTTTCTCAACAATTAATCCACAATCACACAGCAAATATAAAGTATTCCTAAATCGGCACAGTGTAAAGCACTTGTATCTTAACCATGTAATCCACAATCACATAGTAAAAATATACAATTCCCTAATCGCACACGTCAATGTACTTGTTTCTCAACCATGTAATACACAATCACATAACAAATATTTACATTTCTCTTATCGGAACAGGGAAATGTACTTGTTTCTCAACCATGTAATCCACACTCATATAGCAAATATAAACGATTGTTTAATCAGCACATTGTATTGAACTTGTATTTCACAACCATGTTATCAACAATCACACAACAAATCTATTCATTATTTTTATCGACATTGTGAAATGTACATGTTTCTCAAACATGCAATCCACAATCACATAGCAAATATATACAATTCCCTAATCGGCATAGTGTAATGTTCCTGTTTCTCAACCATGTAATCCCTAATTACACAGCAAATATATGCTATTCCCTAATCGGCACAATGTAATGCACTTGTTTATCAACTATGTAATTCACAATCACACAGCAAATCTATACATTTCTCATATCTGCACAATGCAATGTACTTGTTTCTCAACCACGTAATTCATACTCACACAGCAAATATATAGATTTCTCATATCGGCACAGTGCAATGTACTTGTTTCCTAACCATGTAATTCATAATCACATAGCAAATCTATACATTTCTCATATCGGCACAGTGCAATGTACTTGTTTCTCATTCATGCAAGCCACAATCACACAGCAAATCTATACATTTTTCTTATCGGCACAGGGCAATGTACTTGTTTCTCAACCATTGATCCGCAAAAACACAGCAAATATATGCTATTCCCTAATCGGCACAGTGTAATTTACTTGTTTCTCAACCATGCAATCTACAGTCACATAGCAAATATATACAATTCCCTAATCAGCACAGTGTAATGTACTTGTTTCTCAACTATGTAATTTAATTATTTATTTGGCACAGTTCAATTAACTTGTTTCTCAACCATGAAATCCACAAACACATAGCAAATATATAAAATTCCCTAATCTGCACTGTGAAATGTACTTGTTTCTCAACCATGTAATCCACAATCACACAGCTAATATATTCTATTCCCTAATCGGCACAGTGCAATTTCTTGTTTCTCAGCCATGTAATCGACAATCACATAGCAAATATATACAATTCCCAAATAAGCACGGTGCAATGTACTTGTTCTCAACCATGCAATTGACAATCATATAGGAAATATAAACAATTCTTTAATTGGCACAGTGCAATTTACTTGTTTCTCAACCATGTACTCCACAGTCACACAGCAAATATATACTATTCTCTGATCAGCACAGTGCAATGTTTTTGTTTTTCAACCATGTTATTGACAATCACTCATAAAATATATACAATTCTCTGTTAAACACAGTGCAATATACTTGTTCCTCAACCATGTAATCCGTAATCACACAGCAACTATATACAATTCTCTGATGAGCACAGTGCAATATACTTGTTTCTCAACCATGTACTTCACACTTATACAGCAAATCTATACATTTCTCTTATCTGCACAATGCAATGTACTTGTTTTTCAACCAAGTAATCCACAATCACAAAGCAAAACTATACCTTTCTCTTATCGGCACTGTGTAATGCACTTGTTTCTCAACCTTGTAATCCACAATTACACAGCTAATATATGCAATTATCTAATCAGCACTGTTTATTGTACTTGTTTCTCAGTGATGTAATTCACAATCACACCGCAAATATATACACTTATTCTCTAAAAATCACAGTGCAATGTACTTGTTTCCCAACCGTGTAATCCACAATCACACAGCAAATATATGGTATTCCCTAATCGGCACAATGCAATATACTTGTTTCCCAACCATGTAATCCACAATCACACAGCAAATATATACGATTCTCTAATCGGCACAGTGTAATTTACTTGTTTCTCAACCATACCACAATCACAAAGCAAATATATACCTTTCTCTTATCGGCACAGTGTTATGTACTTGTTTCTCAACCATGTAATCCACAATCACAAAGCAAATCTCTATACCTCTCTCTTATCGGCATAATACAATGTACTTGTTTCTCAACCATGTAATCCACAATCACACAGCAAATATACACATTTTATTAATCAGCACAGTGTTATGTAATTGTTTCTCAACCATGTTATCCACAATCATACGGCAAATATATACATTTGTCTTATCAGCACAGTGTTATGTACTTGTTTCTCAACCATGTAATCCACAATCTCAAATATTCAGTTAAATATAATATGCAAGCAAAAACTATAATAGCGAACTAGTTTTGATAATAAAGTCTATCATTCGACCTATTATACATTACAATTTAAAGTTGGGGATTTTATGATTGAAAACAATAAAATCATCAATTCAATCTACAGTATTTTGCATTTAAATACAGTTGAATGAATAGATAATGTTTGATATAAAACAATACTCTCTTTTCTCTTCTAAAATGTCTTACAATTAAATTTAAATAAAATTAAAATTACATGTATATGTTTGCGTGATGTAATTTTGAGGCTTAAAAAATACTTAACTTGTTAAATTACTGATTGAATTTCATTGTTCAGATCACTGTTTTACACATACATTGAATAAGTTATTGGTATCATTTCATATAAATAATTATATGCAACAGTTGCCTATTTTGACATGTCACAGTGTCTATATAACCTGTTATGAGAGAAACATATGATTTACTCAGTCTGTAGATAATTCTTCATGGAAGCAAGCGAAAAGTCCTTGGTTCGAGTCCCGGACTGGCTGCATATTTTTCTCGTCCTGATAGAAAACGAGGGACTGACTTCAATATATTTTCTGAGAAACATCCGCATGAGACTCTGGTCTCTATAAAATAGGGGGATGGATTCCAACTTTGTGGGGGAAATGTCAGCCTATTAATATTTGAGACAACCGTACGTAAACAGTCAGGCTAGCTTAGTCGGTAGAGCATTTGCCTTGTCAGTGAAAGATCCCGGGTTGGAGTCCCGGACTGGCAGCATATGTTTCTCGTACTGTTAGAGTAATGATATAATAACATAGCATAACATTTCCTTATTAGTCTTTAAGCAGGTATTGGTATTAGTTCAGGCAATATCTACTACATCTTGTTGCATAAATATTTACACACTGTAGAAAACCTGCTATAATCACACACAGCAGAAGACTTTAAGATCTGAGAGGTGCGAAAAACGCTTACACAATACACATGAACAGTTCAGTTCAGTTTCGTATATATAATATAAACACCAAACGTTCAGAACCAAATACAAGTATCGCCATTAATCTGTGACATGTTTGTATAAATCAGTCGCAGGTGCTATATGATGATAAAGAGTAATGTATGACCGAAAATAGCATTAAGTAAAAGCACGCGCACAGACTCCACCATTGTGTACAATAATAATAACATATTTGTAAAACTTAACACAACACTATTAAAGACATTACCATTTACCATTTTTTATTTGCTGGGCGTTGTACATCTTTATCACGAAACAATGCAATTCCAGTTTTTTAAACACCGTAACATTTATATTTTGCAGTATTTTTTAGTCAATAACATAAGGCCATCATATCTAATTTTAAAGGAAAAACTGATATTTTACGAATAGGATATCAAACAAACATTACTGGTGTTAAATAAAATCTGCTAAATCCTTCAGGGCTTTTTTATTTGAATCACATTTATTGTATATATATTATTAAACGTCAGGTTGAACCTCTGGTAGTTTAGATTGTTCAAACTACAATATCCCATGTTAGGTTTAAATGTAAATCCATCTGTATGGTAACGAGTGCAAACTTCTTAGATTCTGAAATAGAGTCAAAACTTTAGATATAATAAATATGTTAATTTCTTTTTACACACAACACAAAACCTGAGTTAAGTGACATTCATTTGAATTTGTTTCTAGTTTCGATAATGTTAATACTTTCAATTCAAAGTTATTGCATTCGATCATCCTCGTTAAATTGCAATGTTTTTTTCGATAAAGATAGAAATGATCGTTTAATTTTATTTTCTATTTCAAAATACATCTGTTGACGTTCATAATATACTCGAATACCTTGCAATGGTTAAAAATATTTTTAAAAAATCACCTAGGTGGTATATTCAATAGCAATAGGTCTCAAAATTCTTCAATTTAACTCATTAAGTTATGAAATTATCATATTATATGCCATTATCGACACCCGCATTCCATTAATTTCGTTAACAGTATGTTCCTTCTGATTACGTATTAATTGGAAATTCACATAATGCAAGGGA
Organism: Panopea generosa; assembly: GCA_029582155.1. Classification (NCBI taxonomy): domain Eukaryota; kingdom Metazoa; phylum Mollusca; class Bivalvia; order Adapedonta; family Hiatellidae; genus Panopea; species Panopea generosa. Next base: position 21,276,681 of record CM055896.1, on the reverse strand, counting down.
TTCTTTCAGATATGTATCTGTTAAATAAATTGGAGTCACCATGTTGTAGAACAAAGACAATACAATCGTTCAAATGGTAGATACTTAAGAACTACAAAAGTATAGTTTTCTGTATAGATGAGCAATAGGTATAAAGAGATTTTCTATCAAAATTAAAGATCGTCATTAAACTATTTAGACTAGCGTGTAATACATATAAAACTGATAAATGCTTATGTATATTGAAGCTTCTGTTCTGACAATTATTTCATGCAATTACAGGACGATACAAATTTACTAAGTAAATAAGATTTGTGTAATGTGAATTTATATTTACGTTTAAATGTGTCACTGCTGTTAAAATAACATTTAGGGACTTGGTCCAAAGGTTATAGAACTCGGAGTTCATACTCAATAGAGTTCTGCTGTGACCAGCCCAGCAACATATGATGTAATAAAGACAATGCTTCCATAAGCTCAATTAGGGATAAAACAAAATGAGAATGCAATCAAGATGTATTAACATCGAATCCAACTATATTGAATCTATTAGATGGCATAGATGTGCAATAAAATCTGATCACCGAACAAGGCTTGGTTGCTTTTGTATGTTTCTAAAATGTTAATCTTTCATTTGCATTTGTCTCTTGCAAACTGCCACTTACGTATATTTAACTAAACTCTACAAGTGTTAATCATAATGAATAAACGATTATATAACAAATACATGGTTGATAGAAAGAGACATACAGAAAAAGTTGTAGTAACTTACGATCTAGTCCTTTAACTGATTCTTCTACGTCCGCATCAAGTCGAGATTAATGGAAACAAAAGACAACCAGTGGTACATCTTCTGATAGGTTGGATGATTCAGATGGTTCATAGTAGTCAATATCTACATTTAAATTAATGTAATCTTTCATTTTGTGTTCGATATCATTTAATACTTATTTTGCTTTTGCATCCTTGCGCACGCAGAAAAAAGGAACAGGAAAAGTTTTCCAGAGCACCCTAAGCTGTCGTATCCATAACATTAAAGAAATACCTAAAATATAGAACATCTAAAATATAGTACGTTTGTAAAGGAAACAGTTACTTGGGATATCAATAGCATAATTATGTTTGACCGAGACGGTACTCGCTCTCAGGGTTTTGGCCTCGTTGATAGGTGTACTGATTACGCAAAATATATTTCAGTAGTATTTTTGTATTTGATTTCAGGAACGAATAAACACTTTCCGGGATGTTAGCTTTATGCATAAAACCTAAAAACAACGATTAAGGTTGAAATCAAATGTAAAATGTTGTAATGTAACGATACGTTCATTCCACATGTATTTTCAAACATAATAACTTGAAAAAGGAAACCCTTACATATTATTACGTTCTTACATCATGGCTGTAGTTTTGATTATTTACTGTTTACTTTGTCTGTCTGTTTAATGTTATGTTTTAATTACAGACACTTGTATTGTAAGAATATGCACATACCATGAACACATACATGTTTATGCTGCTTTATATGGGGCTGTATATGTCAGCGATAATGGGGACAAGAGAGAAGCTTTGCAACGTCAGTTCACAACAATATAGGAAATATGTATATAAACATCTATTAAAAATATTTCATTTTAAAAATGAGATGTACTGTTAATACTACAACTACAACTTTTAAATCGAAACAACTATCCTCCAAGTTTCAAAATAATAGATAAAACTATATAAGTCTGAAAGCTTGTCTTTTTAGATGGTTTAGAACAATTGTTTTACAGCACCGTTTTAAAACGTTAAGTTAACTTTGAAAGGTATTCGCAGTTCAGGAGTTATTTTGTAAATTAATACGGGACTATGTCATCTGTGATGTTAAAGGTACTTTATTAGTCAAAAGATAATACCTAAATAATACTATGCAAATATTAAATATATAGTTCCAAGTATGAGAACATAATTATATGCAAACTAATATTTTCCCTCGTGTTTTTTTTCTGATTAATATACTCTTCTGGAACACATACTTTGCCCAGAATCATTAATGCCTTTTAATAATATTTAGTCAACAGTTTCCTTTTCAGAAATAGAAAGTTAAAGTTAATACATGCTTGTACGTTTTTCTGTTATTGTCATTTTGAGTATGTGTTCTTCATTTTGTGTTGGTAAGGGCCGTCTCTACTGGTTTTATAACTTGCGGCCCAATTATATTGTTTACTTATGTGTATGTTTAAAGCAATAAAAATATTAACTAAACTAACAAAACCCAACAGTATAATATTATAAACATGTAACCTGTGTTTATAAGGATTAAAACCATCGGCAACAGAAAAAAAACATTTTCATTTACGTTAGCCTGAACACAGTAACGTACTTACTTTCCTGTAACTATTGCACTTTATTTCCTCCTCCTGAGATAGAATAATATGTCGATGAAATGTGATACATTAAAAATGTAATTGATAGGCACCAGTAAAACCCTATGAGAGAACCGTCAACACTAGAAAATATCTAAATTACTAGTACTATTTTCCTTTTAAAGGGCTATTTGATCAGAATAATATAATCAACAATATATCGAAACATAATTTAGCAGACTGAAAAGCAAATCAAGAGGTTTATATACAATATCGAATAATATATGATATAGATTGCAAATATTTGGCAATACACTCGTGTTAAAGTGTTCAAACCAACAGCGATAACAAATCTGATCAAGAAACTATAATAATCGATGAAATGAAGGAAAATGACATTTTATGTTCTCGATCCGTTTAAATTCACCATCATAGAGAGATACTTTAACGTTTTCGTGGTTGAACGTTAAATGTGTTCGTAGTTAAACGTTTTACATGTGTACCGGAGTTCTGACATGGAGTCGGGCATATGATTTTTAAACGGATATCTTCCGAAACAAAAAGAAAACAAATGCAGGTATGAAATTAAATATACGACGAACAAAATCCCACAAAAATAACGGAACTAGAGACACGTCTTTAGATTTAGTCGAAGAAAATTTAAAGTAAGGAGGAGTGGTAGTAGCAGGTATGCAAACAAAGGGAGTCCAATTGACTGAGGCGTATCGATACAATAGACGGACTGCATGCGAAAATCATATATGCTTCGATGGTATAAGAATAGGACAATCGCCGGAATAAATATTTATATAACGCAGCAAACTCCTTTTTCCTTGCTTAAATTACGAAATATGACGATTGACCAAAAATTTATTTGAACAGCATGGGAAGAATTCTTCCTTAGTCGATGTAATGATACACAAGAATTTCCCACAAAGCAATGATCTTTAAAGTCGTTTTTTCGAATTACTTCTAGCGCGGAGATTTTTTTAAATTTTGCACACAAGTACTTTGATGTAAGACAAGCTTAAAACACTAGAAAAAAATATAGGTCACCATGCTTGTTTTTTTTGCTACGACTAATTTTAAACTATACCGTTTTACATTTTTTTAAAGAAAAGACAGCAAAGGGGTGCAGCAAGTAATAAATCATGTTTTATTTACTAAAAGAGTGATATATTTCAACAAAATATTGTTTTAATCCATGTAACAAAAGATAAAATATCTGAAACAGAAAAAATCATGATGCTATTTAGAGTTTCACCTTTCATACAACGATTTTCATAAATTGCTACGATTATAAATTTGGCCGCAAATATTGCAATTTTACACTAATTCAAAAATAAAAAAGTTCTCACGCGGAGAATTGTTTCATTCTTTATAAAATGTTTTGTAATAACAGATAATCACCATATCAACATGTAGTGTGTCAGACCCAGTTCTGTATCTCAAAGGTCAAGGTCACAATTAGAGGTCAATATTATATGAAAAGGTAGATACATCTTTTACATTCACTGACCATAGCAGATATTTGTTACTAACATGTTATTTGTTACTTTTGGGAAACAATAGAACAATAATTATGCCCCCGCCATTTTCAATATAGTATCAATATAGTATCACCGCTGTCCGTACGTACGTCCCGTACGTACGTACAAAAATGGTTTGCGACTCATATCTTTAGTTTTAATGAACATATTTAAACCAAACTTAGTGTGTGACTTCACATTCAGGTAATACAGGTCAAGTTTATATTTCGTTCCGGTCTGATGATTTTTGATGGAGTTATGCCCCTTTTTGGAGTTAAATTGTTCACAAATATAAAGAAATTGATTTCCGCTCGATATCTCTTGAAGGATTGGATGGATTTGATTCATATTTGGTGGAAAGATGTATAGTGATAAACTACAGCTCAAGTTCAATTTCCATCAAAATTCCTGCACATTAAATAGGTGTGCTGGGCTCTGATTTGCTGATAGTTTCGGACCTCGAAAGTCTTTATTTATGGACCGATTTTGACGAAAATTTATATTTGGCTTTATATCAACAAGACCCAGGTCAAGTTCGACTATGGATGGAATTGGCGCATATTAATTAGGTGGTCTGGGCTCTGATTGGCTGATAGTTTCCGACCTCGAAAGTCTTCATTTATGGACCGATTTTGACGAAAATTTATATTTGGCTTTATATCAACAAGACCCAGGTCAAGTTCATCAATGGATAGAATTGGCGCATATTAAATAGGTGTTCTGGACTCTGATTGGCTGATAGTTTCCGACCTCTAAAGTCTTTATTTATTGACCGATTTTGACGAAAATTAATATTTGGCTTTATATCAACAAGACCCAGGTCAAGTTCGACAATGGATGGAATGGGCGTATATTAATTGGGTGTTCTGGGCTCTGATTGGCTGATAGTTTCCGACCTCTAAAGTCTTTATTTATGGATCGATTTTGACGAAATTTATATTTGGCTTTATATCAACAAGATCCAGGTCAAGTTCGACTATGGATGGAATTTGCGCATATTAATTAGGTGTTCTGGGCTCTGATTGGTTGATAGTTTCCAACCTCTAAAGTCTTTATTTATGGACCGATTTTGATGAAAATTTATATTTGGCTTTATATCAACAAGACCCATGTCAAATGCGACAATGGATGTAATTGGCGCATATTAATTAGGTGATCTGGACTCTGATTGGCTGGCAGTTTCCGACCTCTAAAATCTTTATTGATGGACCGATTTTGATGAAACTTGATATTTGGCTTTATTGATATCTACAATGTAGTTACAAAGCGGGGGCATCTGTGTCCTATGGACACATTTCTAGTTCTTTCTAAAATGAGGCACTATAATAAACCATATCAGAAAATAAAATAAATAATATATGTCACCATGCTTGTTACTAAGTTATAGTGCTAAATATTATCTCCCTTTTTCATAAAATGGCCGCAGTTGATGCATTTTCACAATATTTCAATAATAAAAACAGTTCTAACGCGGAGAATTGTTTCATTCTTTCTACAAAGTGGCATTATAACAAACCAAATTGAAAATAAAATAAAAAATACAGGTCACCATACATGTTACAAAGTTACAGTGCTAAATGTTACCTCCCCTTTGCATAAAATGTCCGTAAACGATGCATTTTCACACTAATTCAATAATAAAAAAAGTTCCAAAGCGAAGAATTGTTTCATTCTTCCTACAAAGAGGCACTATAACAAACAAAATCAGAAAATAAAAAAAAATACAGGTCACCATGCTTGTTACAAATTTACAGTGCTAAATGTTACCTCCCCTTTTCATAAAATGGCCGCAAACGATGCATTTTCACACTAATTCAATAATAAAAAAAGTTCCAACGCGGAGAATTGTTTCATTCTTTCTACAAAGAGGCACTATAGCAAACCAATTCAGAAAATAAAATAAAAAATACAGGCCATCATGCTTGTTACAAAGTTACAGTGCTAAATGTTACCTCCCCTTTTCATAAAATGGCCACAATCGATGCATTTTCACACCAATTCAATAATAAAAAATATTGTAACGCAGAGAATTGTTTTATTCTTTCTAACAACACGCAATATCATAAAATGAAATAAAAAATACATGTCAGTTTGCTTGTTACTAAGCTACAGTGCTAATTGATACCTCCCCTTTTCATGAAATGGCCTAAAATTGTCAAAACGGTGAACATTAATTTTGTTGTTATTGTTTATAAACGAAGTTCCATTGTAGAAGTAACTTTCAAATTTGTAAATGATGCACTACATAGCAATTATAATTTTTTGTAATTTATAATGTAAAATACTGTTATGTTGCTTTTATACCGGGTAATTGATGAACATCAATATTTGCGAGTAATTTTGAAATGTTAGAGACCTAGTGGTAAACTCATGTACTGTCAATCAAGGTTGAATCACCAGTGACCTGCTACTAAACATTATAGTCTTCAGAGTTTTATCTACGAGTCCATTCAAGTCATTTTTTCAGGTATTTATCTTGGCTATAGTAGTCACACCGTCATCCATTATTATTACATTAACTTGGACATCTTTATTCCTGTACTTTGCTGCTTCCAACATTAATCTTTGAATTATCATTCAAATTTTAGAACACTGGTGAACTGGTAGTGATTGTTCTTAATTTTTCGTTTGTGCATTTCCTACAGTCTTTTGAAAAAATATCATATGTTTTTCAAATACTTTTTCTTTACATGGTCCCAATATCTAATTTACTGTCACAATCCATGCTTCTGGCAACACATATTGTAATAAATTGACCTGGTCCTTGTGTACTACTCGACTGACTTTATCAATGAAAATTAAAGAAAGTTTATACGAGATTAAGAAATAAATGACAATGTTTGTTTGTATGCAAGCTTAATTAACATCGCCACCAGTTTCCCACACGGGTGATGCACCCAGAAAAGTGAACAGTTTTGTCTTTTTAGGTTTGTTTGGAATAGTGCAGGAAATAAATATCATAGCAACCTAATCATATGTTTCACCTGGTTCTTTAGCTCGGTATATAGCACCATCATAAAGGTCATCAGTTTAAAGTCCCATCTGAATGACAGTTAGCACTGTAAGTTAGCCAGCCTCAGGTATCAAACTCTCAACCCTGAGCTAGAAGTATCGTGCTCTGCCGACAGAGCTAATCGGTCTGGCTAAAAAACCGACATTGTACTTTAATAAAACAGCACAATATATGGGTATAGTTTGACAACTCAAGGGCTATAACTGAGCAGCAATTCCTGTTATGATATGTATGTTCAAAACATTGAACAAAATATTATGGTCATAAACTTGCATGTATGTGGACATTTTTTACTGAATGAAACTGTTATGTTATATAAGAAGCAGTCAATGGGTTCCAAGCTCAAATATCCACTTGGCCAGTCTCTGATGATTTAAATACATGCAAATTCCAACACTGTGTCGTATGTTCATTCATCTTTAATCACTGATTCAAGTGGGAAAGTTGTCAGTTACTTGCACGGATATTTGGTGTGCCAAAAAGTGGTCACAGGTTTGATCCCCCTCAGATCCTCTGTTGTACTCGTGATTATTTTGTTGTATTCCATAGTAGAAATAAGCTGAAAATGTTAAACTACATTAATAATTACCATTGGCCCCTTTTCAAGCACCGACATCTCAATCCATCTGTAACCTGAGCCTCTGTTTAGCATTCCTTAAATGTGTTGAATAGTTTCTTATTTTCATAATTCATGTAACAATTTTCTGTTTAACAGGAAACACAGAACTTGAAAATTTATTTTTTACATTTACTCAATGTAAGAATACTGTTCGAATCCCTGCCCGGCAACAGTCTCTAGGATGATAGATATTTGACATTAAGTATCTTTATCAATCGTCTCTCACCGCTGATTCAAGGGGGAAAGTTATCGGTTAGTTGTGGAGATCGGGTGTGCTGGAGTACTGTTTATTCCCAGGAAACAGTGGTTAGGTGATCGTCTGTTAGCCCTCGATGGCATGAAAATGACGCTAAATATTCAATCAATTAATCACTTTTTATAGTTGTGCATCTCTAGAAATCATAAAGTAAGTTATCATTTTATGTGATACATCAATTTTTATCTGTGAGTTATGATAAAGCATCAATTTACCTTATACTCAATTGCTTTGTGTTGCTGTCAAATGATATTGGCCTTTAACTGTTTAATCGATGTGTCTTGTTTGTTTCCACTGTTCTTCTACTTCCACGTATACAGTTTATGTATAACATTGACCCATATTTTTCTTCCATAATGTCCTTCAATAACAAACTTTAACATGCATCAGATCAGCTAAATGTCAAAATTCAAGATTTATTCTTCCTTGTCTCCATCCCGGTATGAATCATATTATTTCAGATAAATTCATTTTGTTTTCAGCGCTTTGGAACAAATTCACGAATGATTCATATCCGAAAATGAGTTATCCGAAATGTTATCACTACGAGTATTGATTATATTTTTGTAGTTGTTTCTTCGACTTCGTTATGTACAAGCACTTATGGTAATTTAGAACGAAAAACAATATACTTTTCCATGCTTGTCGATCGCTTCCTTGACAAACACCTGTCTAATTTACATTTCTGACATCTCGAAATGAAAATATTTCGCTATGTAAATATCCTAATGCGACTCGCCTTTTAATAAACCAAACGGCGAAAGTAGACCCCGAAACTGAAAGTAACAGAAAGGAACTATGCGCGTAGCGATGCGCAGTAACAACCCGCAGAAACGTCTTTAAGTTAGGTTTCAATGTAAGTATGATATGCACAATATGGAAAGATATCCGATCAACCGGAAAAATGTCAATAGAATTTCTCTCGGTAGCATAGCACATGTAGAAACTTTACCAAAATCGGCGATATGCAAATTGTTTTTTCCATAGTAAAGTAATTGGCAATTATCATCTGCTGCCTCAGACACTAATTTAACTATCAAGTTATAATTTTACAGTTGTTTCGAGAATTCGACTTTGACTTCTTCAATCAAATTAATATCCGCCCATCAAACACTAATTTTACGGCCAAGCAAGACTAATCTTCCAATTTGTCACTTACGTTGGTTCCCAAAATATGTATACAATAACCTTGAATGTGTTGTGAATCGTCCTATCCAAGATATAATGTAGCTGCACGAATTTCGGTCCATGCATATTGTGTCATTCCCTATATGACAAGGTATTATGCCATGGTCCCATAAAGTTTAGTCTAAATTTCAAACAGTAATTCTCCAAACGAATAGAAACATTATTGCATGGCTCAGTGTTCTGTTTCCTGATTTAGCTAGTTACTGTTAAAATTTTGCTTATTCAGTTGTGCATGATACGAATTTTTTGGAAACAGTTAATCTAGTTGTTGATTATAATCTGGTGATTATTATTGGCATATAGTTATGGGATATAATTGTGTTTTTTATGAGGTTGTTAATACATGTTGTAATAATGTGTGTTCAAAAATGTTTAGTATACTATATGATTAAGTACTTACTGGAAATGATGTAGAGAATTGATAATATTACCTTTACATGCGAAACACCTTTGTTTTAAAATGCACACCAAAAGCATTTAAAACAGACACTTCATTAAAAATAGCGTAATTAAACGCATCATTACAGAGTTCTGTCCTTTTCCTTGTGACAGTAACACAATTATCTCGCTAAGAACAGTCCTAATTTATTTACGTGTGACTGATCTTTCTTACTGTAGATGAGTAGAGCAAAGGCTGGTGATAAAATGGGGATTTTATTTCAAACAAACATCACTTATGGACGTAGCTACACTGTTTCAAACACACGATAGCCAACACACCATTTGTTTTGCACTTTAATAAGCAGATATAGGTTTGCTATGGAAAAACATTTATATGTTTCATTTACCGTGAAAAGTCTATACATTATATTCAATGGAATGGAACATAAAGCACACCTTTACTCATTAATGATACCTAAAACTGAGCACTGAAACAAGATTATGTTTACCGAATAGACATTTTCATAATTTATTCTGCTTGTTATATAAACAAAAAATAAAGACATTGAGATCCGAACAATTCACAGTAAAAAACATGACACTCAAATAAAAGTTTTGATAACTGTCCCGTTATATTTAGTTAAATGTAAATGTGCACTGATTTTACATACAATATGACCCCCACTAGCGGCAAATTATGACAGCACGTTAAACACAGTTTATAAAAACGGAGCTTTCCAATATTTAGTTTATTCGCCAATTAATTATGTCCTTTCAAATCAATAACAACTGGTATAACAGTCATATTTAGTATAAATTATGATTATATGGATCATGTCTGATTCAAAATACCGTTGCTTATCGTAAACAAACGTGTATTTAAACTCGCTATTATCGCCGATAGCTTTGTCTGTCTGTCTGTCTGTCTGTCTGTCTGTCTGCTGCCTGCTGCCTGTCTGTCTGTCTGTCTGTCTGTCTGCCTGCCTGCCTGCCTGCCTGCCTGCCTGCCTGCCTGCCTGCCTGCCTGTCTGTCTGCCTGTCTGTCTGTCTGTCTGTCTGTCTGTCTGTCTGTCTGTCTGTCTGTCTGTCTGTCTGTTATGACCAATAGAAGATGTAGCATTCAATGGACAAAGCTATGTATAACCACAACAAGTCGAGATATGATATTCAATAAAGGGCTATTTTTCTAAAGCATTTTTGTCCGGGTGACTGTGCACAAGATTATGATATTTATGTTTAAATTAATATGTTTTATAAAGAATAAATTAACGGATAAAGAAAATACAACACAGACTACAAAAACGAAAGTGCATATGTAGAGTATAGTACAAATCGGTATATACAGTATGACTCGGTCGAAAATCAGAGAGCGTGTACTGATCGTCGAAATAAACACAATCTTGATATATCAATTGTGAATTAGGTCAATGTAATGACAATTGCTGTTAAAATGGAATTTGAAATATCAATTATCAAAAGATATAGCTCGTAAATACTTTTACAATTAACTTAAAAAAAACAATAGGTGTACGCATTGTATATGCATGATCTATTTCAACTAGTCAATTTTACACTAAATAGAGGAAAGCGCTATTTAAATTATTATGAGGTGATTTGAAATGGCTTTCATTGATTTTACCATATGCTATTAATAAACTAATGAAATAAAGGTAAATAAATTGACTGTCTTAAGAAACAGCGACAACATTATTACAATGAAAAAATTACATAATCAAGCTACTTTACTCGTGTCAACGTATTTAATTGATCGTTTGACCCGTGCCTTGTATTAAGCTGCTTTACTCGTGTTAACGTATCTAACTGATCGTTTGACCCATACATTTTATCAAGCTACTTTACTTTGTCCACGTATTTAATTGATCGTTTGACCCATTCATTGTATCAAGCTACTTTACTCGTGTTAACGTATCTAATTGATCGTTTGACCCATGCATTTAATCAAGCTACTTTACTCGTGTCCACGTATTTAATTGATCGTTTGACCCATGCATTGTACCAAGCTACTTTACTCGTGTTAACGTATCTAATTGATCGTTTGACCCATGCATGTATAAGCATACTCGCAGTATTGCGATGAAACTTCATTTTAGGACGCCGGGCCCGATTAGCTCAGTCGGTAACGCGTCTAACTATCAATCCAGGGGTCGTGAGTTCGAATCCCCACCCAGAAACAGTCTCCCTGATGATTGATATACGACATTGTGTCTCATTATCGTTCATTTGTATACAATGTATAAACTTGTCATAAAAATATATGACAGACAGTGTAACATAAACAAGTTCGATTAGTTTACGTTGTGACAACCAGAGCTACAGAATGAGTATGCAGTGTTAGCATTCTGTACTTGTCTAACGACTGATCAAAACAATGCCAATATATTCCTTATTCAAGTTTATATTGTACAATTGCAGAACATTCGAATAACGACAATGTTGTCTTATTTGTTTTAACTTGTACCATTAACAGTTTCGAAATAATAAGATTTAATGGTTTGTGCTTTTGTCAAATATAATAAAAGTCTCACTCTTAAGAAAATAGTTTTATGTTTAAGCAGGTACGATGTGACATATGATATTTTTAAGGTTTTCATTGTCAACAGGACATGGTCTGTAACTGCAACACAGTATAAAAGCATCATGTACAATTAATATTATATTGTTTCTTTTATACGAGGTAAATGAATGTGCGAGATGATTCTTAGCATATCTGAAAATAAAACAATTAATTTTCATAGATATTATTTTTGTAATTTTTCAATTTTCATTCTCCAATACATTACAATGTTAGAATTACAATTGACAACATGTTTGCTTTTACACACATGATATTTTTCAAATGACAATAATATGTAAATATATGTAATATGTACATTTTTTAGAGTTTTTGGAGGACAGTGCAGAGATACAGAATGCCCTTTTGTAGTGTCCCCGAGTCTTATGTCTCATCCGAAAGATTGATAATTTTTTATGTAGAGGAGCGGGGGATCAAACCTGCTACTCCTGGATTCGAAGTCACTTTAACTTTCTCTTTTATATTCGTTCCATATACACCTTTGTGTTCAACACCTTACTACAAAAACACACCAGTACCGGTGTCTATGACTTAATCAACACCGTGAAAAACACACGTTTGGTAACTTAATAACATCGAGAAAAATATTATTTAAACTTATTTAAACATATGCGGATAAAATGTCTTGCTCAAGGACATTACGCCGTGGCAGGGCATCGAACCCGCTTCTACCCAACCATGGGTTCTATGCTCTACCGCTGGAATAAGCACTACACGAATTAGGCACTTCAGGAAAATGTTGATTACCTATTTACAAAAGGAAAACTTAAATTTATATCAAGTTACACATTCTACTTGAGTGGTTTACACGTTTGACACTTAAACTACAAAAGACAAATGCTACGTAAAAGATAATCACAAAAATCTATACATGTAGGACTACCACACATTTGGTACATTAATTACACAAGACAAAGTATCACATGCTTGTTCACTTCACGTTTGGTACTTATATTAATATAATCTATATACACTCAACATCCTTACACGACATTCAAATTTCATATTTGACAGTATATTTTCATACGCGACACTAGATTTTATCACTCGGCACACAACATCCTTATTCGACTATAGATTTCTTTACTGGGCGTTAGATTTCTAATCTGTATTTACTCAATATTTTAGCCTAGTATATGTTAATTTTAAACACCACACTTTCAAAAATTAAAATTAAAAAAGTGGGTCCTCAAACAATATAATTTGTAAATATGACGTCACGCCTTGACGGTGTCAAATTACTCATCAAAAGCACTCGTTAATTCCTTCAGCATGTTAATCGATTTTTTTTGAAAATGTTTAAAATTTCCTCAGTGTTCATTCTATAAAAAAAAATTTTAAATAAAGGTTACTATTAAAAAAATAAGGATTTGTATGTTGGAAAATTAATGACTAGATTTTTTGAAAGCGAGGCAAAATATTGTGAAACAAATGCCTGGATTTCTTATATTTCCTTCAAAACACAATGAAAACTATATCTTTATATGTTTATTGTTGAATGCTATATTGAGCTTGCAATTCTTAAAGATCATAAAATAAAATAAACAACATTGTTTATTTAAAGTCAAGATCTTTCTGAACGTTTCACGCGTAGAAACAATTGCGGCGAAATGTTTATTTTCGGACATGTATACATTTTGGAGGAACATTAATCTAATTATGCTTATTAAGATAGCTTTAAAAGTATCGGCGATTGAAAATATAGTATACCAAATGGTTATTGTGAGGAATTCATATTGGCATTTTTAATATTTTTCGTGAATTAAGGTTTTGAAAATAACCATTTGACGCCGAAAAATATACATTGCTCAGAAATGAGTAAATTTTGGATGATTTCTTTTCTAATAAAAAATAAATTGGTAACATCGACAATATGACCGATTGAAAATGAGTTTTGCCAGGTTTTCATGTTTCTTTCTTGAGTTTTCAAAAATAACCCATTTAGGATAAATTTTGATCGATTTTGAATGCAATTTTAAACATTTTATTGGACGAAATATTTTTTCTAACCTTTACCAATTAGAAGTATTGGTTATTTTGAAACAAATCATTTAAATAGCAATACATAACTTAAAGTAACACCAGCTAAATAAACATTATTGTACACCCATAGAGCGTGGACTTTCCGTAGTGTGTGTGAATCTAACGTGACACCGGTCCTGTTATAGATAAGTATATGTATATATACAGTACAACAACTTATTTACAAGACAGCACGTTACATTCCTCATCAGACTCAATTATAAATTACCAAAATGTTCAGAATTTTTGAAGCCTAGATAGACTTTTAAAGACCGAGTTAAATATTTATGATATTGATCTGAACTTATTGATCGTGTTTTATTAGTAATGGGTTTCAATTAAATTATCTTTTTCATCAAGTTTGAAGAAAATGTTATTTGACTGAATATTTAGCACCATTTTTATGCCATCGACTTCTTACAGACGATCAGTCAAGCTAACTTTTCTTTCTTGGTATCCTGGAATGTAAGTTAGAACTAGAACACACCCATGTCCGCATGGTGAAACACGAATATGCCACTTAATGTCTTCGTACAAATTGTCTGGTCAGGCGAAGTTTCGGACTTATGACCGGAAGCGAGCCATGACGTATACTATCTCCTTCAAGTCATGTGTATTTCTCAAATGTTATTTGAACACTCTATTATCTCAGCCAACAGCTATATCGGCCCGATATCAACTGGACATGTCGGGCCGATATCGATTTTGCAAGATTTTGCGACATCGGCTCGATATCGTTTGTACGACCATCATACAACATTATGCCGATCAAAAATATAGATTCATATATGTTTTCCAGCAACTTTTGTCCTGTCAAAAACAATTCTGATATCAAAATAATTTAATTGATAATGTTATTTGTTGCAAAGTCATAAAATGACAATATTGAGCCGACGTCGGGCCGATATCAGGCCGTTACCAAGATGCGAGTTCCAGAAAAAAATACATATTTTTGTCGAATAGTTTTATCATAGCTATTAATACAAAAATGCATTTGTTTGATATTTAATTGTTATACTGAAAAGAGGATATTTAATACTGACCCGACATAGGGCTATAATCGGGCCAACATATAGTCATGTTTGCTGATATTCCGACATACAGCCGATATCGGGCCGATATAGACATGTTTGCTGATATTCCGACATACAGCCGATATCGGGCCCATATAGTAAAGTTTGCTGATATAACGACATATAGCTGATATCGGGCCGATAAAAACATGTTTGCTGCGATATAGCGAATAAGTGTGCGTTTGAAATTAAATATTTATGGCGATTAAGTGTAATAAACTATGATATCACTGTTTCAATGCAGTGGTGGAGCAGCGATGTTGTACATGTAGGTTCCATATTTTACTGTTTGAGAGTCACGTGTCTACAACATGATGCGATCAGTGCTGGAGCTGGAGCGCTCATATTATCTTACATGTACAAACAGTCTTCTCAAGGACTGATTATTATTGGAAGCTGCGCTGTACATCATAGAACATAAACAGTATTTTCATGAAGATACGTTTTACAGCTTTAGTGACATTTGAATGATTATACCTTCCCATCAACTACTGGTGATATATATATGTTATGCCCTTTGGTAAGCTTTAAACAAAATCTTATGCAAATAAATATAAATATTAACGTCTTTTTTATGCTAAATTGAATTTAAGGTATCAATTGGTAGTAAGCGAATAGTTATTAAGTAAAATTGATACTAACCTTCTTAAGCATCGTGCAATATATCCCTGCTAATCTATGTTATCTTTTATAACAGTAAAACGTGTAACATAAATTACCTTTCGATGTGCAAAAACACCTTTCACATGTTATGCATTTAAGATTTGTTTATACACACATGGTCACCATTGGAGATTATCTTACCATAACTGCGCCAATTATAAACGTAAGCAGTTTGGTCAATTGATTTGGTTGTTCAATAAGTACACTAAACTATGGTAGTTGCTCATCACTTTGCTACTACATGAATGTGAAGTACGTCTATTTTGTGGAGTGTAAGGTCCAGTATTGTAGCATCAGATCCATCATCGGTTGGTCGTGGGTTAGATCCTCGGCCACGACTATATGACGTGGCAATGAGCAATGCTCAGTACTAGTTCTATCCAGGCGTTCTTTGAGCGTGATATGCTCAGTACTAGTTCTATCCAGGCGTTCTTTGAGCGTGATATGCTCAGTACTAGTTCTATCCAGGCGTTCTTTGAGCGTGATATGTATATGTTGTAATAATCGAAGTAAAATAAATTAGTTTAAATCAACGTAAAGTACTTTTACCTCACACTATTGCAAACCGGGTACTACCTTTATCACATACGACGCCGTCGTGTTATACACCCTTGTTTAGTGTTATAGCATACAGTGCTGTTCTTATACCTCGTCTCTCGAACTTAAAATGCTGTGCTTCTTTACGACTTTACGACCGCACATGTAAATAAAATCGATTAATAATCCTAACGAGTATTATTTTTATACATAAACGTCAAATGGTGACTGTCATAAAGTAATAGTATATTATTGGAATCATGGAATCCCGATCTTTTTCTCGTTTCTTATAGAGGTCACCTGAAAAATAAATGGTTAATGTACCATTTCCTGAGTGATAGTATAAAACAAATCCAAGAGTCGTGCTCATTTATTATTGACTTGTAATGTTAAAAAAATGTTTTATGGGTGGGGACATGTGTTGGTTGAAATAAAACCAAGGCGAATGTTGTTGTTGGTCCACAAACGTGACAGACAGACGGACGGACGTCATTTCAATATTCCCAAATTTTCTTCGAAAAAGCGGGGGAAATACGTAAGTAAACTTATAAGATCCTCTTTTCATTGAATTTGTAACATGTCGCACTGAAATTGATCATTACATGTTTTGATCTTGCCAGAATATACAGCTATTTCAATAAAGCTAAAATGTATTTCGACATAGGCTTGTACTGGGGTTACTACTGTGTGTACTATCTATGTTCTTGTGTGTATTCAGTGCTTCTAAAGGATACTTTTATCAGATAGTATTATAAGCGATAGAGGTGTGTTGGTTTAATCAATCAAATGTCACTTCAATGTTAAAACAATGCATTTTTATGCGTTTACGGAAATAATGGTTGGCTATTTTGCTATCGATGAAAACTAAATGTGATGGCATCTCTTATATATAAAATAGATATAATTGTTTTACTTGTCTCTTACATTCTTTCAGTTTGCATCGGCTTCAATAAATTCATATTAAATTTCACCGCCAAAACCGATACTAATTTCGACGTCTCGGTTTATAGTATACTTTCTAATGTTTTCATGGAGACATGGGAGTTTATTTTAAAATAATTAGTCAACGTAACAGTACGTCTAAAATAATCATAACAGTTATTCTGATATACATTCGGTAAGAAGCTTATTTCCTAAATTCTTTCGAAAATTTGAGTAGTATATTTAATATAAACAGTGTTTTGTGGTCGACCCTCATTAGTTCAGTTTCGTGTCATTTGTTATTTCTAAGGCTTTAAAGAACGCTGGATATCGGAAACTTGCGCCACTGTATGTATTTTGTTTTGTTGAATTTGTTTTAGTATAAAATCCAATCACATAATAACCATAATAAGATAATATGTATTACGTCATGTATTTGGACATATCCATCCGCATACGGTTTTAAGTTAGTTTGTTTTATTGATTTATTATATGATATCGTCTTATGGCAACGGTAAAACATAATAAAAGAGAATGTATTTAAACTCACTAAAACAATTTTCTTTAATAGATCGGAAACCATTTATTTTAAATAATAAATTCATTTCACAACATTAATGGGACACAATCTAGATGGTCTCTAAGAAATGACCCACGAGACGGTTCAAATAAACATTTGTCAAATAAAATAATAAAAAACATGGGGTAATTATTTTGTATACCTTGTCTAACGTTACGTCATGCTGGTTAATAATGAATATCGATATTCGAACCATCTTTAAATGCATGCTATCAGACAATAACAATTGAAATAATACATAAAAGTTATACAAAAATAGAATGGGCGGATATTGATGAATAGTATATTGAAATATTCCAGTTAAATATTCTTGTATATATAATAGATATTTGTTGATATAACTTTTATGTTTTATATGTTATTTAAACTCTTTTTATTTGTTAGCAGTATATATAACATGAAAGTTACGCGTTCAATGTCTTGCTATTTTATATTTACATTCAAGGGAGACAGCTTTCAAATGCATTAAACAGTTTAGACAACAAGAGTTACCTATTTGTTGCAGTATGTGTAACATTATATGTGTGTAACCTACTGTATACTGCATTATTGAATTTAAACATTCTATATTTGTAACTTACTGCATACAATATTATTGAATTTGAATATTATATATTTGTAACCTATTGTATACAGAAGTATTGCATTTGCAACATTATTGATTTGTGATATAGTGTGTACGTTGTTAATCGTTTTGCAATATTATATATTTGTGACCAATATTTTATAGTTTGTTATATTATATATTTGTGACAAATATATTATATTATACATAATTATATATTTGTCGTAAAGTGGCATTGGCAGTATTGTTAAATTTGTAACATTATAGATTGATAATATATTGTAATCTATATTGTTCGATTTATAACATAATACTAATATAAATGCATATTTATAGCATAAACGGAATGACCCGATGCTGATGTGAACAAAATACTATATACTGCGTTCTTGTTCTTTTAAATATGAATATTCTTGTATATATGATACACTGAAACGTTGTGTTTGTTTTTGTTTTTTTATACCACACTTCTTTTTCATACAATATATTTATCAATAAAATATATGTTTACTTTAAGAATTACAAAATGAAATGTGCTAGCATTATTTTGCAAGCAATTCGTTTTGCAAGCAATTAGTTATCAAGTTATTAATAGTATCTCAATAAATGAACTAATGAATATTGAATGATATGCATATTTTGTTCTCATTGCAGTTGTATTATTTGCAAAGAAAACTCTATTATAGTACGAACACCAATGGCGTATAAGTTTTTGCGTTTACTTATGAATCATCAATTTAACTTCTTGAATGAAAAGAAAATAGTCTATACCTATGTTAAGCATTTATTACATTTATATAATATGTAAAAGGTTACTCGTCTGTTTTACCTAAGTTAATGAAGAAAAGTAGTAACAGAAAGAAACTGAAACATGACTACCTTCTACCTAATTGTTATAACAGTTTGTGTGTTCGTTTCGGAATCCAATAACAGTGTTTTGTGACAGATAAAAATTTTAAATGCTGCAAATTCGTAGTTAAATACACCAACGTTTATCAAAGGTATACGGTTGTTTTCTTCTGTATGCAAGTGTATTTAATTATCAGCGGAAACAATAAAGTAATTATTAACGATAATGTATACAACGGATTTTCGTTATGAAATGCTTACAACATAGGAAGGGAATATGATATTTTGATTTATGGAGTCTATAGAATTGTTCATGTTATCGAAATAGTACTTAAATGATTTATTTAGTTGTAGCAGTATTCATATTATACCATATACGTTGTTTGTTAAACTTATTATTTACGCAGGTTTATAGTCTTATAATAAAGTTCACATTTAATAACGAAGTTAACAAAGGCCATTAACAGAATATACTCGTATAATAAAAGATACAGATTGCTTCTGATTGCAAAATGATTTCTATATTACAAATCACATAGATATTGCATATTACATCATCCCAAATTATAACATAGCAATACATTTACACGCATAGAAAAAACAAGAAACAAAAGTTCAAATACATAATACAAAAACAAAAGTGAATATAACAATTAAATGATCAAGTCACAGTATTTAACTTTGATGTAATTTCTTAAGATGATTTTAATATATACGTTGGTAAATTATTGAAGATTTTAACTGTACTACTGTAATAATAAGACATTGAATGAATTATTGAAAACGTTTTATTTTTATAGTAATATTTTGGTAAATACTATTTCCTAATATTGAATATTGATCGCATATTATGTTAAAATTGAATTATCCTTTAATATCTTGACTATTGCAAACGATACATTTCCTATCTTGTCATCAAATTAGAACAGTGCTATGTGGCACTTTCCCAATATGCAAACCCTGTGAAGATAGTCGTATTTTAGTAATCGCTATACAATGCTCTTTATTTACCCGTAACGGTTTTATTAAATAATCTGACATGACAAACGAGTGTTGAAGATCTATAAACAACGTTAATGAGCTGATTTTATCTATGTTTTCGCACAACCTGATATAAATACTTCATTGCGTATAATAGATATGACTAGAATAAATATTTTGATCTTTATTGAACTAAAAAATAACCACACTTTACCTAATCCTAGATATTTAACAACAGTTTCAGTTTTGTTGTCCAGTTATTAACACTGTTATCCTATTGTAATATCAGGTAATTTAAGACAACTCGTAATTTACAATTATTATTTTGTGCGTGTGATTTCAAACAATAATAGAAAACACTTACGTTCCTTACTATTGTCAGTGGGAATATTCCTGTTTCACCAGTCACAGATAAATTAATTTTCGTTTTGTCGTTTTATATATACATAAAACCCATTTCATGAATTTATTATGTGAATGTTCTACTTTCTCCTTGATGTATGACCCTAAATCTCACATGAATAATTGGATATTATTGTTACGATGAGTAGAACATATTAAAGATAATCAGTTCTTTTGTCGTGGTCGTTAGTGAGCACATTGCCATGTTTGCTTTGCCAGCCAAAGTAGATGTTGCTTTTATAAACGATCTATCCGATCCACACGATCTAAGTAAACAATTGTAACGACTTCTATATATTACCGCATTGTGGCAATCGCCCTTTCATTTCTGAAACCATTATTTAAGTTTTTGTGACATATACTTTCTATATGTCATATTATTTTTATGTTAATCAGCAAAGCACTGACTCAGAAAATATAACACAACCGTAGACGAACAAGATAAAATTTATAAAGTTTTTATAGATGTAAGCCCACAACGAAGTGACCTGTACTAGGTGTTTGCTAAACCAATTTTAAGATATGACGGAATTACTATTGATCGTTCCAATGTTATGAACCTGCTGCCACTTCTTTTATTATGACTGTGTTGTACTTAATTTGGTTATTCTATGTTATTCTATGTATATAATGCGTTTGTATTGTTGTCGAGACTGCGAATTTGAATGCTACGTCGTCTCCTGTTGTAATTAAACTCGTCTACATTACATTTTCCCGATAAATACATGTTTGTTTACTTTAAATTTGACATCCGTTTGTTAAATATCGGTATACAACATCGCAAGATTATATGCAAATGCTGATAATGAAAGAGGTCAATTGGAATAATATGTGATTTATACGATTGAAAGTAGCTAATTAAAATAATAAAGTCATCAATTTATGTACTTACTGTAGAAACTTAATTAAAAAATGACATTACTACCATTTAAAACCATTTAAAAACACACTGAAATGCTTAAATGCAAATAAGCAGTAAACTTATCTTTTAAAGTTAAATAGTTCCTTTACACATTGACAAGCTATTACAATTTAATTTGATTTAAATTTTAAATGTAAAAGAAGTAAAAGGGGAATAACTGCTGTTTCTCGACTCTTTAGACATAAACATACATGTATAAAGTACATTAAAGTCTATATTATTTATTTACTTATCATGATAATCCCAAGGTAGTACATATATCTAATTAAGTAGATCCTACTTATTTCGTATCATATTTAGGACTAGTTATATATAACACTAAATTAGCGTTAAGTATACGTAATTAATCAGAACGTAAACATTTCGTGACGTATTTTTTAAGATTACGTATATTTAATAGATAAATTATATTGGACCGCAGAACCTTTAGTGACAATATCGTTTTGTTCTCCTTATAGAATGTTACGTCAATTAACGCGCACACAAGACCTTACCGCAGGTCTGGAGGAAAGGTTATGATGACAGAAAGTGTTTATTTTCGTTATTACTACCATTCCAAGAAAATGAATATTTTTTTCGGAAGTCATCACTAAATCCGAAACTAATCAACTTTAATGTTTATGATTGAAACAACACTCCTCCTATTTTAATGTGTCCCTTTTGATATACTGGAACCAGTATTCGACCTAATATTTATTTATATGATTTATAATTTCAGTCATTATAAAACATTTAACTGGTTCTGGGGAAGGCCAGGTCAACCGGTAAGTATTTAATAACTATACTATGTATAGAAAATGGCATTATGCCACACCATTGTCATATTCAGATAATACAAGCAGAAGTTAGCCCAAACGTTTTTTTTCAACATATCTGAAAGATGCATTTGTATGCTCCGTTTATAAAGATGATTCCTTGGCAAATAATAAATATACCAAAATCTCTGCAGAGAGTTATAGATAAAGTGTTCTTAGGACTATTTTTTAACATATTTTTATCTCTTTTGTGGTATTAATTGTATATTGTCATATCAATCTGGGTTTGTTCCTAATGACTCGAAAATCAACCCGTTAATTTACATCAACAATATATTTATTAAAGCTACTTATAAAGATAACGAAAGTCATGTCATGCTCTCTGATATAAGTAAAACAATGACATAGTTTGGTAGAAAGGTCTAACGGTCAAATTAAAAAGAGAAGGACTATCAAACCAACTTATGAACAAACTTAACTATTACCAAAAAGATAGCTAACAATAAGCTATTTACATCGTACAAAGTCTAATTGGAAATCAAGCAAAACTGTAGTGACTCAGGGGTATATTTTAGGTTCGGCTCTTTTTCTAGTCTACATTTATGGTATAGCATCTGATATTGCACCTGCGACACAAGTATGCACATTTTAATTGATCAAAATAACGATACAAATAATACTGAACAGATTTTGAGTTTCTTTTAATATATCAGAAATGAAATCAACCCGTCCATACACCACCATATATGCATAACCAACAAATACCAGAAGTATAAACACATAAACACTTAGGTATACTTTTATCAAACATCTATACCTGGCACTCTCTTATTGGATACATACAAAATAAAACATGGACTAGAATTAAAATCATGATAGTATAAGGTTATTATACAATTCACTGAACAATATGGGTTTATATTGTATGAGTCAATGTTATGGTAAAAAGCTGTATTGGACGAGACGCCGAGTCCAATACAGGTTTTCACCGCAACATTGACGAGTACAATAAAATCCATATTGTACAGTGAACAGTATAATGACCTTTTTCATAGACCCTTTTTAATATTACTGCATGAATATGTATGAGATATCCAGAACGAGGATAAGCAGACACCTGCTGTTCTAGTTACTCGCGTCCTTAGAGATAACCATGGCTTCTTACAGTGAACGAGATATCAGTTTGATTCCAGATTTGACATTTTCGTTTGTTGAGAATTCTATAAAAAGCAATAAATCATCATCTGGAGAGAAGTCAATAAACAAAGGTTTTAAGTATTTCAGTGAAGGATACATTCATGAGTTATGAGGTAAGTGTTTTACTTGTACATTTAACATCTTCTAACATTCTGTTATACAAACTGACCTATGAGTTTATCCCTATCTCATGTATAATTATATTTAATTTTTTCAGTATGTATCTTTAGAGTATTGTTTATTTATTTTGCTCATGGTGGTTTTATTACTGCAATAAACATTCTCCAAAAGTAAAGTCAACACTGGGTCATTAAGCTAATTAATTTGGCATAAATGGAATGTGTATTCTAGTGAGGAATCGGGGTACTCTTAAGTATGTGTTATTTGGATACCATAGTATTTGAAATAAAAGAACTTTTGTTTTACAGCTAAATCTGTACCAGAAGGGTGTGTTGTATCTGGAAAATGCCACAAGTCACAGCAAAAAATGAAAGTTCACATCAGTTTAAAGTAATTTTATTTTATTTTTAAGCATGCTGCATGTGCACTCAACTATATATATATACATAATGAAACACAGTACATAAAAATTGTAAACATAATAATTTTACTACTTTTTTCTAATAATTTAATGCATTTTATATATTTCAGGCAGTGTTATCAACTGTAAATGGGGAAACTAGTGTCACAACAGCAAACTGTACGTGTCCTATTGGTTTGTCAGGGGCTTGTGGTCATGTAACGGGAATGCTTTACCAACTTGCTAAATATAAATGTCTTGGTTAAAAATCCCTACCAGAAGATATTGCAAGCACTTCCCTCCCACAAACTTGGTATGCACCAAGAGGTTTGAAAATAACTAGAAAATCAGTGCAGGTTATTGAGGTTAGCGGGTACTTAAAGACTGACGTGACTGAAGGTACTAGTATGCCAAAGGCAGTAAAATCAACATTATATATCCCAGTGAAGGTAGACCCAATAGACTGGCATGAAAAGCATGACTCCTTGACAGAAGATTATCCTGACGTCCTGGTTCTGTCAGCCATATGACTTCATCAAAGTTTGGACCTGTGCGTTATGGATCAGTATTGAGCTACCAACAAAAGCTAGATTCTGATTTCATAATCGACATTTATGACGGGATAGATTTCCCTGATTTACCAGTAAAAAATGTCATGGAGAACTCTTTGAATGTTGTGCCAAACATGGAACAATCTGTCAAAATTGAAGGAATAAAAATAAGCATTGTTGATACACAACGATTTGAAAAGCAGACAAGGCTGCAAAGTCAGAGACCATTATGGTACAAAGTACGTAAACATAGAGTGATTGCATCAAATGTTGCGATGAGGCAGGCTATAGATTCAGAGCCAGTGGCTGCTAAACATTATGCTAATGCTAACAATAATGAAATGAATCTGTATCCATGTGGTGTTATTGTTAACCCTGTTTCACCACGGATACCATCACAAAGAAACAATATATCTAAATACCGATGTATGGAATGAAGTGTAATGCAAAATAGACATGTTCTATTTCAACCACTTTATATAGTAGTTTAGTATCTGAAATAGTTCAGCATGATGTCTTTCGACCAGACTTGTACAAATGGGCCCCTGAAATTTACCAACAAACATGCCACTGCCTACAACTGATTAGAAGATCCAGCTAATGACATTGGAATGGGTGTGTCAAACAAATGGTTTTCTTTAATCCTACTATTCACTAGCTCTATATGTATTCTGAGTTTTGCAATTTGTTCTGTTTCGATTATTTCTTCAGGTGAAAATTGTTTTTTGCTGTTCAGAAAAGCTGGAATATTGAGTGTTACATTTTTTCTTCTAGTAGTTTTCGAAGTGTAAACTCCTTATCAGCCATAACAATATCCGCTTGTTCTAAAAGTTCCAATTATTTCTACATCAGACATACATGAACAATGAAGAAATATAAGTAACAAGACCATGTGGAAATATGCCTAAAAGACACTTGAATGTACATGTGCCTTTATAATTGAATACATTTGAGAATTTAAAACCAAAGAAGATGGTTGTTGTGTTCTTATTTCTGTGCAGTCTAGAATGACCCTTGTTCTGGGATACAATGTTTTAAAACATTCTGGCATACATTTATTGACAGTGGTTTTTGAAAGCCATATAGGTATTCTTCCAAGAATCATATACAGAAAATTAACCCATGTGACTACTTTTCGACTTACAGTCGATATTGAACAATTAAATCATATACTCAATTCCTGTTCCATTAAGCCTAATCTTAAGCGACATAAAAACATGAAAATTTCATTTATCAAAAGCATATCTCTTTTCCTTCCAGCAAGACTCAATGTTTCACTACAATGGTATTACATGCTTCTCATATTTTGTGCACTGGGTTGTATACATTGAAAAAATGTTACAAAAATAATATAGGTATCACGTACTGTTTATATGAACTACGGTAAAAGATTAAATAGAATATTAAGCGGTTGTAATGTATTTCCAAGCTATATGGTTGCATTCTCACATTTCTATATATTATTGAGTGATACATATTTAAAAAATGCTTATATATATGCTGTGTAATATGCTTTAAATATTAACTCATTTATAATTAATAGAAACTACTTACCCTGAATAGGGAGCCTTCATCCCGTCTTATTTTACGAATCCATTTCTCTTTCAATTCTAATTCACTAGGAATGTGATGAAAATGTAATGTTGCATCATATCTAGAATCTGAATTGCAATATGGCACACAACAATGAAAGTTAGATTCTTTTTTACTTGAAGATGAGCTAGCTTCAGTGGAAGTATCCATTACTCCTCAGGTGATGTTTACATCTGTTTCTGCTTATCCTCGTTCTGAGATTGTTATCTCTGGTATGCATACAATTTGAGAGAGGTATATTATTCACCTCATGTTCTTTTCATATGAAACACAATATAAAATTAAAAAATTTAAAAAAAATATTTTAACATGTTTGCTGTTTTAAAAAATAGATATATCAATAGTAATATAATTCCCTTATCACAGTTATTTTCTTTCATTTTTAAATTATATATATTTTTAAGTATATATTTATATCTTTTAAAATAATGTATATTTCAATTTCTCAATATATACATGTTGCTTGTTGTTTCAAACGACACAATGTTCATTTGGAGTGCCTCAGTGATTTCTTTTATATGCTATATCTAAGATATGCCGATTATTTATATCGTTAGAGTTACCGGTCCTTAACGTCCAATACTAAATCATTATTGATTTTGGGACGGTCGAACCGTCCAAAACGAAAAATTTATCCGGATTTTCGGGACGCTTCCGGTTTAAAGCGTAAAATAACGATTTCTTATGTATAGTAACGTGGTACAAATGCTCGATGCTCGCTGGAATAGCTATTTTAGGTGGATGATTAAACTGAAATATCAGCTAGACGGAACGGCCATGGCGTCTATTTATACATCTTTTTTTCAGACCATTATCAGAATATGCTGACAAAATGTGATACAACTTCATGTTCATTTGCCGCTTACTCTATTACATATTTAGCAGGGCGTGCCTTTATTTTGATCTTAACATTGAGTGCAATATAACAAAGTTATGGAGTGTAGACGTAGCAAGGCTATACGAAATTATCTCACTAAATGTGTATTGTAATGTTTAGTAGCATTGCAATTCTAACTTAATGTCGTTTTGCTTTATTGGAAACGGTATATAGGCTGTTGGTGAAGTAAATATACTTTTCGTTGTTCATGAACGTTACTATACAGTTTGAGCATGAGTTCTAGTAAAACATGAATATAATGGATTTAGATATCATATACTGAATCAAATTAAATAATCAAATAGGTCGACATGCCTAGAATGGCCCTCTTTATCTTCTTCTTGTACTTACGTTTTAGCTTAGACATATTATACTGAGGTTGTTATTGCACTCTTAAATGGACTTAACCGTAAAATATTTATACTGATAGGAATCTTTAAGTGTTTTACTGTAATTAGGTTATAGTTTCTTTCTTTCTTCTTCCGGTAGAGTGCATCACCATGTAAGTGGTATCCTCGCACTGTAGATTAAAACTTAGGACACGTGAGGAGTGTCGATATGTACAGATTAAAAACCGGATAAAATCATCGCTACTGACAGTCTATGCGCAGAAAGCTGCCTTTGTCCATGACTTGAATGCGTCAAAGGAGGGGCGTTGACAATGCTTTCTGGAAGTTGGTTCAACAAGCGAATACCAGACGGTATGAAGGACTTTCGGTGTGTTTGTTTAAAGTTGTTCTTGACAAATCTTGCAGCGCGTCGTGGGACGGCTTCCAGATTTGCTATGTTGATGTCGGTGTGTGGGTCCATACTGTTGCCACATATTCCAATTGGGGTCTGGCGTAGGTCTTGTATCATGTGTCGTGTCCTTAATGTGTTGATGACAGGAAGACAGGTTTCTGCGAAGAAAAGCAGTTAGTATTGTTGGCCTTCTGAGTCACCGAGTCTACGTGCACATTCCAGGACAGTCTCCAATCAGTACTCCCAGGTATTTTGCGTTCTTAGTATGTCCAAGTTCTCTGGCATGTATGGTGTATTTAGCGTCGATGGGTTTCTGCTTTTTGGTGATCCTAATGACCTCACAGTTTGTCTGGATTGAAGGACATGAGCCAATCTTTCTCCCACTGTTGAAAGACGTCTATGTATTCTTGTTATGACTCCGCATCGCGCTGTAAGAATATAGGGGCAACGTTAGCTGTTTTCCAATCGTCGGGAATTTGGCCCTGTTCAAGTGATGCCTGGAAGATAAGGGTTAAAGGTGATGAATCTTTGAGGAAGCGTGATGATATCTCGTCTGGTCCAGTGGCCTTGTGAGGTTTAAGCCCTTGTTGGAGTTTTGTCACACCGTTCCTTTCTACATGGATGTTGGGGACATTTGGTGTGTCACTCTAACCTAGGTCTGGAATCGGTGAGTCATCTTTGGTGATGAGAACTGGCTATTCAAGATTTCGGCCTTCCCTCTAGCATCTCCGAATCTGGTACCGTTTTTCTTCAGCGAGGCCACATCAGAACTGTCACAATTCTTGTTCTTCACAAAGGAGTAGAGTCTTTTGCTGTTGCTTCCATTGCTGACCATGAAGTTAACATTGTCATATACCTTCCTACATTCCTTCTTATTGGTCTTCTGTAGACTTTTAAAGTGGGTCCAATCTCTGTCATCGTTGGTATGTCGTTTCCAAATAAGGCTCTCTCTAAATTTTTACTCAACTTTGCTTTTACCTTTTTTCCACATAAAATAGCTAGTCCAATGAGTTTTGTGCATTTGTACCAAGTGAGTGTACATAAGAAATCGTTATTATACGCTACAAACCGGAAGCGTTTTAAAATCCGGATAGTGTTGTCGTATAAGACGTTAAAGAACGGTAACTCTAACGATGTAAATACTTCGCATATCGCAGATATAACATACATGTATAAGAGAAATCACTTAATATTGTCTCGTTTGAAACCACAACAACAGTAGTACACATTATTCCAAAAGATAAAATTAGATACATATTAATTTCTTTATTTTATAAAAAAAACAAATAAATGACTGTGATAAGGGAATTATATCAATAGTTATATATTTATTTAAAAGAGCATACTTCAATATTATCAAAAATGTGGACAACATCAACTACATGTTATCTTTCAAGTATTTTACGTATTTTTTTAAAAAAAAATATCATTTATTGAAATAAATTGTGTTACAATTCTATTATTATTAATTCTAATTGAGTTTGTGTTTCATATTAAAAGCACTCAAGTTGAATAATGAAAATCTCTTTAGCAGGTAGCATTGTAATTACAATTTGTGAAATAAAACGTTAACATTTGGATGTACCAATAAATTGTTTCGTTTCAGGATGTTCCCCCCTGAACCCATACAACCATATCTGGATAGACCGTGGCGAAAAATGAATTGGAATCCAGAGGTACCTTTGTATTGTTCAATTAGTTTTACTGACATTTTATTGATAAATGAATTTTCATTCCCTCCATATATGCAATTATTAATATAATATGTTGCTATAATATGTAATATAGAGTTACAACTTTTAAATAATTTTGAATTTGAAATAGTTGTTTAAAATCAAATATGTACAGTTACAAGTAGATAAACATGTAACTAACCTCAGATCGCACTGAGGTGAAATAAAAAAAAAGCATTTTACATGAACACGAATTACACAAATAAGCAAGAAAAAATGTTATCTTCACCACATAAACTGTGTCTTAGTTCAGACTAGATTCCAAATGTGTTTGTTTTATATCTTTAAATATTACAATTAAAGACAATGAGCTAAACGTGTCATAATATTGCATATGTTGTCATTGTTTCATCTACTATATACAATTAAATCACGGTGTATGGCGCCCTGTAACACATCCGTTCATTCAATATTTGTAGGAAAATATATAGTATTTCGAGATTGAACATATTTTATGGGGAAATAAAATATTATATTTTATAAAAATAACTTTTATTTATATATGAAAATGAAATGGTATGCATTATGAATTATGACATTTGTGTAAGTAACTGTTTTTAAAACTGACTAATTTAAAATATAGCATGTTAAGTATGTTTACTTGAACGAGTGTCGCATATACAGTTCTTAATATATTCATAAAATCAGAAGATTGATGTCATATTGTAAGTGCATGGTGGTCGTAGTGAGAACTCTGATTCTAAATTGGTTTTCTCTAACATAGATTAAAGCCAGCAATGAAATAATACATAGTTATTCAAGTATACGTTTTAGAATGTAAATAAACATTAGCGTGAATTAAGCAGTTTGTATCGTACATCAGTTTATAAAGGAAGAATACAAATAATTTATCAACAAGCATGCCTTTTTAGTCAATCACTTTTAACTTGTAACAACTTACATTTTTAACTTGTATTTTTTTTAAAAGTTTAAGTCTTAAAAGATATCAGTTTTTATAGCAAAACATATTCGACGGAATGTTAATTTTACTTTTTTTCAGTTTAATTTAGAAGAAATGATAATATAATATGGCATTAATATTATTCACTAAAGTATTTCACTACAATTGCTGGTCAGAAGGGTAAAGTAGATAACATTTGTACCTCGCAACTGCTAGGCTGTTGAATCATTATATGAACATGCTGGAAATAGTTCGAACGTTTAATGAAGTAGATAAAGATGGAAATTGAAAACTTCATTTTTATACTCTTTGTTAGACGTGATACCAGAATTTACCTTTTATATGCATCAGTTGTATATTAAAATTGATGCACATTTACCTTTAACTGAAAATAAAGACACAGACAGACAGTAATATTTTTATGTATGGTGAATTGTCACTATTCGTTTTTCGAATCTCAACATCTCTTTCCACATTTATTCAAATCAGTTCTTTGAATATGAACTTGATAAATTAAACGTTCCTGCTTCAATGCGTTTAACATGTACAGGTGAGGTACATACACAAATATCAGAACGGCATTATTATAATTATTTTCGAATTTATTTAACGAATTCTGTAGGTTATTGGAAATGTATTAAATACATCTTACTCAATCATTAATAACATGTACATTTATGTATGAGCATTAGGCAATTTATTAACTATATTCATACAAAATATATAGAATATACCCTAAATATTTTTGACAAATGTGTTCCTCCTTTATACACGTTTATAGTCGTATTTGACTAATGACAACGGAAGATTCGTGTACTCCGGGTACTGATGTGACAAAGGTATACCTACGTTACATAAACAATATCAGATAAGATTGATAATTCAAGGAACGCCTATATGCAAATCAAGTGTTTAGCTGAACTGTAGAAAAACAACTTTCTCAAACCTGATGTGATTTGGATGAAATAAAAACCCAAATTATTTTTGTTCTATTATTATTATTATCATGATTATTGTTATTATTATTTTTATTATTATTATTATTATTATTATTATTATTATTATTATTATTAAACAATGATGAATTAGCTATTTATTTACAGTTATATATACATAAATCACACACAACATATAGGGAAAAATTATGCATCAAAGTATGAGATCTTTCAAGTCGATCGAGTACTGCATAGCTTGATCGAAAACCTGAGCTCAAGTACCGTCTTAGTCGAAAACATAACCTGCGATATATATATTGTATATCCAGTGTGCTTGTGTTTGGCTTTGTATCCTTTACCATTTAATTGTTAACAGCATAAAAACGAGCTGATTAGAGACATCGGCCAATGCATCGAAGGCAAAGGTACTCCTAGTCGGTCCAATTGGAGCAGGAAAGTCAAGTGTTATCAATATGCAACCGTTATGTCGTCGACCATGCTACAGCTGTTGGTGGAAGTGAAGGAGTTTCTTTAACACATCGGGTATATGTTATGATAATGTATGAAATGTAATGATTTATCTGAATAGAATGCTTTATATTTAAATATGTTTGTTAATTTCAAACCAAAAATGCAAAAACATTTTTTTATAGAAATGTAACTATATCAATTGTTTATCATACCTCAATTTAAATTTCTATGTCAATTTCATCATACCCAATCAGGCAATTATTATTGAAACTGCCTGTTGAATTGACCAGGAAAATAACAACACAAGCACGACTTTGATGCGCGTACGGTTCAAACAAGAAGTCGTCGATTAAAGTCGTTGAAATCTCCGTATTTGTTTTATAATATTGATTCGTCAAGGCGAATGTTATTTTTTTATCTGCAAGCCGAGAATAGTATATCTCATTGGTCAATAAAAATATTTTACTATATTTAAAATATGCAATTAAATCATATTTAATAACAAAATTTTATTTTAAATGGGAAAAATAAATATAAATTTAATGTTGCAAAAACAGCAAACATTGAGATATTTTCAGCATTTTGTAATAAAGGCATTTGACAAATATCAAAAAGTTTTAACATAATTTCTGGAAATAATGTACCCATCAGAATTTTACATTGATGTTTGTCAACTAATATACAATTTAATTGTATGTACAAAATAAAAAACACACAACATTTGGCTGAAATAAACACCCTAAACAATAAACACAAATTTAAGTATACATTTTACCTTTCGGTATAATAAAATATTACGTTTCTGTGAGGCGTTATTTAAAATTGTCAACCTGCCAAAAATAGTATTAAAAATACCATTATTATTATAGCGCGCTAACAGGAATGTGATATTTATATAATATAACATATATAGTACACGTTAGTCAATATTCTTAATTGATTGGTTTCGGTTTTGTTACATTACTTTGTCGTATGTGAGTCTTGATTTCATCAACCAAAATAGCACACACATAATCTGTTCATAGAATAATGATATAATACAAAAAGATAGACCAGACAAAGAGACGACATACCATTTTCTTTCAATGGTCAATAATAAAACAGCCATTTGGGAGCTTCAACTTGATATAAGCAGCGAGTACAGTACTTCGCCCTCATCCCTTATCACTTTAAAAAACGAAACAGGCAGATAAAAGCCAGTCTATCGTTTTCAAATATGACAGCGTGTGCATGCGCATGGTATAAAATACATATAGGTTGATGTCATTGGTTATATATAAAAATGAATCCTGTAATATTATATATAGTACATGTTCTCAATGACTTTGTAGAAGTCAGAGTAACCAGAGACAAATAATGCATTATGGGTACGATAAGACGGAAATAAGAGTGTATATTTAGTGTCTCTGTTCGTTTAAGGTAGACAACTCTATCATGGTTCCTCAGTTCTTTAACTTAACGGGTATGTTTTGTGATTTCGTTTCCTGGGTAACAATAAATACACTGAATACAATTTTAATCGTGTTGAACCTGGGTTCAAACATATGACCTACGTTGCGATTTACTAAAACTCTCCCCACCGTACAACTTTTAAAGTAATTTTCTTTAAAAGTTTATTTTAATCGTAAATTACTGGGATGCATATAGGCCCATTTGTATGTAACGGTCAATAACGTAAAGTAATGTGTAAACGTGTTTCATCTCTAAGGTTTTGTGACGAAAGCTATCCACGCTTCCTAAAAGATTATTGTGGCCAACATCACTCCACTCTGTGTTTTAGCGGATTGAACTTAACATCAATGCTTTGATAGTTCGATATTAGCAGTAGTTGAATGAATGAATCAATGAATCAATCAGTAAATCTCTTTATTCCGGCCAATTAAATGTTATAAAAACGGTTTAAGTTTAAGCAAATGTTGAAACGTTCAAATGTTAAAACATTAAGTATTCTCATTATGTATGTCTGGCGAGCAGCATTTAATACAGATTACTCAGACATTGGGTGAGTAAATGTAAAAATGGGGTATTTGTCAACAGTAACAAATAACAAATATGCATTGAATTGTATTTACATATACTTATCTGTTCTGGTAGTGCATTCCCGTCTTAAAACAAGCTAATGCATTTCTGTCATCAGTGTTTGTCACAAGAGAACCGTCAACAATATCGATTCTTGTATTAGGATTATTTTTTTATTTCATAAAAGTGTAAACAAAATTCATAATAACAATACGAACTTGCTCCAAAATAGTACATGAACTGTGATGTGAAGGTTATTCTTGACAACAAATCATAAGTTTCAAAGTGATTGTATGGTTCAAGGGAGAAATCAAAAGTATAAATGCTCAATTCTTAACTGATATTGCATTGTATATTGATTCGGGTAATTTGTAAAAAATACTAAATAAACGGTATAATGCAAGACATAGCCATTTGATTGTTACGGTGTGTCACACGAGATAAAAACTACTGGTTAAGGGAGACAATTATTAAAAAAGAGCATTATTTCGATAAAGCCATGCTTAATCTTAATTTCACTTTTTTTTCAAGTTCGGGTGATGTCAGAAAAACAACAAGAGTCACATTGGCACTAAAGCGTTTTCCTATAGCATACGAGACAATAGCTTTTGAATCATTCAAGGGTCACACATTGATTAAAGACATTTATTATATAATAAGGTAATACTTTGAATCATTTAATAAAGATCGAATCAAATTTTCGGATGCTGAATGAAGAGAGCACAATGCCAAACAGGACGAATGTTAATGGTTCAATGGATATTAATCCGACATTAATTATCCGATATTCCAAATCAAAACGTCTCTGAGACATTATAGTTATATAACTTCTGATAACGTTTGTAAGGATCCCATTAAGAATGCAGGTACCCGATTGCTTACAATGTCGAATAACTTTTGAAGATTTAAGAACCACAAGCCACGACAGTTATTTATTGATTTGGAATTTCAAAAACTTGTCTGAGATTTTATAGTTAAATAATAACTGTGTAATTGTAGTGAAAATCCAATGAAAATTAAGGTGCAAGAGTGCACTTATAGTTAAACAACGCACTTTTTGACGAAAATTTATAAAAAAACAAACTAGCGTGAATACCACCTCTTCTTATACAGTCACATTGTAGTGAAGTGAATTAAGTTTAACATAAATTATGTAAAATTCAAGCGTGAATGTTCAAAATTTGTTGTTTTTCAACCCGCGTTTTAATCAACCCTGACGTAAAGATTAGATATAAAGGTAACATAAATTGCGTGTTATCTCTATAATCGTATCACAGGAAATAAAGTAATTTTAAAATGTTATTAAAAACAGTTTTCAATTAATACTGACCACTAAGGAAGAAAGAAATCGTCCGAAAAAAACACGTACCGGTAAGGGGCGCTGTTAATGAGATTATGCGGGATTCTATTAAAAAAAACAAGCTTAAACGAACGCTGATACTTCCTAGTGTATTTTTGCAGATTTTTGATGATTTACGCAAGGTGTCAAAAAATCCGATATGTAACTTATATATTGTTGTTTATTAAAATAACATCTAAAAGTGTTAGTTTATTATCATGTTAAAAGCACGCGTTTTATTTTCATATATATTCTCTAAGTCAAACATGTCACAGACATTATGAAGATATTACGTTTTACTTTTCGAACATATTAAAATGTAGGTCACCAATTATCTCACATTACCATGTTATCTAAAGTCTTGACTCGTGCTATATCACAGGTTTTTTTTGCCTTAATGTCGTCTAAATTCATCTCGACATATATGGAGCCCACATAAACTATCCATACATTGGACGTCTGAGAAGAAGTTATATATCATCGTTTCCATAAAAAGTAATAGGTCAACAATTTTAGATAATGAAATAGGTTTAATGCTAAAAAATGAATGCGTAAGTTTTTGATGTTTTAGGTGATGTTTTCGTGGATGCTTTTCGTATACTTAATAGGACACCAATATATCTGATCCATTATCGTTTGTGAAATTGAGGATTCTGTTTATATCATTATAAGTTTTCCCAAAGAAAGAATCGCAAATGTTACATTCGATACATTCCATTCATAACTATAGTCTGCAGAGTTAACAAGCAGGATATAGTTTATTGACAAAGAATCTAGCATTTCATATGCACCAATTTATAGCACGCTTCACAATAGATGGCTCTGTGGTTACATATATATACTACAGCAGTCGATTCTTTGTTGGGCCAGGGATTAACGTGACGAGAGGTCCTCACTGACGAGCGGAATTGCAAGGATACTTTGATGATTTAATTTAAAATTAACATGAATTTTTAAATTTTTGAACCTTCATGTACGATATGGTAATATATGAGATATAATTAATTATACTGAGATGTTAAAGTCGTCGGTAAAGCTAGAAGATGTTGCTACTCAATAATTTTACTTTGTGACATAAATGCATGAACATATAAAGTAAGTTTGAAGATTCATCATTTTCATAAAAACACATTATTTTAACAAATATATTGTCCGTTTCAATTGCTATATAGTATGTTTTTCTGAAGATACTGTACTTAAAACTAATGTTTGTGTAGGACTTGGTATATTTGTTTTGAGAGATGTTTAAAATAATTTGTTTATAAAAAATATTGTGTCATTGAAAAAAGTTTAATAAGAGTGTAAGTTCTATACTTTGTAATTTACCTACCACGTAAGTTTTTGTGAAGATACCAACAAATACAGATGGTATAGTACATATAATTTTAAAATTTACCAGACGACGAACACTGGCCACTTCAGAATTAGATTTGCTAACCTTGAGCATTGCTGCTCAGGTAATCTATAAAGCTATGTTTTCAATCTTCATAATGTTATAGTAAAACTGTATAAATTATAAACATCTTTAAATCATTTTAATAGACTAAGTATAGGTTTAAACATATTGTTTTTTTTAAGGAAATTAAAAACTTTTCTTTTACATAATAAAGGATAATCAGAGCACATTTTGGTGTGTTTTGTTTGTAATTGTATTGTTTATTTTTTTTTGTAATTCAATTCTGTTATGTCATGAGTGTGTGAAGCAATCGTAAGCGGGGTTTAAGTTCCAAGCAGCGGTTTTGTCACAGATCGTTCCATTGTGGTAACTCATAATATCATAATATTAATGTGTGTTTAACCTTTTGCATTGTGTGGTAAACAAGTGGGTTTTACAGTTATATTTATA
The DNA here is from genome assembly GCA_029582155.1 of Panopea generosa. NCBI lineage: Eukaryota > Metazoa > Mollusca > Bivalvia > Adapedonta > Hiatellidae > Panopea > Panopea generosa. The sequence continues at coordinate 21,239,785 of CM055896.1, read as the reverse complement.
ATATTCATTATTAGTATGCCTTTTATTGCCTATGTTGTGTTGATGTGGAATTGTGTACTAAGAATGTTATAACTCTGGTTGAATAAAAAAAAAATTGTTTTGGTACACACAAATGCGTATTCTATACACAGTGGGACAAGCCTAAACACCACATTCAGTTTAACATGATTATATTAATGGTTTTGATATTTGCATTTTGTATTATGAATATCTCAACATATTAACTATTTTCATTTCATTGCTGTTTATTCCCAGTACAAAGAGTTTCCAATCGTATTAATTGAGAACCAAACTGGTTAAATTCTGTTTTGTGACACTCCCGGGTTAAGAAAGCCATTTGCATTCCGTGAAACTGAATTCACATATCTTCCCGATGGGAATGTACCAAACAAATTTACGGTATAAGCTATTTATAGAATATTAAACGTTAAATGCTGATGAATAAATCGATATAAACGTGTAATGCATCTGTGAATATGTTTTATATATGCAGTAAATATGTTTTAAATATTTGTATCGATTCTTACTGCCAAAATTAAAGCAATTAAATGGACATGTCCATATTACAAAACAATTCAGCAATAAGTTTAATTTGTTGATGTATCTAGATAATCGGTTATAAGAGCGCTTGCTCATTTTTATATTTTATCGGATAACCGTTGGTGTAATAAAGAAATGTTAACAAATAAAATACAGTTTTCTAAATTGATAAAAAGATTTTTGTTTCTATAGACTCAAAGCAAGGCGTACGTGATAGTGTATGCCTCGGGAATGGAAGTCTGATTTACTTTGTTTTTTATACAGATTATTGATATGATGGCCATACATCAATTATGTTTATTTTTATCCAGTTTGGAGCGGAGCATCTTACTACAGCGTCACCAGAATTTCGGTTTGCACCATCCATTGATGAGAAAACACGTTGTGTGTGCTTTTTCGTTGAGGTGAACCAATACTACATATTGGATGATGCAACGAGAAAACTCTTCCGAAAGTATAAAACAAATGCGTCCACGAGGTTAACAGTTTGATTTTTCATAATTTATTCTCATTACAGTATGATGACATTTACAGAGATCCTGTTCAAAATTGGTAACAACAACTGCGTTCCATTTCTCCCAGAGTTCATATATGATTGACTTTTCAAAGACGTATGACTAGTAGTTAAACAGATGTTACATAATGAAAATATAGACATATTTTCATTCAAATGCTGTTATTACATGTTTTTTTTTGGATTTTGGACAAACTATTTCATTTATTGTGATGATAATATAGGTTTATATATTCAATTGGCTCTGATACTATTATAATTTTACAGATACAGACACAAAATTACCTGCATTATCTCATTATTGCCCTCTATTCATATTCAGAGTTTCATAAACCTAGCTCTGATAAGTTTTGAGAGAGGTTTGTTGCCATGTACGATAACTATCCCGACTGAAAAAATAAAATGATCTGCATTATCTCTACATGCAATATTTTTAGTAATATTTCCAGACGGACGAACGGACAGGGTACACCTAAAGTCCTATCCAGTGAAACCAGTAGTCATAAAGACATAATCATTTTGATTCTAGTACCGCACTTCTGACATCAATTAATTCAATCTGGTTGTTACAAGAACTATCCTGAATAATTATAGAAATATAGTATTGCATTTCTGGTTCCAGTGGTGGTGGACAGACGTCTTTCAAATTCTAAACAAATGTTCGTGTTTATCTCCAGGTTTAACTGAAACATCTTCAATTAATTAATTTGATAGAGAAGCAATAAGTATAAATCCCAGTCGATCTAACCATATTTGGTCAAATTCTGAATAAGAACTTAACAAGGGTCGGCTTTTGGAAGCAGCTTTCATTGTCTGTCAATTGAATTAAGAACAAATCTAGTAATGTCACACCATTACCAGTATTTTCACCATTCCCCAACAACTTCTGTCAAAATGGCATTATTCTTCACACGTTTGCAACACAGTCACATAATCAACACATGGTGCAAAACATTGACATTGATGCTGATTGTTTTTTTTTTATACAGAAGATACTATCTTTTCAAAATGGCATAGAGCCCAACCCAGATCCAAAAAGACCGAAATTCCCGAGCACGAGTTGCATCAGAACCTTCAAAACGAAGTGCATAGCTTGCAATGATTGTGATCAGTGACTGTACACGACCTACATCGGGATTACCACCGCATTACTCTTGGCAAAAGTGAGGATACCTGGACCTGTCCACAATGCTCCAAACCAAACAACTCAAGCATACTCTACACCATCCCTGATACCCAGGCAGATCATAAATCATACTTGTCAACTAGCTCCATCTTATTTATTAGCATCTTTAAACATCACACAGTCTACAAGAGTGAGGTATGCATCTGAACCTAACCTCTACAATTGACAGCTTTAACTCCAGTGCAGTTTTCAGACACCACCACCAAAATCTAGACATTACACAGACGAAAAAAAGACAAAGCATGTAAATTTAAAGAACGTTAGGATCTTGAATATCAACTGCCAGAGTATTCGCCGGAAAGGGAAACTGTTGGAAACCATTATAGAAGACTCAGATCCAGATATCATCATTTGCACCGAGACATGGCTAGATTCCGACATCAGGTCAACAGAAATATTACCCAAAGCTGGAGTATGGTTATTTCAGTCGTAACAGACGGAACATGGTGGCTTTCAAATCGCGTCTAAGAAACATCTCCAGCTTGGAAACGTCATAACAAGCCAACACAACGTGTGGATCAGATGTTACTATTGCGGCCCTCTACAGACCACATAACAAAGTAAAAGATGACTACCTCTCATCAGTCAAAGAAGATTGTTTTACACTAAGGAAACATAGTTCAACCTCACAGATATATATGGGGAAAAACTCACAATAACTGGAAACAAATACCTATCCAGAATCATCCATATCTAGATATGAGTATCAGACAACAGACTCGAACAAATTGTTTACTTTCCCACAAGAAAACAGAACACATTGGACATCATACTTACAACACACTTCAGCTTTAAACAATGGTGCAAGCCCATGCTCTCTACTGGCAACAGTAACAAAAATAGTGTCCTGTTTGATACTGCCTTCACTGCTAGACGTTCAAGAAGAAAGATTCTTCCATGGAAGAAATCAGACATTCAATGCATCAGGTACGATGTTAATGACCTAGCGTACATAATTAACTTGAAACATTTATCCGTATAGGATTCTTGGGCACGAATTAAGAAGAAAATATCCACACCAATTGAAAAACGGGTTCATTAGAAATGACATCATGACACACAAATCCATGGATGAACAGCGACATCAAGAGAAATTTTCTTAAATATCATAGAGCTCATAAAGAAAGCGAGAAAAAAAAACCAGAAAAGAAACCTAAACAGGTACAAGAGACTATAGAAAGAAGTGCGATACCAGATACGAAAGGCCAACAAGAAATAGCTTGTGGACAGTGAATCATGACTTCAAGGACAACTTAAAGATGTTCTGGGCCTTCGTCAAAAGCAAAGGGCAGGAAGCTACTGGTTGCAGTATAGGAGAACAAGAATGGTTTTACTCCAGAGCGACAATGAAGCAAGAGCAAACATCCCAAACGAGTAATATGTCTCTGCATTCACCAACGAGAATAGCACCAACATTCCAGTCATAGGACAGAGTGACATACCATCTTTGCCAAATATTACAGTTGACTGGAAGGGTGTATATAAGCTACTGATGAAATGAACCTCAAGGCCATGAAAGCCGCTAGCCTAGAAGAGTCCAGCCTTCATCTTTAAAGCAGCCCGGCAACATGCGATATAAAGACCAGTGTCCATAACATGCAAACTCTTGGAGCATATAGTGCACAGCAATGTTATGCAGCACTTTAATAAGTCTGACGTTTTGAGTTACAATCATCATGGATTTCGTAAGCGTTGCTCATGTAAGACACAACTTCTTACCACAATCCAAGAAAACGCCTCCAACACAGCAAAAGGGAAGCAGGTAGATTCCATTCTACTGGACTTTGCCAAAGCTTTTGAAAAAGTTCCCCACGCCCGGTATTTGCAAAAGTTGGACCACTACGATGTAAGGGGTTACATCAAAACAAAAGATGGGTGCAGTCTTTCTTAACCAGCAGAAAGCAACACGTCTTCCTTGATGGTGCCAAGTCAGGAAAAGCAGACGTACTATTGAAAGTTCCACAATGGACAGTACTCGGTCCTCTACTGTTCTTAACCTTAATCAACGATCCCCCAGACGTGATCAGATTTTTATCATCCAAGTTATTTGCTGATGGTAGTGCAGTGCAAGGAGATCGACTATAATAGACAACTCCTCCAGCAAGACCTCTCGACATATGGTAAATGAGCTTCAATCCCGCGTTTGTGTAGTATCATCAGAATCGCTCGTCGCTGACGAAAGATCGTAGACACCAAATTTAGTCTTCATTGACACACTCTTGAAGTGGTTGATGCCAGCGAATACCTTGGAGTTACAATCACTGAAAGCCTTACCTGGGAGAAACATAGGCTACATCATTGGCAAGTCCAGTCGAACACTGGGTTTTCTACGCAGAAACCTAAGGGAATGTACTCCACCTTGTCACGGATGCTTCCTTCAAGGTCCAACCCTCATTCGAAAATGCAGTCGCCATCTGATACCCACACCAGCAAAACCACGTCAATGCCATAGAGTACGTTCAGCGTAGAGCAACTCACTTTGTTTTCAACGATTCTTCTACGAAGACCCAAGAATGAGTCTCTGATATGATAAAATACATCAACTTCTTCCCAAGGACAGTGCGAGAGTGGAATCCCCAGTTAGTAAGGTATCTTCGCCTTCAGGTCACTCCTCGCTAACATTTATTAACCAGAAATTACACTGTTAATAGTTTTAAAATTTCAACATTTGAGACACTGTGCACCACAACCACGCCAAGTCTCGTTGAGCTATATACATTATATCAAGAGGCCAGCTTAATATATGTAAGAAGAAGAAGATAGTGCAAATGATATGTCAAATAAGTAACTATTTGATGATTCAAGGGTCATAACTCGATAAAATATTTCATTTGAATCTGTTTATATATTGAGGCGATACATTTTAGTTGTATAAAAACTGTGTAGGTTCGTTGGAGACTTTATTGAAATTACGACTGTAATATAATGCCCTTTGATAATCATAAGCTCCGCCTTTCTATCTGTCAATCATTATACTCTCTGCATGTGCCACTTTGATAGCATGTATAATCAGTTCTTAGTTTTAGCCTTTAGTAGTAAACATCATATACACACTGCTGACTCTTGTGTTATATTAACGCCCACACAATAAAGAACATTACATGGTGTCAGAATAAAACTTCTCGGATATATTAATTGGATTATGTTCAATAAAAAAAAGAAAAAAAAAGGAAATATATAGGATTACGCTCATTAATAACAAATTATGGCTCTCGAATTCAAGCCGCATGTACCATTAAGTTTCAATGGAAATATCAGTTTGTCTGAGGAATATAAAAGATGGCAGCAGAAATTCAATTATTATTTATTAGTAAGTGGGAAAAAAAATGAAAAAGACACAAACGTGCAAGTTGCTCTGACGAACGAACTGAGAGAACGGCTATTAAGGGATTCAGAAAATCCAAATATGGAGCGAGTTATAGACCTCTGTAGGGCAGCGGAGTGTAGCAAAAATCAGCTTAAAGAAATAAAACTTGAGCAAAGAATTGATGTTGTACACAACAGAACTCGAAGAAAAAAACATACAGGCTAAACACTTGATTCAACCAGCGCGACCACAAGCATTTGCACAATTAATTAAAACAGTACAACCTATGGTTAGCTGTAACAAATGTGGTGGAAAACACAGGGAACTCTCATGTCCAGCATATGGAAAAAAGTGTAAAACATGTTAACGTTTTAATATCTTTACCCAAGAATGTTTCTACAATAAGAAAACAATAAATGAAGCGCCGTTGGAAACCGATGAATCATCATCAGATGAAGAATACACCGTTGAACTTAAAATATCAGCCATGAATGCAACAAACGCATGGCACTCAATCATCAAAGTATCGGACAAATCAGTGAAATTTAAACTGGACACAGGTGCAGAAGCAAACATTATGCCAAAAAGTTTGTTCTACAAATTAAAAGATGCAAAAATTGAGGTCGACAAAAACCAGTCCCTGTACATTCTCAAATTCTAAAGTGAAACACTTGGGAAAAACAACCGTCACGTGTCACTTGTTGAAAGAAAACAGTGACAAACACAACATAGATTTTTACGTCATGGATTTCCAATGTACTTTATTGGGACTACCAGCATGTCAGTCTCTGAACCTAGTACAAAAGATTGAATCTATTAATCAAAGCTTCGCACTCGAGACATTATGTAGAGATTATGATCATTTGTTTCAAGGTTTGGGAAAATTTGAAGGGAAATACCATATCGAAACTGATAATAGTGTTCCATCTGTAGTGAATGCCATAAGGAATGTGCCATACACAATCATGCCCAAATTGAAAGAAAAATTGGATGATTCAGTTGAAAATGGTATTTTAGTACCAGTGCAAGAAGCTACGGATTGCGTAAATAGATTAGTTGTTACAGAAAATAAAAACGGTAATTTAAGACTGTGTATTGACCCAAGAGATCTTAACAAAGCAGTGAAACGGCATCATTTTCAAATACCAACATTGAAAGATATTACTTCACAATTGAGTGGGAAAAAAGTATTCACGATAATCGATGAAAAAGATGGATACCACCAAGTGGAACTTAATGATGAAAGTTCATATCTATGTACATTTCAAACACCTTTCGGACGATATAGATACACACGTTTACCATTTGGACTCCGCAGCAGCAGTGAAGTATTTCAACAGAAAATCACAGACATTTAGTGACGTATTAAGATGTATACATGATCGCCGATGACATGATAATCGCGGGAAGCGACGAAAAAGAGCATGATGAAATATTGTTAAAAGTGCTACAGAGAGCAGAAGACAAAAACATACGGTTTAACAAGGATAAACTACAGTTTAAAGTTAATTCCGTGAAATACATGGGGAACATTATAAGTGAAAATGGCATCGAGCCAGATCCAGAGAAAATAAAGGCAATTATAAATGAAATGCCAGCCTCTTCATGATAAAAAAGGAGTACAGCGACTGTTGGGCACAGTGAATTATCTCGCATCATACATCCAAAATATGTCAGAGATAACAGCTCCATTAAGAAACCTCTTACAAAAAGATGCAAAATTTGAATGGTCCTACAAACAAGAAAAGGCCATGAAAGAAATAAGAATAATACTGACAAGTAAACCAGTATTGAGGTTCTATGACGTAGAAAAAGATGTCACAATCCAGACGGATGCATCTCAATCCCGAATAGGATCCCGAAATGGACACGTAATAGCTTATAGTTCGCGTTCACTGACAGATGCAGAAAAACGCTATGCACAGATCGAAAAAGAGCTACTCAGTGTCGTGCATTCATGTGACACATTTTCTCACTACATATTGAACAAATATTGTCAGGTAATTACAGATCATAAACCACTGGAATCACTAATGCAAAAACACTCAACAGATGTCCTCCGCGACTACAACGTATGTTATTTCAACTGCAAAAATATACCATCACTCTGAAATGGTCACCGGGGAAGAATATGTATGTTGCAGACACATTATCACGTGCATACCTTGACGAAACAGACACACGGGACAACACAATCAATAAAGAAATGGACATTACAACGACTGCTAAAATTTAATTGAGTGCTTAAGAGTCATAACTCCTACAGTAAATATCCGCTTTAACCAGTTCAAAAATTGTCCGAGATAGTATGCTTATATAATTACTGTATCCGGTTAGCTAACGAATATTAGCTTTCTATAGCCTTGGTATACAAGAAAATACATAAAAATGTAGATACATAAAAGGATATATATTAAATATACAGTAACAAAGGAACGTCACTTGCTTATAATAGAACCCTCCGTGGCCGATTGGAGCAGTCGTTAAATGACCACTTATCTCTCACCGGTGAGGTCCTCAGTACGAGTCGAGCTCGTCTTTAAACCATTATGTGAGGAAAGTTGCCATTTACATGCCGAAGGAAGTGGGTTCTACACAAAATCATTATAAGGTCGGCGTTTGTCAATAATACTAGATGTTTACATGCATAACCTGTCTTACTTTGAAAATGGCGCTTAACATCATCATAATTACCGTTATTATTATTGATAAAAAAAACTGTTTGGTCACATTGTTCTAAGCCATTGAAGAAATAGATAAAAATAATTATTTGAGAATTTGTCATGAAACGAAAATCATAATTTGGAAATTGAATGTATTTTCTATTTTTAACTATTCATTGTGCCCATATAATTAGCTATTTGTTTTGGCTTTTTACGTCTCACATAACAATTAATTTTACACTGTCCTTCATATGAAGAAATGCAATTGTTCTTAAACGTCTTTTATTAGTTATTGCTTCAAATATGTAGGAAACATGAGGTTGACCAACTTGCTTTTGCACAATTTCGTATTTAAGTGGTACCCTTTCATTTCTCGTATTTCCATCCATGCGATATTGTCTATCACTACGTATTATCAAAATGGTATATCTTCAGCCAAAAGAACCAAATGTCAAAGTTATGAAATCATGGACATGTTTTACTTTTCACATAAAATACTACGAATGTCAATTATTGTTGTTGAAAATGAGGATTCAGGATATTTTTAGTTATGTTTTGATTTGACACTCTCTTTATTGTTTTATCCAAAGAGAATTTTAACCCGTTTATTAATTAAAAATGAAACCGATTGTTGTTTACAGATAATCCACCATTCAATGGTCGACAAAATTGAAGAGAATTTAGAAGAGATTAAAATAAACATCTCAAAGACACCGCTGAAAAAGTCGCAGTTGAACTTGGAGTTCCCATGAATAGCATACTTTTTGTAAAGAACTATTTCAGTGACCACAATCTAGACGATAAAACTGACATCATTGTACTTTCATCTCTTCTGCAGATAATGCGTGCGTGCAAGGATTATTGACGCAACAACCCTGATCAATAGAAATTAAACGTTTTAAATTTGGATCAACTTAAGAATTTAATGATTAATTTACTCTGTAAATACAAAAAAACACAATACAGCTAACATATAAATAATTTGTGAACAGACTAAGTAATGATGAGTCCCAACTTGCTATATTTCCATCAATAATTCTCCTGTCTTTGTATGTACACGGGCCCGATAAGCTCAGTCGGTAGCGCATCTGACTATCAATCCAGGGTCATGAGTTTGAATCCCTGCCCGGTCACAGTCTCTGTGCTGATAGATATACAACATTGCATCTCATTATCATTCGTTTCCCACCGTTGATTCAAGTTGGAAAGTTATCAGTTATTTGCGGAGATGGGTTGTGATCGAGTACTGGTTAACTTTCCAGGATCACAGGAAACAGTGGTTAGGTAAAATGATCGTCTGTTAGCACTCGATGACATAAAAATGACGCTAAATATTCTATCAAGCAACCAATGGTTTCTATAAGCTGCGCTGATGTAGGTATACATACTCGTGTAGTTATATTTGGGTTATTAGTAAAGTTAAAATACTATGCCAATATAATTTTGACAACTGTTCAAATCTCAACAAAAAAATATTTCATATTTGAGTACCATGTAAAACATTTTAGTACAATTAAAAATGCTCAAGATATCGATTTATAAAAATATATTCCGGCCATGCTTGTGGTTATCTGTATTTTCTTTTATAATATCCCCCGATATATCTAAAATAAAAAACATACTAGTGTATAAGGAGCATTAATCTAGTATAACAATATTTGCCGGACTGGTTTCTATGAAATTGTTTTATGTACTTTTTTACCTTTCAAGTTCTTTCCAGAGTTTTGAAAGTGTGATGAAAGACGAATATACCTATTACATAATAATGAAATAGTGTATACAATGTTTCAAAGTCCACTTGGCTTTTACTGGAAAGGACATCTAAGCATAGATTCGAATAACATTTATTTATAATACATTAAAGATATACGCATGTAAATTAAATTGAAATATGCTCTACAAGTTGTAAACTAAAAACAGTTTGCACCAATTTCACATCTAAATTAAATTACATTTTGTGTTTAATTGGTAAATATAAAATATATCTAATAAATATATCAAAGGTATTTTAGAATACTTATATATTATTGTACCCATGTTTAAAAGAGGTCAATCATTCGAATCATAATCGTAGTATTGTGACCATGTTTCCATTCAGTTATTGAGTGGTTGTGTGCCTTTAGCTATAGTTTATTTATATAAGCTACATGTATATAAATAAATTCGTGAAAACAATGAGGCCATTGCTTGTGTGTTTACATATATCGAAATGTATGTATATACTTATATAACATTTAAATACCAACATAATGTAACAAAGTTACTTAAATTTATATATATCTCTAATTCTTAATTGTACATCTGCAAGTACATGTGACTGCATTTATATAAAAAGAGATGTCAGAGGGACAGCGCACAGGACTTTTTCGATACCTTTCTAAAATAATAGCTTTTTCAGGAAACAGGTACCAAATGGGACAATTAATATAAAACTCAGGGGTTGTAAAATTTAGCTATAATTATTATATAATTCTTGTCTTAAAATTAAATTAACAAATTAATTCAACAACAATATGTGTTTTCATTATCAACATTTATTTTTTGAAAATAGCAGTGAATGAATGGCTTGTGTTGTCTTAATATCATTTAATCAAGCATGCAGTTACATTTGTCTTTCAAACTTTAAAATTGCTTCATAAATTCATTAACCATCACTGTAGTATAATTATCCCAAATACTACAAATGCATGAATAGATAATATAAGTATAATATAACATATCAAGAAATAATTCCAGCAAGAATTTAAAATGTGGCATAACTATAGTTGAGATGATATTCTGATTCAAGAGTAGTTTATTAATGTTTATATATGCGATATAGGCACTACCTTCAAATCATATGGTAATATACCAGTCTATAGTCTTGTACCAACACATACAGTTTATCAATGCTGGATATCCTTCTACATTCTAAGTTGTTCAGTTTTTTTACATATACAATATATGCAATTACTTCACATTACGGCAATATATGGTACTAGTTTATGAAAATAGATCTATAGTTGAAATAATCTTGTACCAAGATGCAGTTTATCACAGCTGATACCCTTTCACATTCTATGTGGTTTCAATGTTTTACAATATACAATACATGCGCTAACTTCATGTGACATCATAAGGCAATATATCGGTACTAGTTCATGAAAATGGATCTATAGTTGAAATAATCTTGTATGAGCAAGTTTATCAAAGCTGGATACTCTTTCATGAAAAAAAATGAAAAAAAATTAGGCCTAAACTAAGTTCCAGGCCTTCAACTTTGATAGAATAACTTTTTTTAAGGTTTCACTATATGACACTATGTAACAGTACGACCCCTTAGGGTGGGCTAATTTTTCTGCCAGGGTCATGGTTCTGATTATTTTTTTAGTGTGCCACAACCCTATCATTAATTTTTTAAAACATTTAAGCTCAAGGTCCTGTACTACAAAGACCGCAGCGTGGTACCAGTGTCATCTACAGAAGCAGCCAAACTGAGATTCAAACAATACTATTCACCTAAAACAGTCATTACGAAACAACACTGACCAAGCTTGATTCCTTGAGGTCTAACCTTGAGTTGGTTTGAAATGAATGAAATGCAAAATGGCAAAATAAGAGAAATGCATATTCAATTGCTGGCTCATATCAATGACCCCGGACTCCACTACTTAAAAACATGCAACCAATGCTATAACTTTTATATGTGTACCCAACAGGTTTTCTTTTTGGTAGCGTTTGGGTAGTTATGAATCCTTTGGCAGAAACCATTTGAATTGTGACGGTGAATTTAAATATTTTATTATTGGTTTGCATTGTATCTTAATATAGATAAAAAAAGTCGGACTGATGTTGTGATTTCAATTATCTCCCTTTTATTTTTGTTATGTCCCTTTAGAAGAAAGGTTACCCACCTTGTGTTAGTACAGACCTACTTCTCTGTTAAGTTGTGTTGGTAAACTTATGGAACACTGCTTGTGTATGTATATTTACAAGGAATTAGAGAGCTATAGGTTCTTTATATATACAATATCTTATTTCTGAAAATCTTATATATTTTAGCCAATCAGTTTCTTAACTGGTTATCCAATTGTAAACCAATTAATCAACAAATTGTTAATTCATTCAATTCAAAACTGAACACTTGTATGTTCTTCTGTGATATTTCTAAAGCATTTAACCTTGTTTGGAACAAAGGCCTTCTATTCAAACTGTAACAATATGACATAGATGACATGGTTTTCGCATCTAAATTCTTAGATTAACCCTTTACTCCATAGATACGCGTTTTCCTGCACCAATCACAGAAGGCCTTTGAAAACAGTGCAGGAAGAGCAATCTGAACACTTCCTGCACTGTTTTCCACTCTGTCAGTTAATATAAACATAATTCACCCAATAATTCAAAAGCCTTATATATAAAAAGTGTCCAAAGGCGTCTATATTAGAGGTGTCAAAAGCCTTCTATATTAGAGGTGTCCAAAGGCGTCTATATGAAGTAAAGAGTTAAACATTCATATGTAATGGCTTTAAAAGATAACTAAGTAACAAATAGTTAGAACTTTTATTACTGAAAAAATAAAAGTTGAAATATTACAATATTGTTTTTCTGTTTATATTACATTTTCAAAAAAAACAAAACAAAACATTTTCAACCAAAATAAGCCTGACAAAGAGACACACCCAATTATAATATATAATTATTACAGAAAAAATAACTGCATACATTTCAGGCTACATCGATTGCAGGTTGCAGTTCACTTATCCATTTTGGGGAACAATATAGTCGTATCATTTAAAACAAACAAAAACTGAGGAAGACCTCATGGATGTCCCCGTACCAGCTGGTCTGTTGGCAAACTTGCCAGATTCACAGTGAAAAATGACCGAGATATTGTTGCAGTTAAATCAGGCAACATCTGAATTTGAGAAAGAAATAAAAAGTTTTGTATAAAAACTGCCATTTCTATTAAATCAATTATCTTAAGCCTCAAATTTTATTAATAATTCAGTTATAAGGCACAATTTTCCTGCCATTCTGTAATTTTCTTGACCACATTCTCTTCACTTCTATATACAGGTAATTTTCGGCAGAGGGCGTGGCTTGTGCAATCTATAAATAGCTGTCCATTACCTGGTAGGACACACCCCATCTTCAACACTGAATATGTAAAGTTATACCAGTAAATATGCAATTTATATCAAACCAGCTTACTTGATATGTACACAATACTAAACCAGTTTATTACTGAATTCACAATATTAAACCAGTATTATTGGTAATTATACAATATATAATCAATTTACTTGGTTAAATACATATTATTGCATTCATAATTCTAAATTTCGACTCCTAATAGCCTGTATCTTATTTGTTTCCTAAGCAGTATCAGGATTACAGACAACTGCTGGTACATCATTAACACAGAAGAATGGTACTCCATTTCAACAAATATTTACATTATGTAAGTCTACATCTGTATATAACTAACAATAATTATATTACCTGCAATATCAAATACAAATACACTAATAAATAAACTATTGATATATACCAAAAATAAAGAAATTTTAAATAAATCTAAACAAAAACTTACAAAGATCATGGTCCCTTTCATTATGCTTAAAGAACATGTGAGATCACAATAAATGAGCACAAAGATGTTTGCTATATATGATATCCCAGGCCCAAGAAATTTTTAATATGTATGATATCACATGCTCAAGAAAATGTTTAATATGTATGATATCACAGGTCCAAGAATATTTATTACATGTATGTACAATATCCCAGGCCAAAGAATATTTATTATGTATGATATCCCAGGCCCAAGAATGTTTATTATGTATGATATCCCAGGCCCAAGAATATTTATTATGTATGATATCACAGAACCAAGAATGTTTAATATGTACGATATCCCAGGCCAAAGAATGTTTATTATGCATGATATCACAGGCCCCAAGAATGTTTATTATGCATGATATCACAGGCCATAGAATGTTTATTATGTATGATATCACAGGCCCAAGAATGTTTAATATGTATGATATCATAGGCCCAAGAATGTTTAATATGTATGATATCACAGGTCAAAGAATGTTTATTATGCATGATATCACAGGCCCCAAGAATGTTTATTATGCATGATATCACAAGCCATAGAATGTTTATTATTTATGATATCACAGGCCCAAGAATGTTTAATATGTATGATATCACAGGTCCAAGAATGTTTATTATGTATGATATTCACAGGCCCCGAGAATGAATATTATCTATGATATCACAATATAAGAGGCATAACTTGTTAAGCATGTGATATATATTATAAGAGGTACAAGAATATATATATATCAAAATATTAGAAGCTAAAAAAAGCTTATCATGTGAAATATTAAAATATAGAAGGCAAAACCTATGAGCATGTGAAATACATTGCAATAAAAAAAGACCAAACAAATGTTTTTCATGCGAGATATCGCAAAAAATATGTAAAAAAAAAGAGCTAAGCATATCAGATCTCTATAATTAAATTACCTTTTATTTAAATTACAATTTATTTGTTTAATCTTTCATGTGCCATTTTTTCTCCTCTCAAATTGTGCACAATAATTGTTTTAATTTTCCCATATTCCTTCATCATTTCTTTAAAATCCCTCCCATAACACTCAAATCAAACTATTTCGTATTGCACAACTTTTGAACCAAAGCTATCAAATGAAAGCTAACTCAACTGTAAAGGCATTCACCAGATAGTGAATGGATATGTAAAGTATCTTTGGTGTGAGACCAGTAGTTAGTGAGATATGAGCTTTCTTGGAATCTTTAAAAAAAAAAACTGTTAAGTGTAAAAAGATCATTATTTTGCCTATATTCAAAACAGAGTTACCCAACTTAACTCTTTGAGCGGAAGTGAAGGTATGTGTAAAATATGACAAGTAGTTAGTCCTATATCATAATTAGACTGCTGTAAAACTTACCAAAATGCAACAGTGACTATCTTTTCTTATTTTACCAGAATCAAACTAGAAAGCAAATAGTGTTCCTTCATATTTAAGAAATACATTTTTTTTAAAATGGCGGATAGAAGAAATTTGTATGTAATCAAAAGTGTAAGTTATCAAAAGGGTAAAGTATAGAAATTTTATTACAAAAGAAGAATTCCGATCAATGTTATTTACTCTAAAAGAATAATAATACCCCCCCCCCCCCCTCATCATAAACACATAAGTATATGAAATAATAATTAATATACCAAAACATTTAAGCTGTATTCTACCTCATAAAAGACATTTGCACAATATGGAGCAATCTGTTGGATCTAAACACCTCATATAACACATGGAATGTAAGACAAATAATGACACAGTGGTACTTAACAATACAAATACACAGTAAACCATATCTTTGAGCCAGATTATATTTATTTCTTACTATTAAAATTATACAATATTTAGAGGTTATCATATGAACCCTGCCTTAAAGTCTGTATTGGCACACCTGTTAAGGCACTGGCACCCTAAAAGCTTAAACCAGAGGGCCAGTTATGCTATAGTGGTAAAACAGACTTTGATGTACACAAGGTCTATATAATTATCTTTTTATTACATATGCTCAGTCAAAATGACTAGTTGAAAATATGAAGGTAAACAAAAACTTAAACAGAATGACTTGTTCAGCACAATTCATCAACCGATGAAACTCAGAAAATATTTAGCAAAATTGGTCATTTTTATATAATTTTTTGCTTTCACTACTATTATCTGTATGTGGTTGGCAATTTTCTGTCGGCAAACAATGCCATGTATATTTTTTGTAACATAACAAAATGTAATTGAAGTTTGTTTGTTATTAAATTTTAAACATGTGTGTGATATCTTGGCCTGCAATTTGATGATCTAAATAAAGAAATGACTGTATTGTACGCTTGGTAGCCATCTTGACGTTGTTGTTTAGGATGACGTAAATATGACTTTTCCCATGCACAGAATTTGTTACTATGCCAGTATTACTATATATATATTTTTTCATGATTCAACGGGTTTCTAAATCTGCCCTTTATGCATCAAGTGAGTAGTTATGAATCCTAAACTGGATCCTACTCATATAAAGCTATCAATTCATGTATGTAAATTGTCCATCCAGTCCAGATGTGTTGCATGTAAAACAATAGTATATAAGTCATGGTTGACACCAAATGTTTTGGTATGGCAGGTGCCTTGAAATTGTATATTGAGATAATCATTTGTGAATAACCAGACACAAATGTACAGACCAGACTAAAGCGAGTGCGCCTACTACAATGCAAATTTATTGGTTTATTGGTTAGGCAGAAGCCTTGATATTGTGTCTATGGTTTGCTGATAGCTAGGCACGCTCACCATAGTCTGGTCTGTACATTTATGACTGGTTATTCACAAATAATTATCTCCATATATATATCATACATTGTGAATGAGCATCTGAAAAGATCCCAAAAATCGTAAATTTTGTTGTTGTGAATTTAATTATCTCCCTTTATATATATATATATATATATATATATATATATATAATAATCAATATCATATAAATTTGATTCCAGTCAAAACTCTTTAATCACTAAGGTTGTAAATATATACTACATGTTTGCATTTTCATTTAAATTTTGTGTACAAAGAAACAGAATGGTAGTGAAAGTTGAACTCCTGTGTATATAACAGGGTTGAATGGGTTAATATATATACTAGTATACAAAATAATGACTGAACACTATAGCAAAATACATATTAGTCAATCCATGAAAACATTTATTAAAATATAAAATAAAAAGGTCCCCGTCCTTGATCCGTTGTCCAATTATATAAAGGTCCCCGTCCTTGATCTGTGTCCAACTATTTAAGAGGTACAGCAGTCATCATGAACACCCCGTTGGGATTAACAAAACATTCAAATGTATCCGCAGGCTTGTACAGACCAAGTCCATGACCATCAAAAGTTTCTGTAACTTTATAACCCATGGTGTTTGTCAATCCAAGATCTTTGATGAGCTTGCTAACACGCCTGGGCCCGCCGCCTGATCCTAGGTTCAAAATCACAACAGCGTAACTTCCCGCTGGTGATATTGGCCGTGTCCAAACTTGCAAATTTTCTCCCTAAAGAAATACCAATGCTCTAATTAACAAAATATGAGTAGTTTGCAGTTTGTTTATATCAGTTAGGATTAAAATATAAATTAAAATATGCAAATACACTTGAGCACTGATTTTTAGATTACATTAATTATTACTGTTACCTATGCCATTAATAGTTACTTGTAATTGCCATTAGCTCATATTTATTAAGATGGAAAGTGGCATAGTGGTGTAATTGATGTTGACCACTCAAGCCAGAGGTCACACATTTGATCTAAGGCAACTTTCAGTACTCATTCTACCCAGGAAATGAACCAAAATACAATTCACAAAAGCTCTGAGCACACTTTTGAAATGAGCTAAAATAAATTAGCCTAGATCTAGTGATGTAAAAGTTAAATTAATGGAAGACTGACCTGGCTTCTGTTTCACCAACATTTAACTTAAATACTTAAAAACTTAACTAAGTTTTGACTGGTTATTTATCTATTAAATAATCAAAATCATTGACACAATATGCAGTTTTATTGGAACCAGTCTAAAATCATGATCACATGGCTGCTTTTCTTAGATTTAAGTTTTTAAGTATTTAAGTATATGTTGGTGAAACAGGAGCCAGATGCTGAAAAATCTTGGAATATACCATATTTCAGTTTCATTAAAAATAACACAAGAATTGTATACCAATGATATTACCTACATACAGTAGCAAGTGTGACTCCGCTGTTATTGGCATCCATTTCCATTGGGCATACGATAATATTTGATGCACATATTAACCTTTAAGCACGGTTTTAAAAAGTTTTAATGTTTGTCTTATTTACAAAAAAATACTTAAATAAAGAAATGTTGTTTATTTAAGAATGTAAATATTTAGGCCAGAAACTCAGCCCATATGATTTTCATTGGTTGCAACCTGGCGTTCAAGAAAAAGGTTAGCGCAGCCTTGCGAAAAACACTTTCCATGCATAAATAAATATTGAAGCCTGAACAAGCATTATGACACCATACAGATATGTAAACAATGTTAAATTCTGATGCAGGAACTACATGCCAGAATGGGACAGAGCATGAGTGTCTTTGCTTCTTGTTGATAATCAGTCAGAATTTCTCTATAATGTTTAAAGATTTGCATTGCATTTGGGGCTGCATATTATACCCAGCATTTAATGTTAGACTGACATGGCAACCAAGAATCCATTTACTCTGTAACAAAATAAACAAAATGGTTGTAAAATACAGGAGTGTTTACATTCTCCGAACCGGAAGCAGAGTAAACTAGTCTGTGGAGTTTGCAAATGATCTAGCTGCAATATCAAAGGAGCAGACTGACAGTGTCAGTAATATACTGTGCTTTACACACTGGTTAGCACTGACATTTACACCAATATAGTACCCCAGATAAGAATTTACTGGATCAGGTGAAAACTCTTCAAAATTTAAATAATTGAATGAAATCTTATTAATCAAAGTTTTAACTGGGTGATTATCACTACAAAATAATTGAGTGAAACATGGAGAATTGTCTTATGAAAGTAATTTAAATGCCTTATCTTGTTTAATAAACTATTCTATATCAAATGCTCAGTATTGTTAAATTGTTGCTGCCTGCAACTCTTGACTTGCATTATCAGTATTGTATCAATTGTGACTGAACAAACTAGTTTCTTCTTGCACAAATGCAGCTGCCTGTAACTCAGAATTTCTGGTCAAATTCGTTGATGACAGTATGTACATGTATTAAATAATATTGTTTTAAAACTACTTTAAAAACCGGTATTGAATAAATTGGTGTTGGGGGCAAAAAAAGGAACTCAAAATTGTACTTTGATTAGGTTAGAATATGTTTTTTTTTTCCATTGCAAGCTAATATTTTCTTTCTCTCTTTGACATTTTATCAAAGTGAGTGATCTTTATCATCTAGACGCTTTCATTACTACCTACGAATAATATGCATATATGAAAATTGAATAAACTGGTACTCCTCTTTACTTTCACTTTGCTAATAGCTTATGAGGTACCAACTGTAATAACCGGGAACCGGTTTATTTGGCTGTTTCCTGTTTATTGAAATACAGGAAATGTGAAACAGCTGTTTGTATTAACAATGTTTGCGTGAAAGGAAAATTATTTGCATAATGGGTTGGCTTAAAAACAAAACTGTTTGTGTTTTCCATGAATTTATTTGAGTGAAATACGCAAATATGCAGCTTATCTGGAAAACTGAATATATAAATGTGACCTGGGTTCTGTTTATACATATGAATTTATTTAAGCATGATTGCTAAAGAAACTCAAATCTTATTATATTATGAATCACTCTTGATTCTGTTACGTGGATGGAACCAGTACTATGTGGATGGAACCAGTACTATGTGGATGGAACCAGTACTATGTGTATGGAACCAGTAATACGTGGATGGAACCAGTACTATGTGTATGGAACCAGTTCTATGTGGATGGAACCAGTACTATGTGTATGGAACCAGTACTACGTGGATGAAACCAGTACTACGTGGATAGAAACAGTACTACGTGGATGGAACCAGTACTGTATTGTTTTTAGTTTTCAAGCCTGAGATGAAACCAGTGACCTCTAGCATGAAGGGTCAATGGTTTATCCTCTGCACCACCTTCCTGTTAAGGGTTTGAATCCCTGTCTCAGCAGAAAGGTTTTAAGTGAGATGAAAATATTTACCTTCCCAAGTTTCAGAGAGCCCTGTATACCAAGTTTGTCCTGGTTTACAGCAATCACCCTTTCATTCTGAAGAATGGCTTTTGACCAAGGTTTCACGTCACACAGATCAACACTCATGATCAGCGGAGAAGCAAATACTGCCCACATGGCCATCTGTGTCCTCTCCTGGTCATAGCTGAGTCCATAGTTACCAATCGCCAGCTGGATAGGAGACAATGGTTTGTAAATTCTTGTGTAGTCAGTATTATAAGATATTTGAGTGTACATTTTGGCTTATATGGTTTTATTTTGGCAGAATTTTATTGGTAAAAGCCCATCTAAGCTTTCTGATTTTAAATTCATCAAAGTTTTGAGCCGAAAACTCAGATTCAAATTTTTCGTATTTTAATAAGCCTGTAAACTGTGTGCACTTGTTTCATTATCAGTCATTGTGCTCTTAATTATTTTTACTATTTTTATCTATTTTTATTATTATATCTGAGGTTTGCCATAGTAAAGTTTGAAATGAATAAAAGCAAACAGGTTATTCATGGTATGTTACTCATAACTGGAACTCAATCTTACATCCTATACTCTAATAAATAATGCTTGATTTTATTGATCAGCATTGTTTATTTTGGTATTGGCCTGATTACGGCTATGTAATTATAATGGTCATTCCATAAATAAACAAGAGCTGTCCTTAAGACAAAAGTACACACTTAAATTGAGACTGATCAAAGTAAACAAGAGTAAAATTATCTTATTTGGTGACCAATTCAACTAAACAAGAGTTATGTATCTTATTTGATGACAAATTCAAGAAAACAACAGTTATTATCTTATTTGATGACCAATTCAAGTAAACAAGAGTTACATATCTTATTTGGTGACCAATTCAAGTAAACAAGAGTTACATATCTTATTTGGTGACCAATTCAAGTAAACAAGAGTTACATATCTTATTTGGTGACCAAATCAAGTAAACAAGAGATACATATCTTATTTGGTGACCAATTCAAGTAAACAAGAGTTATGTATCTTATTTGGTGACCAATTTAAGTAAACAAGAGTTTATATCTTATTTGATGACCAATTCAAGTAAACAAGAGTTACATATCTTATTTGATGACCAATTCAAGTAAACAAGAGATACATATCTTATTTGGTGACCAATTCAAGTAAACAAGAGTTTATATCTTATTTGATGACCAATTCAAGTAAACAAGAGTTACATATCTTATTTGGTGACCATTTCAAGTAAACAAGAGTTACATATCTTATTTGGTGACCAATTCAAGTAAACAAGAGTTACATATCTTATTTGGTGACCAATTCAAGTAAACAAGAGTTACATATCTTATTTGGTGACCAATTCAAGTATACAAGATTTATCTATCTTACTGAACTGAATAGGTCTTATATCTGCAAGACCTTGTTTGAAATTTTAATCCAATACATGCAGTGGCTGCTGAGATATATACTTCTACCAGAATTTCTATGTAAAAAAGGGCCATAATCTGCAAACAAATCTGGCAATAATTATCCCACTTGATTAATTTAGTTGGTTTCATGATTGAGAAGTATCGTGTAAATTTCAGTTAGATCTCTTTACATTGAGTGAGTACATGGTACTTGCGAGCAAAACTTTAATCCTTATTTCTAAGTCAAACAAGGGCCATAGATTGCATTATATTCATGCAAGAGTTATCTAACTTAGTCATTGTAGCAGGTTTGCTGATTGGGAAGTCTTGTTTGAAGTTTCAATGCAATACATGCAAAGGTTACTGAGATCTGGCCTTTCAGCAATACTTTACCCAAGGTGTGACACGACTCCAGGGTGAGCAGAATAGATAGCTCTCGCTACTCTTTGAATAGACAAGGTGTAAGCCGACAATTGATTTTTGTTCTTTATACTATAGTAAATAAAAGAAGTTTGCATGCTTTTCATTCAATGAAGGACCCAATGAAAGAAGTGAAACTTACATTTTATTGTTTGTCAACCTCTGCACTACCAAAATATGATGAGAAAAGTAGGGGCCACGTAGCTTATAAGAGATTATTTTTCTGTTCAGTGTGTATACTGTTGACAAAGTGAAAGTAGATGTCAAAAATCATGTATTCATACCTCAATTTCCAAGCATCAACTTCTTTTGGTAATTCCATTGTGAAGAACATCATATAGAGTCAAGAATATATAAAATATGAAATATGCTTAGAAGCCACTAGAAGGCATCAATAATTGGTCATACAATTAGTATGGGTATTTGATATGGCAGTTACTTGTGGAAAGACAGCAGTTCTACTCAGATTCATTCAGATTTGATGCTTCATTAACAAACCTGTTATATGCTGTAAATAGCAAAAACTTCAAGATAAAACTCAGTTAATCTCAAGTGCAACACACATCTAAATAACTTCTTTAATACGAAATTTCATAAAGTACTACACATGTATAGAGAACATGTTATACGTTAATTGGGACATATTGATTTGAACTATGATATCAATACAAAACACTTTTTCAATCATATCACAGCAGTCTACTTGAGACAGCATTCTAAGTGCTGCTTCACTGGAGTATTATGCCAAAAACACAACGTATGATAGCCCACGTACCAATCACATAATACTAACACCGATTGACAGACTTAGAACTTTTCTCTAAATGCTGAGCACCAAGCATGAAAGCTTCTAGTATTTGGCCGGGAACTGAACCAACACCCTTCCATATCCAAGGTGGATGCTCAACTACTAGGTCACAGCTGCAGTAGCGTGTGTCCCTTTAAGGCCCTGATCAGCATTCAAACACCTACCATATCTGGATCATTCCACCCGCCAGGACCTGCATATTGCTGAAATTCATCTCCTGCTGTCGCAAAATAGTTGATAATACTAGTGATACTCTCCCACGAGTCGTCCACATCACGATAGTTACGCCACATGTTGCACGTATTCCTGATGGCCATGAAGTCTGACTGAAAATGTGAATACAGCATACCGTATTTTACAACTGGGTCAAGAGAGTATTATTTTATCTTAAGCTTTTTTTTAGTTGAACTTAATTTATTTTACTTTGATTGTGATGCAAGTTATTACAACTTAGAACAAGAGCTGTCAGAGTGACAAGCGCGCTCGACTATTTCAGTGCTGTTCCAAAACAACAGCTTTTTCACGAAATAAGTTCCAAATAGAAGACAATTAAAACTCAGGGGTGGTAAAATTAAACTATAATTATTGATTATTTGTTAAAAATAAATTAGCAACATAATATTCCAATATACCAACACTATTCATTTTCATTAATCAACAGTTACATTTTTTTGAAAACAACAAAGTGAATGGATAGTTCGTATTGCCTTAATATTTATATTTAATTCAGCATGACAGATAGGCCTTTGCAAAAAAAAAAGAGGGTTAAACTTTACAAAAAAGAAAAAATGATTGTTATTTTAGGGTGGGCCAATTTTGCCCCCAGGGTCATGGTTTTGAACAAATTTCAGAGAGGACCACAAACTGATCCCTATTTGTCAAACATCTAAGATCAAAGCCTTGTACTACAAACTTTAACCTACAAAATTTCTATGTCCTAAAAATGAAATTATTTTGCCAAAATGCAAAAGAGTTATGGTTATTATCTCTATGGGTTTCTATGGGATGTTTAACACACATCTAAAGTTCCATTCATGCCCAATGATAGGATGATGAAATAAGTACCAAATCAAAAACTTTAACCTCTAAAAATCTCTAAACAAATTTTCTAAGTCCAAAAGGGCCATAACTATGTAAACATGCAATGCAGAGTTATGGTTCTTATCTCTGTGCGTTCCACTGATGATACTGAACACAAATGTGAAGTTTCATTAATATCATAGGAGTGTTGGCATAGATATTTTACTTGATAAAAAACTTTTACCTGAAAGATTAAGTCCAAAAAGGGCCATAACTCTGCCAAACTGCAACCAAAAGTTAATGCTCTTATGTCTGTGAGTTCCATTGATGATGCTGAACACACATGTGAAGTTTCATTCATATCAAATAAGTGTTTGTTTACCTGATAAAAAAATTTAACCTGAAAAAACAACGCCAACACCAGGGGCGAGTACAATAGCTTCCATATTCTACGAATAGTTGAGCTAAATATCACGCATTACGTCACTGACCACACTTTCAGATTACTGCAACAGAAATCTGAAAATGTTTTTGTTTGTTTAATTTTAAGGCATTTTACCACTCATCGTTACGTATTTACATAATACAGTTGAACTTTGCTGGCTCAAACGTGAATGCTTTGTACTTTAACAAAGTATGGACATTATGGCAGTAGATTACTTCACACTTTTGAATTGGTGACACTTTGTCCACTGTTCTTTTTATTTGAACAGCTATTTGGACCCAAAGGTGTGAAAAATACTAGTAAGTACTGGCCTTAATTTCTAGTTTGACTGTTCCAGCCATCAGTGTTCTAGCCATCGGTGGTAGAATAATAGAAATTAAACAGGAATTCGGCCGCTACCACAAGAGATTTGAGCCATCTGTGATGTTCCAGCCATCTGTGTTTGATCCAACAAAGTTCTACTGTATTGCAAATGTGAATTTTGTGGTTCATGAATGCATATCCCTGAACACCCATTTTTAGATTTGTTAATATTCTACCATGAAATTAACCTTACTGTCAAATTTATTGACAAGCTATTTGTTAAATAGATACAAACTTCTGGTATGAGCATGGAACCACTAAAGTTTACAACCCTTCATTAACTTGCATTTGGTACATCATGAGTCATATTTCATGCAATGTTCAATATATAAAATTCATTTCTTAAGTGTTTATAAAAAGGGTACTGGGTAGTTAGCGCTCTTTAAACATTGTCATAGATGGGAATCTAACCCACGACACTCCATGTTGGGTTTGATTCATACAAATCATATAACGGTTATGGATTAGCATGACCTTACCTTGGCTTTATGTTGTACGTCATACAATGGCCATTCACAGGAGTAGAGCATTGATCGGCCAGTTTTGTTCAAGAAGAAACCAAACGTAGGGTAACCTTAAACATACAATTGTCTGGATAAGGGATTAAGAACAAACATAACAGTCTTAAAAATCATTCATTCATAAAATTGCAAATATATGCACAACTTTATTTCATGTTGATACTTCTTACAAAGTTTCATCTAAATTGTTCGAACAGTTCACAAGATGAAGCACAGACAAGATTTCTATTTTAAGAAATTAGAAGGGGCAAAAGTGTTAAAGATCGCCTACAGAAGAACCCCATTGACGTTGTGCATAACTAAACTTCATACTTATTCTTCTTACAATGTGTCATCAAAAGCATGAGCAGTTAAGAAGATGAAATGATGATATTAGTTTTATTTTAAAACATTGAATGGGACATAACTTTCTTAAAAACCATATGACCTGGAGCTCCAATGACAATATACACAGCTTGACTTCCTACTGGTTCTTCCTACAAAGTTCCATCAGACAGAAGGATGGACATGACAAAAAACAATATATCTCCACAGAAAGTGGGAGACACACTTTAACATGTCATCAATAATGGCAGCAAAAAATAGTTCCATACCATACTCAGCATCTTTATAATCAGAGTTGCATCCATCAAATTTGACCAGGTCCACTTCCCACTCAGCAAATGTATTTGCAGTCAAGTTCCATGTAGAACTCACTGCCGGGATAACCTGCACACGTTTTAGTGCCAAAGTCCTCATACAATCCAAACTTAAGTCCCTTAGAGTGAACCTGTAAGAAAAAATGAAAACATGAATGGATGGATGGATGATGTAATTTTTGTCCCTTTTGTAAGCCCATAAACCAATTGATTGGCCCTAAATTTGCGTTTTATGAGGTTTCCTTCTATTCCCATCCATAATCCCGAGCCCCTTAACAGTTTATGTTGGTCAAGACAGACAGGCATATGGACGGACGGATAAATTTTGTATAAATAAAATAATATTGCAAATGCACATGTGTATTGACAATTTTTTATTTTACATCTCTCATTATGAACAACAAACTTATATGGACATACAAATAATCAATAAAACTGTTACCGGGTAATCATTTCTAAAATAATTTTATAAAATTTCAGTTAAAAATATATCTGTTTATGGTTATGCGTTTTTAGGTGTCAAAACTGACTTGATGAGCAAACATGAGCAATACTTATTCCAACACATCGGTAGGTACTGGGTTTAAAGGTAGGTATATATATATATATATCAAGAATGAACAAAATAAATGTCTTAAACATTAAAATTATTTCTATAATTGATAGAAAGCATCTCATTATCATATATCAATAACATGAAAGAGAGAAGAAAACACAGACATCAACTACTTGAAAGAGGTATACACAGACATCAACTACTTGAGAGAGAAAAAAAATAACAGACATCATCTACTTGAGAGAGGAATACACAGACATCAACTACTTGAGAGAGGAATACACAGATATCAACTACTTGAGAGATGAATACACATACATCAATTACTTGAGAGAGGAATACACAGACATCAACTACTTGAAAGAGGAATGCACAAACATTAACTACTTGAGAGAAGAATACACAGACATCAACTACTTGAGAAAGGAATACACAGACATCAACTATTTGAGAGAGGAATACACAGACATCAACTACTTGAGAGAGGTATACACAGATATCAACAACTTCAGAGAGGAATACACATACATCAACTACTTGAGAGAGGAATACAGATATCAACTACTTGAGAGAGGAATACACAGACATCAACTATTTGAGAGAGGAATACCCAGACATCAACTACTTGATAGAGGAATACACAAACATCAACTATTTGAGAGAGAAATACACAGACACCAACTACTTGAGAGAGGAATACACAGACATCAACAACTTGAGAGAGGAATACACAGACATCAACTACTTGAGAGAGGAATACACATACATCAACTACTTGAGAGAGGAATACACATACATCAACTAGAGAGGAATACACATATATCAACTAAATGAGAGAGGAATACACATACATCAACTACTTGAGAGAGGAATACACAGACATCAACTATTTGAGAGAGGAATACACAGACATCAACTACTTGAGAGAGGAAACTACTTGGGAGAGGAATACACATACATCAACTACTTGAGAGAGGAATACACAGACATCAACTACTTGAGAGATGAATACACAGACATCAACTACTTGAGAGAAAAATACACAGATATCAACAACTTGAGAGAAGAATACACAGATGTCAACTACTTGAGAGAGGAAACTATTTGAGAGAGGAATACACATACATCAACTACTTGAGAGAGGAATACACAGACGTCAACTACTTGAGAGAGGAAACTACTTGAGAGAGGAATACACATACATCAACTACTTGAGAGAGGAATACACAGATGTCAACTACTTGAGAGAGGAAACTACTTGAGAGAGGAAGACACATACATCAACTACTTGAGAGAGGAATACACAGATATCAACTAATTGAGAGAGGAATACACAGACATCAACTATTTGAGAGAGGAATACACAGACATCAACTACTTAAGAGAGGAATACAGACATCAACTACTTAAGAGAGGAATACAGACATCAACTACTTGAGAGAGAGAGAAATACACATACATCAACTACTTGAAAGAGGAATACACAGACGTCAACTACTTGAGAGAGGAAACTACTTGAGAGAGGAATACACATACATCAACTACTTGAGAGAGGAATACACAGACATCAACTACTTGAGAGAGGAAACTACTTGAGAGAGGAATACACAGACGTCAACTACTTGAGAGAGGAATACACGTATACATCAACTACTTGAGAGAGGAATACACAGATGTCAACTACTTGAGAGAGGAATACACATACATCAACTACTTGAATAAATGTTGTACCTCCAGATAGCCATCTGCTATTGGCATGACTGACATGTTTATTCATTTTTGGCTTCCCTCCATAAATTTTTAAAAAGGTGTTTCTATTAATATTATTATCTAGTATATTTGATACCAGTATGTAATAATACTGGTCAATCATATACCATTACATTATGCATACGTCACAATCATACTGTAACTCCTAAATTTGGCAATTTTGCAACAATGATAATTATGTTTCAGAATTGCTTACATATTTTGTAAGGTTTCCAATCCCTCCAGGGAATCTTTCCTTGTTTGCCACCAATTTCCCATCTGAGCCCCTCTCCTTTTCTGGCCAGCAGTCATCTACCGAGATATACTGGTATCCCAAACTTCTGGTACCCTTCACTCACAAAACAATCTGTCATACGCTGGATTAAATTTTCACTGTAATAGATAATACGGTCTAGTTTAAGACACAAAATTTACCAGCCCCATTAGCTCAGTCGGTAGAGCATGAGATTTCTAGTCTCGAGTGGTGGGTTTGATTCCTGTGCTGGCCAACTAAAATACTAAAGTTCAGATGGGACTTTAAATCAAGGGCCCTTGTGACAGAGCTATACACTGAGCATGCTATAGAACCAGACGAAACTCACGATGGATTAGTATCTGTGCACTATCCCCCACAAACCTAAAAAGACTAACACTCTTCTGGGTCCATATGGGAAACCAGTTGATTAAAATGAGATGATATACGACATAAAATTTACTGCCATCTAATAAATAATATGTACAAATGTGTCACAAGTTCTCAAGCAAATAAAATAAATGTTAAACAATGAATTGTTTTACTCACCTAATTTTTGCTAAATCGTAGTTTGGTTACAGTTTGCTAGTTTTTGTTTATTCTGTCAAATGAAAAATTGTATGTACCACTCCTAATATTTACATATTATAAGTCAGGCTTTGTATTAATAATAAAAGCCAGATAATGAAACATGTAAGTGCCCTGACAAATCTGTCTGATTGTTTATATAAAGGTCATAAATATTGAAACTATACATCATGTCAGGAACATTGATTACACACTTATAATTACCTTATACAGTTCTTTGGGTCATTCTTACAGTCTGTGTTACATCTGAAGCGTTCCCATGTCAACCAGCCCATTGGTGGTGTCTGTGCCAGCCCATTATCCAAACAGGAAATACAGGAGACCATCAACAACAGGAAAAAGGTGAAGGATAACATGACTTTATCTGAAATATAGAACATTTGTACATGTATATTAATCCACAAACGTCATGGTGGTTTGTAAAATGTGAACAATTATTGAACTTGCAAATGTCCTGGATAAAGCAATTATGACATCAACAGTCAACACCCATACAAACCATTCTGGTTTGTAAAAATAGCAGGGCTGGGCTGGAAAATAAGATAAAGTAACTGACCTTTATATTTCTTTGGTTTTACGCATTCATAAAAACAAATTAGAAAGACAGGATGAGTTACAAATTCTAGCCCTGAATGGGACTTTATTTCTTCAAATCAATTGCTTTTATATCCTCGGTCAGTTTTCCTGTCAATAGCCTTAAAATATGGAATGGTCAGAAGGTTCTAAATAACAATGACTTTTAAAGAGAGGACCAGCACTGTGATAGATGATCAGTAAATGATGAGTAACACAATTGACTGCTAAGTACAGGTAAAATCACACTTCATTTGCAAACAAGATAAATAGACACCTCTTCAGATTCCCTAAACTTCTAAATATGGGTCGACCACAAAAAAAAAGAAGTGCCCATGACATTGTATATACCTACTTATGCAAGCAACTGCACCAGTGGTCTAGGGGAAGAGCGTGCGTCTCACATGCAGAAGGTTTTGTGTTCGATCCCTGGACGAATCATACCAAAGACTTGAAAAATGGTACTAGAAGCTTCCTTGCTTGGTGCTTTAAATTTGGAGCACAGTTCTAGGTCTGGTTGGTTCAGTGTCAGTATAATGTGACTGGGTGGGGTATCATACCATGTGTCTGTAGTATGATATTCCAGTGTGGCAGCGCTTAAAATACTGTCTCAAGTGGACACCGTTGTGATATAACTGAAAAATTGTTTAAAGCAATGCTAAACACAATATAACAATAATAATATCTATTTAGCCAAGATTATAAACATAACGCAAGGTGTGTTTACCTCTTAGCTGGTTAACTAAATTATAATTACAATATATTGACTCTAATGCCAGCTACATTATGCAGAACTCAAAACCACAAACAACTCAAGTCTTGGACAAAAAGTAACACATCAAATATTAATCATATCATAATAAAATAAGTTGTAAATTATACATAATCAGTAGACCATGCTTGCACCACAGAGATTAAACTTATTTATCCTACATCGATTGCGAAACAAGTTCTTACAATTAGTTTCAAATTCTTCCTGGTTAGAACCAAGACTAAATAATATACTAGTATGCAAATAAAGTGTGTTACTCAAGTACACTAGACATTAATAGCTATGGCAGCGGATAGAACCTGCAATCCACCTATCCTGGGTCCTATGACCCACCCGTCTACAATTTATACATACAATGACAATTACTTCAGGTAAATTGCAGAAGGGTGGGGGATAACACTGTTCATACAAAGTTTATGTTTTGCTTACCCTTAGCATTATACATGGAATCGTTGGTCACTGAATTTTCTACAATGTTTTTTATATAATATAGTCTTCAATTTGTTTAGCCCTTATGGATCTTATAATCTTTTAATTAACTCTCTGAGATTTCGGATAGTGCTCAATGTTAATGGATGGCACCTGCCCTTCCACCAGTCCTTATGCAGACATGTCAACTTCTGGTGGCGTCTCCTTTCTTATTGAGGTGGTAGGTCATGACTCTTAAGCATGGCTGAAACACATCCCTCCTTCTCTCGATCCTGTAATCCTTTGTAATGAATCAAGTGGACGATCTCTGTACCCGTTCAAGCCTGTCACCTTTAAGGTAATATGGGCCCCACTATATTTAATGCATTCTTCTTGGCAGTGCCTAATTAAAGGTTCTGCCTCAGGAACCCAAGTGTTTTGTTGGCCCTCTTTGGTATGTTGGTGATGTAGATTTTCCATTTGAGGTTGAATTTTCAAATCATGGTATATTGAGGTTTAATATATTCATTACAAGACATCAAAATATCCTTCTATTTCTATTACACACTGTACATGATATGAACACTTTAAATTTTAAGTATATACAATATTTCCCCAATGGAGAGTTAAGCTAACAGATCTACCTTTGAACAACTGACTGAACCCAGACATAAAAACAAATATCTAAGAAGTAAAATCAAATCCAAGATGTACCTACCTGTTAAAATTGTGTTAACACCGCAGAGAAAATATCACTAAATTTCTACACAAACTGAAACGCAGATGTAGTTAGTTTACATACAATGCTTTAACCAAACTGTGTATGGTATTATGTTGTAAAGTTTTGAACACTCCAGCATAATAAAGAGCTTACATTTATACACGTATAAAGCTATTGACCAGACTGGGATATAAAGCCGAGGTTCTGCATGGGTTGATCAATATATTACAAATATTCTATGTTTCTTCAAGGGTTGATCAACATATTACAAATATTCTATGTTTCTTAAAGAGTTGATCAATATATTACAATTAATCCAATGTTGATATTCTCTCTTTCCGCATGAATGGTGGTTAATGCCAACCCAATGTTGATATTCTCTCTTTCTGCATGAATGGTGGTTAATGCCATTTTCAACTCATGACTAATTACATGTTATATAAATTATGGTATCTAGTTTTATTGATGTGGGAAAACCCTACATAAATATAATTCTGAGTAAAACCACAGGTAAATACTGACAAACTTTCACACTAAAGACCGAGCTCTACCCCCCTAACCTCAGCACTGTGACAGTGAGGTGAGTGAATGATTGATTGATGGAGACTGAATGATTAACTCCAGCTCTCATAAAGTCAGTCACTAACATCAATTATGCCAGGCCCAGTCAGCTCAGTAGTGCATCCAAGTAATGACGGCAATGTTTAAATTGTTTAAACTTAAGTTCACACATCTTATCATGCAATGATCTTCTGCAGTAATACCATATTAATAATAATATTAAACATTAACTCTCCAATTAGTATAATGAAATACAGAATCATTTCTTAAATATGAAGTACATGTATAATGTAACTTCGCTGTTTAAGAATTGAATAACAGTTTTTTATAAAACTTAGTAGTGTCAAGCTAGCTTTGGATGTTCTTCAATCATTTAACAGAGTTGTGCCCCTTTTCAAAATAAAAAAAAATGAATATATATGTCTTATTATTAAGTGCAACCAATATAATGTTTTGGAGTTGTGTGTCAGGGCATAACTTAACAGAGATAATTGGTTTGTCACACTTCTATCACATGATGTAATCAATGCTTCGTGACTCATACATGTCTCAGCTACATCATGTGATTCGTCCTCTACAATGGCCCCAGCTGTTGTGCAACCTGACCAGTAACTAGAATATGATAGTGTCGTGATTCACCATCGAGGAAATATAAATAAACCTTCATAAACACTACCAGTATTACAATTATCAACATAATACTTTGATGTGTTACAACTACTATTTTATTGTAGGTGACTTATAGGCCTATTTTGCCGGTTGCTTTTTATATTTCTTTTCTGTATTATGCTTCTTTGTCATGTATGTTATGTCACTATAATGAAATATTGACTTACTTATAATTAATTGATTTGACAATTGTCCATGCAGGAGTAGGATGTTCTCAACATTTAACAAGAGCGACCCAAGTTGCTTAACTGATTTCACTTGTCACTTATTTCCAAATTTTGAAGCTGTTGCACAGCCTTTGAAACATGATGAAAAAAATATTATCTGTGTTTTCCCATTTAAAAATTAAAGTCCCGTAAAATCCTTATGGATTTCATTAAATCACTTTAAAGAACCCCAAATCTCAACTATTATCACTAAACAATTGTATGAGATTTCAAGATTATTAAATTTTTAAAAGATAATAAAAAGAGGATTTACTGTTTTCCAATAGTATTCCTATGTACAAATCAAAGTCCAGTCATAATTTATTAAGGCTCTTATATACTCTAGCACCTTTATTTGAACAACTTTTGCTGATTGGTTCCCCAAGAAGAAGATTTCTGATATTTCAAAATGTTTTACCCGTTTTGGCCCCTGCTGGCATCTTATGGACATTAATTCCACTTTAAAGGACCTCATATCTAAACTATTATGAATAAACAATACTCCAGACATCAAGATGATTGAAATAACAAAATATAAGAAAGATGAGAAAAAAAAATAAAGTTTTCCCATGGTTTTCCTTTGTAAAAGTCCTACATGTGCCTCAATGGACCCTTGGCCCTTTCATTTGAACAAACTTGAAGCCACTACTTGAAGGGATCATTTATTAATATGAATATTAACATTTCCCTATGTTTAACTGACAAGTGTAGCTGAAGCCGGGCATGGCCAATTATGACTCTAGGGTCGTGACTTGAACAAATCTGAGAGAAAATGAGTAGGTGAATCTTCATGCCAAAAAGCAAATCTCCAAGCCTTGCGTGTACTTTCAAAGAAGTAGATCTTAGAAATTTTGATGAAAAACAAAAACTGATGAGCTCCTTGGGCAGGGTCAAATTTGACCCCAGGATCGTGACTTGAACAAACTTAATCTTGATAGCTATAGGGTGAGTATCAGTTTTTATCAAAAATGAATATTTGTAATTACCGGTAAGCATAAAATCATGAACAGGAAGTAACCAGCTGAGTGATGAGAAACTTTATCACATGACTTACTTGGTGACCAGGTGCAGGAGTGTAATAAACATTGAAGCTTAGTCAATAATGGTGCAATATCACTACCTATCTATCGTTTAGAGGGTTCATTATTTAACTCACACATGGAAGGTTGTGGGTTCGATTCCCGGCTGGTCTATACCAAAAGCTTTAAAATTGGTACAGGAAGCTTCCTCACTTGTAAAATTTCTTATAAAACTACTCGTCCTCTCTTTCCAACATTTTTTTAGTGAATGCTTAAAATCAAAGAAATATTAAGGTCAATTTCTCGAATCTTGCTCATCCTGACCAAAGTTGACTCGTAATGGCGAGGGGATAAGTGGAATTTTTCAGCCCTGTTTAGCTTTGTTTTTTAGCTCAACTATTCGCAGAATAAAGAGGGCTATTCTACTCACCAAGGCGTCGGCATCACACCTTGGTTAAAGTTTTGCATGCAAGTCCTTATCTCAGTAACCATTGCATGTATTGCCTTGAATCTTTACACAAGCCTTTCTAGTCATCATAATGCTAATTATTGCCCTTGTTTTTTTATTTGATTTATTTGAGATAAAATATATGTCATAAATACAAAGATACATCAAAAATACTTAAAAATTCTGGTTAAAGTTTTGCGTTCAAGTACCATCAAGTCTATATCTCACCAACCACTCAATGTATTTGATTGAAAGTTTACACAAGTCTTCCCATTCATTAGCCCTACTACAATAACTAAGTTAGATAACTCTTGCATGTATACAATGCAAATTATTGCCCTTGTTTGACTTAGAAAAAAATCTGGTTAAAATTTTGCGTGCAAGTACAATCAAGTCTATATCTCAGTAACCATTGCATGTATTGACTCGAAACTTTACTGAAGTCTTCCCAGTCATCAGCTCTACTACAATTATTAAGTTAGATAACTCTTGCATGAATAAAATGCAAATTATTGCCCTTGTTTGACTTAGAAAATCTGGTTAAAGTTTTGTGTGCAAGAACAATCAAGTCCATATCTCACCAACTACTCAATGCATTTGATTGAAACTTTACACAAGCCTTCTCAGTCATCAATTCTACTACAATAACTAAGTTAGATACACTCAATGTATTTGATTAAAACAATACATATGGCTTTGTTGTCATGAAATCAACTAAATTAATCATGTCGGATAACTCTTGCCAGATTGTTTTGCAAATTAGGGCCTTAGTTTAACTAAGAAATGTTATAACTCAGCAGTCACTTACATGTCCCTCCAACAGCTCTTGTTTTCAATGTAGTATTAACCAGGTTATGTTTTTTACATCAAAAATTAATGTGCCATCAGACAGCCAGAAATATAGACAAGTACGTATAAGTTACTTATCTCCGTGTTCCAGTACTTTTTAATTTAATTTAGTAATTAATTTCTGGAAATAATCACGGGCATGCTGTGGTGGAGCATCGGATCCAAGATTGGAGGAGTCATGGGTTTGATCATCCAGCATAGCTATGTGTGGTGTCCTTCGTCTTCTTCCTGATAAAGTGCATAAAGATTTCAGTAATTTCAACACAATGTCAGGTTTGATGACAATATCACTCAAACAATCTTCTGGATTTGTTCTATCCTCAAACTGTGGAATGTTACCGTTATCCTCTCTTGTGAATACAGATGAGTAAAAGGTATTTATAGGTTCTACTTTGTCCTCGTCTTCAGTCACAAATCCTCCATCGGTCATTTTCAGGTCAAATATGCCACTTTTAGATTTTGTACTTTCTTTAATAAAGCTCCAGAAAGAATTGGGGTTTGATTAAACACTATTAGCCACTGTCTTTTCATGATTTGACTTAGCAAATCTGACTGCTTTTGTTACTTTATTTCTGAGTTTACAGTAATTTTGATACTCTAGATGGTTTATAGTAAACATATAAATGTTTCCATGCATGATACTTCTTTTTCATTACTTCTAAACAATAAGTTCATCCATTTTAGCTTCTGGATATGTTGACTGCCATTTTTCATGGGTACATAATTATGAATAAATACATTTTTTTTTAAAAAATGTCCACACATTCCCAGTAGTCATATTCTCTAAACTTGACCAATCTTTTGTATCAAGGTATTCTTTAAATGTCTGCATAATCACCCTTGAAAACATTTCTACAACTTCTTCTAGAGGGGGTATATAACAATTGCAATTTATATGGAAAGAGATACTAATATGGTCACTGGCACCTAATTTGTCCACATATGTTAATCTGTCAACTGTATTTTCTTCAATACTGAATATTAAATCCAATAGACTTGGTTGTTGTCCAATACGATAGCGAGTGTTTTCACATAAACGGTATGATATGCTGGCTTCTTTTGTTCTGTAGTAGACCACATATTCCAGTCAATACTTTGAAAATTCATATCACCTAAAATAACACAGTGTCTGTAGTTTCTTATTTCTGCACAGTTAAAGGGATTATATTGGCAAGTAACACAAGCACGCTGTTAATCCAGACTTTTCCTGTATGCAGTGTGCACAGTACTGCTTATGTATTGACAAATAACCTTTATTTACTTGTAAGTTATCAAATTAACAGTAATTGAATATTGGCCAAAACTTTAATACATCCCGCAATAAAGTATTGCGCAATGTTTACATTGAACTCCCTAAACTTCCCGAACAAAGCCTCGAAAACGAGATCGGGAACGAATCTTCACGATGTAATCCGATGATTGATCGGAAACCTGAAAGTAGTTCGTTGAAAATGGCAAATGTAAACAAAAACAAAAACGTGGCTTCAGAAACCCTATGTTTGTTATAAAGAGGTTATGCAATTAGACACTTTTGACGCCTATATCTCTAAGTTATAAGTGTATCTTCATGCTGGGCGTGTGTATTTAGGACAGAGAATTGATGGTAATATGCCAATTTAATCCCTTTAAGTCTTTCCTGGTTGTTATAATTACTGTTAGGACTTTTGTAAATGGCACCAACCAGCAACTTCTCAGTATTTTTTATTCGCACTCGAAACCATGTAGACTCCTTAAATGGCATATTATTTAGGACACTACAACTGTCAGCAGGTGTTTGATCTTTAAAAATTAGCAACACCTCTACTCTCTTCAGTGATCAATCCAGTAAAACAATTATAGCCACTAATTTTATATTCATTGCAATGAATGTAAGTTACTTTTGCAGACTTAGGAAAAACCTGTAATTACTATTATATTTGGATTTATGGTTGAAATAACCAGCTGAAGTTTGTTCAATTTATTGAACAAGCAGTCAGCATTTGTATAATAAACTGATAGATTTAAAGAATACTTATCACATCTCTTGTGGAAAAATCCTGTGATTCATTAGAATAAGAATATGTATCTTCACAACTATACAGACCAAGAGGGACCAGCACATTTTTTTTATAATCATATACACTACAATATCTATAGATTATATTGTTGGGCTAAATTTCATTGTGCAGTACGACGGTCTCACTATTTAGCGTCAAGAAGCGACAAGAAGCGTCAAGAAGCGACAAGAAGCGTCAAGAACTTTATTATTAATAAAAGTTACCGTCAGGAAATAACCATGTGTATATTATACCTATATAAACATATATCAGTTGATTTTTTTAAATTCTATTCATTAATAAAGTCATAATTGGACTTTGTTTCTCCGTTGCAATACCGACAAGAAGATCCGCCATTTTGTTTATGCAAAGGATAGTAACCCGTTAGCGTCAAGAAGCTGTATTGGCGTATGTGACACTAATGATAAACATTGTCTGCACTAACACTTGTTTTTCAATAAACTAATTACATTCAAATAGTTTTTTATAAGTGTTGTGATTGCTAAAAATCGTGTCGGTACATGTTAACCTATTACAAAATATCAGCGTCAAGAAATCTGATAACTAGCGTCAGGAAGCATAGTCTTGTAAAAATCGTTTCAAAATATCAGCGTCAAGAAATTTGATTACTAGTGTCAAGAAGGATCACGTTGAAGAAATAATAAATTTATACGTAAAAAATCAACATGAAGCATAACCTTGTAAAAATTGTTTTCAATTATCAGCGTCAAGAAATCTGAAAACTAGCGTCAAGAAGCATAACCTTGTAAAAAGTGTTTCAAAATATCAGCGTCAAGAAATCTGATTACTAGCGCCAAGAAGCATCACGTTGAATAAAATAATAAATTGATACGTAAAAAATCAACATAAAGAAGCATGTAACTTTTTCCTATAACTATATAAAGTAACCATATCTTACCTTCTAACCCATAATCCATATTAAAATTTAATCAAGCTTTGCACTTGACATAACGATAAACTATATCCTTATGATATTTTTTAACAGAGTGAAATTTTTCATGAATAATAAATTCTGTTGGATTACAGGTATTGCGAGTTGTTTGTATGTTTGATTATATAATTACATGTTTGGTTACTCAATAAATTGATTGCCGTCATCCTAAGCAGCTACACGCTCGTAAGCGGGCTTGTGTTTGTTTTTAAAGAAAGCTAATTAAAATAAGGCACACGCCGTTTTCGTTGTTTGCACCTCTGAGCTGCTTGGATGACGACATTCAATTTCACTCTGTTAAAATATCATAAGAATATAGATTATCATTATGTCAAGTGCAAAGCTGGATTGAATTATTATATGGATTATGGGTTGGAAGGTAAGTAATGGATACTTTTTATAGTTATAGGAAAAAGTTGTATGCTCCTTCACGTTGATTTTCATGTATAAATTTATGATTTCTTCAACGTGATGCTTCTTGGCGCTAGTAATCAGATTTCTTGACGCTGATATTTTGAAACACTTTTTACAAGGTTATGCTTCTTGACGCTTGTAAACAGATTTCTTGACGCTGATATTTTGAAACAATTTTCACAAGGTTATGCTTCATGTTGATTTTTTGCGTATCAATTTGTATCAAAACTGTATTGAAATTACAGTATAACTTCCATATATTGAACTTCAATATATCGAATTTCTCGGTATATCGAACTTTTTCTCAAGTCCCAACTTTTTTCCTTCTAAAACTATATGGAAAAACTGCAAATATAT
This sequence comes from Panopea generosa, assembly GCA_029582155.1. Lineage (NCBI taxonomy): Eukaryota > Metazoa > Mollusca > Bivalvia > Adapedonta > Hiatellidae > Panopea > Panopea generosa. The sequence continues at coordinate 21,201,033 of CM055896.1, read as the reverse complement.
CGAAGTTATACATATCGAATTTTTCAATGTATCGAAGTTTTTTCACGGCCCAAAAGAGTCCTTTTACACATCATTAACCATTTATGTATCGAATATCGATTACCTGTTCAAAATTTCTCGCGGGAGTGATGTACATGTATTTCACACCTGTGGTGCGCCGGTGCGATGATCGTAGGAACAAAGGCCCCGCTGATAATATAGCGTAAAGTCCCTTCGAGTGCTCGGATAAATGTTTGTTAGGAGTCACACTTTAATAAACATTTGATTAATTAAAGGCAGAATGGTGTTAATTTACTGATAAAACATGTTTGTACATGTTTGTAGTGCTTTAGTTATATTGATTTTTAAATGGCATGCAGGGATTCAATAAATAATAAACACGATTTAATTTATGTTTTATTTCAACTTACCTTTACTAGAAAAAGTATGACAGGTAGATCTACAGTCATATACATGTTGTGATCTCATTACCAATCAAACTTTTACCATTACCATCGAGTGATCCAGACATGCACATATATCGAAGTCCCGGTATATCGAACTTTTCATGACGGTCCCCTGAATTTCGATATATGGAAGTTATACTGTATAATGTTCGTATTATGAATGTTTATTTGTTAGATTCCCGTTCACCATGTGTTTAAAAATGTATTATGGGCCAGAGGCCTACATTACTCAAATAAAATATTGTCTATTGTCTATTTGCGTATCAATTTATTATTTCTTCAACGTGATGCTTCTTGACGCTAGTTATCAGATTTGTTGACGCTGATATTTTGAAACACTTTTTACAAGGTTATACTTCTTGACGCTAGGTTATACTTCTTGACGCTAGTAATCAGATTTCCTGACGCTGATATTTTGAAATTTTGAAACAATTTTTACAAGGTTATGATTCATGTTGAATTTTTTACGTATCAATTTATTATTTCTTCAACATGATGCTTCTTGACGCTAGTAATCAGATTTCTTGACACTGATATTTTGAAACGATTTTTACAAGGTTATGCCTCCTGACGCTAGTTATCAGGTTTCTTGACGCTGGTATTTTGTAATAGGTTAACATGTGCCGACACCCTTTTTAGCAATCATAACACTTATAAAAAATTATTGGAATGTAATTAATTTATTGAAAACAAGTGTTAATGTAGACAATGTTTATCATTAGTGTCACATACACCAATACAGCTTCTTGACGCCAGCGGGTTACTATCCTTTGCATAAACAAAATGGCGGATCTTCTTGTCGGTATTGCAACGGAGAAACAAAGTTCAATTATGACTTTATTAATGAATGGAATTTAAAAAAAATCAACTGATATATGTTTATATAGGTATAATATACACATGGTTATTTCCTGACGGTAACTTTTATTAATAATAAAGCTCTTGACGCTTCTTGACGCTTCTTAACGCTAAATAGTGAGACCCCAGTACGATTATAAAAACTTGCTGCCCCCTTTGATAAAGATTCTTTACTTCTTTAAGAAGTATGATGATGAAGTCACTGTATATACAATTATAGATACTATATAGAATATAGAACTTCAGATAACCACAGGGACAAATAAAAAACATTTTCACATACCGTATTATAATTATACTAGATTATACTGTACTGTATTGGTACAGTCAGTACAGTATGGATTTTTATTTTTACTTGTGCCTGTGGTGATAACCGCTTGGTGCCTTTAGAAACTCGCTCCACAGGCTAAATTATTATAAGACTAGAAGGGTAGCATGCAACCACAGTTTATCCGGGGATACAAAAACCTGTAAACACATTTTAACCATTAACTGCATTTATAATATGCACCTCTGTTGGTGTTTTCACCTTTCATTTTGGTCACTATTTTACTGGCTCCTGGTATCCAGCCTTAATGTAATGACGAGTACCAGGCTGTGTAAATACGTGATGACTGGATATAAGCTAAACTAAAGCTACTACCAATCAGGACCTGTAAAATTCGTATTTGGTGCTTCTTCCTTGTCAAACTACGTAATAAAAAAACGATATTGGAATATTATCTCCCCAGGAATATTCATGCCATATTTGGAAGATTCGCCACATAGAAATGTATGTATATAAGTTTTTATTTACCCTCGCGCTTTGACCCAGTCATTTTGGCGAGCAGGATAGGATGATTATTAAAAATATAAAAGATGATTACACATTTCTGTGATGATTAATGAATGATGAATGAAGATGATTCACATAATAAGTCGTGTCTATATTCAACCTTGAAGTTTGTTATTAACTAAGTTGTTTAATACTACAACTATTTTATATTTTTGGATTCGGTGCTTATTAATTACTAACATTGTTTATACTCATGATAATTTTAAATTTGTAGATTGACAATTAAAGTGTAGATTAATTAACTAAGAATATTATTATTTCTTTTTGTATTTACCAATTGCAGCCATATATTACTTATTAGTGCATGTAATTGATTATTTTAAATAAGGTGCACCTATGGTTGTTTATCAATATTTTAAGTCAAACAACGCTGCTCATAGCGCAAATTGCTTTGCTTATATTGTCAGCGATATTCGACCTAACTTTAAACTTTAGATAAAATTTAATTCTATCTAGAGTGTTATCTGAACACATTAATTGTGTGTGGTTACAATGGTAAAATATAATTAGTAGTTATCTTATGTAACCATGTATCCAGCGTACCACCAATAATTGTCAATAGTATAACCATCAACAAATTATGGTGTGCCGTAAAACCCCAATCATAATGTTTGGTGGTATAAATGAACTGACCTATAATGGTTTGGCTGCAATGGAATATATGGGATATGTCTTATTTTTTAACATATTTTAATTGTTAAAGCTACTTATCATGCTATTTGTATATATTTATAGTATCAGCTGAAGAGGGTATTATCCATCAGCATATCGCATTTTATTAAAAACTGACCAGTCACTGTTAATCGTTCCATTCTGCATCAATAAAAAGAAATAAAGTAACTGGTGAAATCTGTGAATGTGGGAAGATTCGTCCCATAATGGTGTGTAAAGGACTCGGGATAAAACGGACTTAAATAATTTTAAAGGTCTAATTGTAGTTTAATTATAACAATTATTCTAATTTAAAGAGTGTAAATGTTTGTTTATTGTGTGAAGTTTGTTGTTGTTTTACACGCATGGTGTACGACGACTGAACATAGACATTATATATATTACCAGATGCATACAAGATGCAAATATATTTGATGACAAATTTCAAAATGGTTAGTTAATGCAAGGACTTGTATATGTATATAAATATGGTGTATGTCTACTCTGCTGTTTTGGTAATAAACATGTGTGTAGTGTTTTGTATTTATAGATGTAATTACATAACGTGATATGAACAACTAACACAGGTCGTGTTAATACTATGAGTTTAATCTAAGAACTGCTAAACAGATACAAGGTACAAACATATAGAAACTGTGGGCATGCGCAATGGTAGAACCCTAACTATAGTCTTTATTACATTTCAAGTATCAATTATACTACAATGTGTACTTGCCTATTCGATGAAACCTGGATATAAAATGTATATAAACATGTCCTTGCACCCTCCAATTTTGTTAGAATTGTATGTGAAAAAAAAAACATTTTTTATAACACTTACAATTTTTCATTAAAATAATATTTGATGAAACATTTCAAAAGTGTGAACCCGTAAATGTATAACTATACCTGTGTACTTGTTTTTTTGTTGTTGTTAAATTCAATGATAAATAATTAAAAAAATATATTATTCTTTTTAATAAAAATAATATTTATAAATGCGTGTACTTATCATTTTTTTGTAAAAAAAGATCATAAATAATGATTGTATATAAACAATTTAATTTACCACACAACCAAAATCTATTAACAATACCTGTGAAAACAGCCTTTATCACCTGCAGTACAGTAATCTTATATAGACATTTATTGTTTTGCTTAACGTTTTCATTGATATTTACAAAAAGACATGCTTGGACACGTAAAATACAAAACTACTAAAATAATGCACAGGAAAGGTCTGTATCTTCATGCAACTTAAAGTGGATGGGGTAAATAAATGTGACTTTATGCAATTGCATCAGTAAAATTCATTGCTAGAACCAATTAAAGATTAAATTTTAAAAAAATGCAACATCTTGTGAAATACCATTTATCAGCATGTAGAAAGACGACCAGATCGGTTCCAATATTTTTCCCAATCTGTTTTTGGGAGGTCGAATGATGATAGGAAAATACCCGATAAGCTGTTCATTTGGTGCGTTATAGCTGTGTTGTCGATATAAATGTTGGTCATCTTTATGTGTGAACATTTACATTTAACGAAGTCATTGTTTGGACAAACACAAATCACTTGTGGAGCACGTGGTTCAGTGGCAGAGCACCGAGCACATCGTCCACCACGGCAATGTGTGGGTACCTTGAGCAAGACTCTTTTTCCGCATATGCTTAGTACTGGTTCTACCCAGGAATAGTTCGAACGTAATTTGTATAAGTTGTTAGAACTTGTTTAGCAATCGAAGGAAAGTAAATAAGTGTAAACTAAACTAAAACTACAAAATATTCTATAAATGGCATCTCTTTAGAGATAGTAGTGTATATAGTTTCAAATGCCTTATTTTTCAGCGTTTCCCCTGATCTGTAGTTTTCCTTTCCCACTAAATAATGACGAAATTTGGTCACACACCGTGAATGAATGAAATGCTGGCAGATACTTCGTCCTCTCTTTATCAAGTTGATATGAAACGGTATGCATATGAGAAGTATCTTCCAGGTCAAAACCCAACCCAATTTAAACTCAAATTAATTTGTCAACTTAAATCAATGGCCAATACCAGCACATACGTATCAGCTGCTTTCTATCATGTCATGATCTTTCATAAACATTTAGTAGTTTCTCTTTTCCTTTTTTTGTTCTCACCTGAAAAAGCAAAGTCACATCTCCAAAAGAAATATTTTGCCTTTTTTTTATTGCTATTTTTTGTACTGTAATTTTTTATTATATAATTCGTATTGTTAAACCGTTTGGAATACCTGGTAGAAATAAAACTTGGTATAATAATTCGTTTATTTGTGATATTAAAGGCTGTTTTTTTCGGGGAAAAAAATGTCGTTACTTTTACATGGTGAAAAGTCAAATGTATGAATTGAAAAGATCTCTGTAATAATTTTTGTTTGTCTTGATCATTTATTCTTAATATAATGATATCTTATTCTTCTTATTACTTTTGTCTTTGATTAATTTAGAAACTATATCATGTTAAAAATAATGTTAAAATCAATCTTTTTGGTGGAGATTTACTAATAATTGTAATGACATAGAAAAACTCCCCATTTATATAGCTTGTATAATATGCATTGTTTTTTGTGGTTTTTGTATGCTCCATGTTATACATACTTACAAAATATATATAAAAACATGCATGTAAATTATTTGTACGGTTTGTTAGGGGATGGCCCACCCCGACTCCCACAGACCTATTACGGGGTGATTAAATGGGTCACAATGTTTTTGGTGACTGAAATTAAAAAAAAAAAACATTTAGTGACAGACCATAGCTCTGCTTGTTTGAAACAAATATACTACCTGTTGTACAGACTGGCCAGAAGTTCTTTCTTGTTCGTCATCAACCCAAAAAAATGCGTCCCGGAAATTTGGAGCTTCACATGGCTTTCTATGTATCCCATTTCCGATTGCATGTAGATCATGCTATATTTGTGCCAAGTTTATTGCTTTTTCTAAACAAAGGCACAGTTCTCTCAATATACTGCACCATATTTGTGCCAAGTTTATTGCTTTTCTAAACAAAGGCACAATTCTCTCAATATACTGCACCATATTGCCCCCAATATAAGGTTAAACAATCAGTCATTAGGATTCGTACGCAGAAATCTATAAATTAACTCCACTGTTTTGTTATTATTTTCATATTTATTTCATCCAAGTCAATGAAAATCATATGACATTAACTCAAACATAAATTTCAGATAAAACTTTTTTAAAAAATCATCCATCAGAATTTTGCATTGTAATATTTCAAAAAGTATTCAACAGATATGTCATTTATCCCACTTAAACACTGTTCAGCTGATACTGTACATAAGGACTTAATAACGCAAAATTAAAAAAAAAATGGCCGAAATAATGCCATATACTTTATTTCCATATAAACGTTTCGTTTGACATTTTTGGCGTCTTTCCCCGACACGCTGCCTTTAGGTATATCAGAGACATTTTAAAAACATGTACTTTTGTCACTGAATATCTCAGAAAGGAATAGTATACGGGTAGTTCAAGTTGAAACGGAAACAAGTTGCTGGATTGAGGTTTCAAGCTATGCTACTATAAGCTATTATCATATTAACCCAAAATAATGACGTCACTGAGACCATTCGGAAGACATTTGATATTTCCCTAGACAAATTCAAGCCGAGTTGTACAGAATGCTAATTTAATGCAATGGCTGCGCCCACATAAACGGTCGACAAAAGAGGTGTGGAATATGTTTTGAAACAAACAGGTAACTTGACTTGTGTGAATGAAAATCTTTAGTCTAAGATCTTAGATTAACGTAAAGTAGTTATTCGGAGCATGTTTAATGAACTCAAATGCTGTCTTTATACAAACTTTACGTATCAGCATCTGTATTATGAAATTGAGTGATTCATTCGCCGTAGTTACGGCAGAATTTAACCTGAAATCGAATTTAAATGAGAATTCGTTTGGTGCTATAAGATTACTGACTTCAGCTGTTTGATCTTATGAGTTCACTGTCGACTACAACAAAGTACAGTGCTGTAACTGTCTGTTCGAGGGTCATTCAAGAAGCAGTGAGAATTAAATCCCCATTAATTGTACTAGTATGCTAAAAACATTCCTATAAACCCCTTAGTGACTGCTTCATTTAAAGTCCAAAATAAAGAACTGTGTTCTGTTCAACAATCTACTAATTTAACCTGTTTGTTTACATCATAAATTTAATGATTCTATGGGAAATCACTGGTTCTATCTGACAACTGTCAGCTAAAGATCTATAAGTCAAGGACTTGTATAGAAGGATTAGGAAACTTGCATCTCCTGACTAAATGTTGATAAAACAGCACACAAAGGATTCTTTATTTGGCAAATTGATCCTCATAACTCACAGGCAACTGATTTTTTCTTAACATAAACTGTAAGTTGTTTACATCTTAAATGTTTAAACATGTTTCGATTATGCAAAATAATCTTGAATTAAAGATATTGAGGTTTGAAGGAAAAATTCTTGTAATTTGTCGTTATTTTAGCTGCAATATACAAACTTTGTAATGAGATTCACTTCAACAATTTTAAACACAAATTGTATGGAATGGTATTGTTTTGACGAGAATTTCATTTCCTTCTCTTTATAATTCCTAGTATAAGTACATAAGTTAATGACGTAATGCACAAGTTTTGGTGCCCAAATTTTAGATGATAAGATGGAAAGGCATATAAATGCAAATGATCGTCCAGGTAAGCAGATTTGGCTGTGAACTTTATGAACATCATTGAAATATATATATTTCAATTCTCTCTGTAGAAAATAAGACAATCTTTGCATTATAAATAAGCATTATAAATGATGAGATGTTCATTGTTTGAAAAGCATAGACATTCTATAATTAGTATGTGCAGTAAAGGGGTTTGATTTCCTTGATTACACTCCATGTTAAGTACTCTACTATTAAAGCATCATTGAAGTGATCATTCGTTAGCCAGTTTAATTTTCCACATTTTTTTTTTTACAAACCGAGCTCACCACCCAGAAAGGACCCTCTAGCTGCAATTTCATTGTTTAATTTGTTTTTAACAATAGAAGCTAAAGATACTGATATTCTTTTCATTTCTCTCCAATAAAATGTGGCTGAGAGAATAGCAATAGCATAATTGTGTAATATAATTTTGAACCCCATCACTTTTTATAAATCAAGGCTGGCGCTGGGCTTCGCCGTTGGCGCCAAATAAATAAAAGAGGCGCAAAGAAATTCCATTTGGCGAAAGTCTTAAAACGTTGACAATCTTCTCCTTAAATTTTCCATATATTTAACTTCCTTTAATATGCTTCAACAGCTAAAATATCTTTGCCAATCAGTGTCACTGTCCTTTCTCCCAAATAACAAGGTAATTAACTAGTTAATTGGCACCCAGCTGTGTTTTCCCCTCAGGGCATATCACACAACACAAACGAATCTCAGATCAGCAATGTGCGCTAAATATAGTAACAATTGTACTTAATAGGTGCTTGGTCATGTGACTTGCATAGGAAAACCCCAAAGAGTGCAAACAATGCTCAGCTTTATTTGTCATTATAACTGAGACCAATTGTTTAAAAATAGACTAGCACTTTATGTGTTTTACCAAGTTTATTTCCCACTTTACTATGTTTGTGTTTAAATCCTTAATGCACATGATTTCAATATGGTGTCTCCAGCGAGTGTTTTCTGAAACTCGAATGTTTCTGAAACTGACATCCTTCTGTCGAAAAAAGCACACACCTCAATACACACTTTCTATAGGATATAAGTACTGCTTGATACTTACATTTAGTAATTATATTGTTTTTCACAGGTTAAAAAATTGACTTTAATCTCATGCAGACTCTGATAAATGAACACAGAAGTGGGTGGGGTAATGTGAATACAATCACAGGCCCTGTCTTACTTTAGTTTTTGGATAGCTATATTATAGTAAATAATCCATCATTTACTACATATCACAATCCCAAAGCTATAGTAAGATAGGGTCTGTGAGACTGTGACTACATTGGAACATATTAACTCGAATTTGGGTGTTATTGGTTTGTGTGAAAATTAGATTTGTTATAAATGCATGTCACAAGAAAACACATTTTCCTGCTATAAGACCTGTGCACTTTTAGACATAGGATAACAAGAGGCCCTATATGATAGCATATGTTATTGCTCTACTAGTTCAATTTTGTGCAAAGATTGTTTTTGAAATATATAATAGCATATATGAAAAAAGACTTCTCTACTCTTATACAAGGTTTATCTTCTGTAAGAATCAGATTAAGTTAAATTCAAAGGGAAGTATGCATGAGATTCCATTGAAACAAGGATTATAATTCTATTAATTTTCGCAGAAAAATATATGGCGCAAAGAAATTTTGAGCCAAAGTCAGCTCTGTAAATCACAGCAAATACTTGCATACATGGATACAGACTGGTATACTTGTATAATTTAAAGGGTACCGCACGTCAGAATATAAATGGCTATTTATCGTTAAATAGACATGTAAATAACACAAAAATCAACAAATTTTAATTGTACGAAATTTATCAAATGAGAAAAATGACATTAAATATCATGATTTCAAGCGTTTCCTAAATGCTATGGGCGCCGCCATTTTGTAGCTCTTTTGTGATGGAGGTATTCGGTGACGTCATAACTGCACTTCCGTTCTAGTTATCGCGCAAATTGTATTGTGTCGTTAGTGACTGCTCTCTACTGAAACTCTTATGTATATACACTAATATACGTAATCAGTTTATATACAGATATACAGTGCATTAGTGAACATCGAAGGTAGACAATTAAACGCGAAAACGATTCTGAATTGAAGGACTTAACCCATTAAACATTGTTTTCTCCAGCGGAATAAGTGGGTGGAGTAATGCGATATGTTTTGTGGGCAGCGTTGTTTTTAGTTTTCCTAATATGTGATTTCACATTGCTTCAGTGTCAAGCTTCTGGTGACATCACGTGCAAAACGCCTTAATACTTTGGGGTAGGACTTAAGATTGCAGAATGAAGCGTACCAATGCCTTGGCGTACTATTACCCAAGCATACAATTTCTGATGATTTCAGTACGAAGATGACCATATGCGACATACATATAGACTTAGTGTATATTATCCAGTGGGAAGCTCTTTAAAATGTGCTAATAACATATAGCTCAGCTGATTTCTGAAATTTAATTTGTAATTTTATATTCTCTTCCAAAATATTGCGAAATTGATATCATATAGCAAACTTTCACAATCTTATAATTGCAGGCTGTTTAAACAGGTGTGATAATCCAATTAACAATAAAAACAAGAGGTAAATGCCAAAACATAAGGTGTGAAAACGACATGGTATCTAAAAGTTATTATTAAAATACAAATTAAGGCCAATTAATTGTGACAGGCCCGATTAGCTCAGTCAGTTATGTGTCTAACTATTAATCCAGGTGTCTCGAGTTCGAATCCCCACCTGGCGACAGTCTCTGTGATGACTGACATACAACATTGTGTCTCAATATCATTTGTCTCTCACTGCTGATTCGAGTGGAAAAATTATCAGTTACTTGCGGTTGCTGGGTGTGCTCGAGTACTGGTTAACTTTTGCAGGAAACAGTGGTTAGGTTAACTGAACATCTGTACAGTAAACCCTCGATGGCAAAAAATGATGCCAAATATTTAGTCAACCATTAATTGTTCATAAACTCATTTTATTAATTTTATAATTAAAAGGCAATTTAGTTTATTGATATATGGCTTTTTCACAGTCAACTAGGTCATTATTCTTCAATAGACATTTGAACTACCTCTACTTCGTAATGAAAAAAGATAAAGTAAAACCTTTATTTGTTCATTAATACATGAAAAGTTTTTTTTACTGTTAAAATAGTGTTCTGGTATACAGTTTATGAAAAATATTCATAAAATCATATAACATAATTTTTTTACTTGTAAGTTTGCATTGATATTGAAACCCTTATTAACTGAAAATGTTTAAATTAGTAAAAAGGCATAATACTATGTGATATAACATCCTGTCATAAAGCCTGGGGTCATTAAACCTGGGGTGATTACGCTTATTAGGGTACAATATGCACACTGTGGCAGGGTATTTCTCATTACCACATGGTGTGAATTATGAAAGCTCAGCAGGGTGCCAGTAGCTGGACAGTAACATACACTTTGTGCAATATGCCTGTAGACATTATATTCCATATGACACTCCCTATAAGGAGACACATTCATATATGTTCAGAGAACTGGTAGAATAGATAATCATTATATATCAAATTGGGAAGTAACACCATTTGAATAATCAAAAGACAGTGCCAGTTATGTAAAACAACCCCCCCCCCCCCCCCCCCCCCAACTCATTCATGCTTCATCTAAATTTACTAAAAAGGGTATGAAATCAAAATTTTATCAGCCATTTCTCAGTTCGCAACAATGGCCGCACCAGCTAAACACGATAAGAAATGAGATATAATATTATTTCTTATTCTCTCTTAGACAGGTAAACATATGTAACAAAACATTTTCCCTTAAATTCCATTCTTGGTCTAATTAGTGTGGGTTTTTTTTATAATGTATTGACTGAGTAGCAAACAGTATATACCCTGATAGTACAGCATGAATGTGCAGGCTCGCCTGGATCTACATCAAAACATCAATACTGACGGCAATAATTACTTTTTTTATCAAGCTAAGGGTAATTTTACTATTTTGAAAAATTCAATCATCAATGTCAGGCTACATGATAAGATGTCAGAGTCGTGATTGATGGGTTTCGGGTTTGATCTCTGGTTCATGATCGGTGTGACTGTTTAACAGTTATCATCTTTTTGGGTGAAAACTTCATAAGACATTGCTGTGACATATCTGTATTATTTCTGTGATACATTCTAAATCTTCTAAATTTCCAATAGTGTGGTCATTGCATCTGCAGCACGTATTTTCGTCAGACGAAAGCATCATACACAGTTTTCGCAGCTGCAAAAATCTTTCACATGTGTGAACAACTGTGCCGTCTCACTATTTCTCTCGTCTTCTAATTAATTTAACTCTGCTTCTGAAATTTCTGGTTCAAAGTTGTAGGCCACAAGTCCTTCCCCGTTACTAAAATCCATTTTATTATTCTTGCTAGTACTTTTGCCGGTGATTATAATTGCACGTTTCTATATCTGCTGTTGTGTATAAATCAATTATGTTTTAAACCGGAAGTGCAGTTATGACGTCACGCAGGTATCCAAAATGGCGACGTCCACCACAAATCGATGTGCGAAAATGACCGTTACAAAACGAGCTGATATATCTTTATGGACTCGAACTTATGCATAATAATACTATTAATAGAAAGCTGAACTCATAGCTATTCATATTATCCTGTTTTATACACAGGCTTGCGTTCCCCTTTAACATCAGCATGTGCTATTTTATCGCAGAAATTTTCTTTTTATTGGTAACAAGTCTACAGCTATTAATATACTTTTGCTATACTGTATGAATAAGGACTTGGTTAACATTCTACTTTTAATTGACCTGTTGGAATAAAATTTGATAGATTACAAAAAAATGTAAAAAATAACATTGGTAGCATATATTTGTATTGTTCTGGTAGTCATCTAAAGTGCACCACTTATGTTTTAAAGGGGTCAATGGAGATGGAACAGGTGCTTATATATATATATTGACATTTAGCAAAGAAAATTTCTCCTAGTTTTGTATGGTTCTGGGAGTAAAAAATGATATATGTATTTACTAAATGTCATGAATATGGGGTAGACCATATTCTGTGTGGCATGCTCTCTCCATGTTCTTTGGGGAGGATGAAGTAAATGGCTGTCATGCCTTTTTATTAGCTCACCTGAGCTGAAGGCTCACAGGTGAGCTTTTGTGATCGCCTGGTGTCCGTTGTCCGCCCTCCGTCGTTAACTTTTAGCTTTTAACAACTTCTCCTCTGAAACCACTGGGCCAATTTTGATATAATTTCACAGAAATGTTCCTTGGGTGACCCTCTACCAAGTTTTTTCAAACCATTTAGATTGGTCAAATAACATGGCATCCAGGGGGTGGGGTTAGTTTACAATATAAGCTATAGTAAAAACTTCTTGTCAGAAACTACTGGCGCGATTTTAAAATAATTTCACAGAAATGTTCCTTGGGTTACTCTCTACCAAGGTTGTTCAAGCCATCTTGATGCGTCAAAAAACATGGCAGCCAAGGGGTGGGGTTAGTTTGATGTCAAATTACTTCCCCTGTTTTGTATGTATATAGCAATTATTATAACAAAAGGTAATTAATTCTTTAAATAAACTTTTTTTTGCTATAAGTATACGATAGTTTACTAGATATAAGTTCTAAAAGATAATTCATCATAAAAAGATGAATGATACAATTATAATCAATGATTGAATATTATTCAAATATCATGAACCACTTTAAAATACATGTTTTTCTGAATAGTTTTTATGGTTCAGACAGGGATAGTTTACTGCTTCATAATAAAGCAATGCCAAATTTTTAGCTAGTTTCATCACAGCAAGAAGTTTGCTTGAGATTTTCAGTGTCAAAGTGTAATTGAAATCTTGGAGGAGGAGCTTAATTGTTTTTGGGGGAGAGTGCACTGCGACAAAGATTCACCATCAATGTTACTGTGTGTAATGTCCTGGAGGGAGACACTTCATTGTCATAATTAATTCTGTGTATGCAGGTTTTTGATCCCCCATCACTGTAACTGTGTGTAATGTCCTGGAGGGAGACACTTCATTGTCATAATTACTTCTGTGTATGCAGGTTTGATCCCCCATCACTGTAACTGTGTGTAATGTCCTGGAGGGTGACACTTCATTGTCATTATTACTTCTGTGTATGCAGGTTTGATCCCCCATCACTGTAACTGTGTGTAATGTCCTGGAGGGAGACACTTCATTGTCATAATTACTTCTGTGTATGCAGGTTTGATCCCCCATCACTGTAACTGTGTGTAATGTCCTGGATGGAGACACTTCATTGTCATAATTACTTCTGTGTATGCAGGTTTGATCCCCCATCACTGTAACTGTGTGTAATGTCCTGGAGGGAGACACTTCATTGTCATAATTACTTCTGTGTATGCAGGTTTGATCCCCCATCACTGTAACTGTGTGTAATGTCCTGGAGGGAGACACTTCATTGTCATAATTACTTCTGTGTATGCAGGTTTTTGATCCCCTATCACTGTAACTGTGTGTAATGTCCTGGAGGGAGACACTTCATTGTCATAATTACTTCTGTGTATGCAGGTTTGATCCCCCATCACTGTAACTGTGTGTAATGTCCTGGAGGGTGACACTTCATTGTCATTATTACTTCTGTGTATGCAGGTTTGATCCCCCATCACTGTAACTGTGTGTAATGTCCTGGAGGGAGACACTTCATTGTCATAATTACTTCTGTGTATGCAGGTTTGATCCCCCATCACTGTAACTGTGTGTAATGTCCTGGAGGGAGACACTTCATTGTCATAATTACTTCTGTGTATGCAGGTTTGACCCCCCATCACTGTTACTGTATGTGTAATGTCCTGGAGGGTGACACTTCATTGTCATAAATACTACTGTGTATGCAGGTTTGATCCCCCATCACTGTTACTGTGTGTGTAATGTCCTGGAGGGAGACGCTTCATTGTCATAATTACTACTGTGTATACAGGTTTGATCCCCCATTACTGTAACTGTGTGTAATGTCCTGGAGGGAGACACTTCATTGTCATAATTAATTGTGTGTATGCAGGTTTGATCCCCCATCACTGTAACTGTGTGTAATGTCCTAGAGGGAGACACTTCATTGTCATAATTACTTCTGTGTATGCAGGTTTGATCCCCCATCACTGTAACTGTGTGTGTAATGTCCTGGAGGGAGACACTTCATTGTCATAATTACTTCTGTGTATGCAGGTTTGATCCCCCATCACTGTTACTGTGTGTGTAATGTCCTGGAGGGAGACACTTCATTGTCATAATTACTTCTGTGTATGCAGGTTTGATCCCCCATCACTGTAACTGTGTGTAATGTCCTGGAGGGAGACACTTCATTGTCATAATTACTTCTGTGTATGCAGGTTTGATCCCCCATCACTGTTACTGTGTGTGTAATGTCCTGGAGGGAGACACTTCATTGTCATAATTACTTCTGTGTATGCAGGTTTGATCCCCCATCACTGTTACTGTATGTAATGTCCTGGAGGGTGACACTTCATTGTCATAATTACTACTGTGTATGCAGGTTTGATCCCCCATCACTGTAACTGTGTGTAATGTCCTGGAGGGAGACATTTCATTGTCATAACTACTTCTGTGTATGCTGGTTTGATCCCCCATCACTGTAACTGTGTGTAATGTCCTGGAGGGAGACACTTCATTGTCATAATTACTTCTGTGTATGCAGGTTTGATCCCCCATCACTGTAACTGTGTGTGTAATGTCCTGGAGGGAGACACTTCATTGTCATAATTACTTCTGTGTATGCAGGTTTGATCCCCCATCACTGTAACTGTGTGTAATGTCCTGGAGGGAGACACTTCATTGTCATAATTACTTCTGTGTATGCATGTTTGATCCCCCATCACTGTAACTGTGTGTAATGTACTGGAGGGTGACACTTCATTGTCATAATTACTACTGTGTATGCAGGTTTGATCCCCCATCACTGTTACTGTGTATAATGTCCTGGATGAAGACACTTCATTGTCATAATTACTACTGTGTATGCAGGTTTGATCCCCCATCACTGTTACTGTGTGTGTAATGTCCTGGAGGGAGACACTTCATTGTCATAATTACTTCTGTGTATGCAGGTTTGATCCCCCATCACTGTAACTGTGTGTAATGTCCTGGAGGGAGACACTTCATTGTCATAATTACTTCTGTGTATGCAGGTTTGATCCCCCATCACTGTTACTGTGTGTAATGTCCTGGAGGGAGACACTTCATTGTCATAATTACTTCTGTGTATGCAGGTTTGATCCCCCATCACTGTAACTGTGTGTAATGTCCTTTAGGGAGACACTTCATTGTCATAATTACTTCTGTGTATGCAGGTTTGATCCCCCATCACTGTTACTGTGTGTAATGTCCTGGATGAAGACACTTCATTGTCATAATTACTACTGTGTATGCAGGTTTGATCCCCCATCACTGTAACTGTGTGTAATGTCCTGGAGGGAGACACTTCATTGTCATAATTACTACTGTGTATGCAGGTTTGATCCCCCATCACTGTAACTGTGTGTGTAATGTCCTGGAGGGAGACAATTCATTGTCATACATACTTCTGTGTATGCAGGTTTGATCCCCCATCACTGTTACTGTGTGTAATGTCCTGGAGGGAGACACTTCATTGTCATAATTACTTTTGTGTATGCAGGTTTGATCCCCCATCACTGTAACTGTGTGTGTAATGTCCTGGAGGGAGACGCTTCATTGTCATAATTACTTCTGTGTATGCAGGTTTGATCCCTCATCACTGTTACTGTGTGTAATGTCCTGGAGGGAGACATTTCATTGTCATAATTACTTCTGTGTATGCAGGTTTGATCCCCCATCACTGTTACTGTGTGTGTAATGTCCTGGAGGGAGACACTTCATTGTCATAATTACTTCTGTGTATGCAGGTTTGATCCCCCATCACTGTAACTGTGTGTAATGTCCTGGAGGGAGATGGTTCATTGTCATAATTACTTCTGTGTATGCATGTTTGATCCCCCATCACTGTTACTGTGTGTAATGTCCTGGAGGGAGACACTTCATTGTCATAATTACTTGTGTGTATGCAGGTTTGATCCCCCATCACTGTTACTGTGTGTGTAATGTCCTGGAGGGAGACACTTCATTGTCATAATTACTTCTGTGTATGCAGGTTTGATCCCCCATCACTGTAACTGTGTGTAATGTCCTGGAGGGAGACACTTCATTGTCATAATTACTTCTGTGTATGCAGGTTTGATCCCCCATCACTGTTACTGTGTGTAATGTCCTGGAGGGAGACACTTCATTGTCATAATTACTTCTGTGTATGCAGGTTTGATCCCCCATCACTGTAACTGTGTGTAATGTCCTGTAGGGAGACACTTCATTGTCATAATTACTTCTGTGTATGCAGGTTTGATCCCCCATCACTGTTACTGTGTGTAATGTCCTGGATGAAGACACTTCATTGTCATAATTACTACTGTGTATGCAGGTTTGATCCCCCATCACTGTAACTGTGTGTAATGTCCTGGAGGGAGACAATTCATTGTCATACATACTTCTGTGTATGCAGGTTTGATCCCCCATCACTGTTACTGTGTGTAATGTCCTGGAGGGAGACACTTCATTGTCATAATTACTTTTGTGTATGCAGGTTTGATCCCCCATCACTGTAACTGTGTGTGTAATGTCCTGGAGGGAGACGCTTCATTGTCATAATTACTTCTGTGTATGCAGGTTTGATCCCTCATCACTGTTACTGTGTGTAATGTCCTGGAGGGAGACATTTCATTGTCATAATTACTTCTGTGTATGCAGGTTTGATCCCCCATCACTGTTACTGTGTGTGTAATGTCCTGGAGGGAGACACTTCATTGTCATAATTACTTCTGTGTATGCAGGTTTGATCCCCCATCACTGTAACTGTGTGTAATGTCCTGGAGGGAGATGGTTCATTGTCATAATTACTTCTGTGTATGCATGTTTGATCCCCCATCACTGTTACTGTGTGTAATGTCCTGGAGGGAGACACTTCATTGTCATAATTACTTGTGTGTATGCAGGTTTGATCCCCCATCACTGTTACTGTGTGTAATGTCCTGGAGGGAGACACTTCATTGTCATAATTACTACTGTGCATGCAGGTTTGATCCACCATCACTGTAACTGTGTGTAATGTCCTGGAGGGAGACACTTCATTGTCATAATTACTTCTGTGTATGCAGGTTTGATCCCCCATCACTGTAACTGTATGTAATGTCCTGGAGGGAGACACTTCATTGTCATAATTACTTCTGTGTATGCAGGTTTGATCCCCCATCACTGTAACTGTGTGTAATGTCCTGGAGGGAGACACTTTATTGTCATAATTACTTCTGTGTATGCAGGTTTGATCCCCCATCACTGTTATTGTGTGTGTAATGTCCTGGAGGTTGACACTTCATTGTCATAATTACTACTGTTTATGCAGGTTTGATCCCCCATCACTGTAACTGTGTGTAATGTCCTGGAGGGAGACACTTCATTGTCATAATTACTTCTGTGTATGCAGGTTTGATCCCCCATCACTGTAACTATGTGTAATGTCCTGGAGAGAGCCACTTCATTGTCATAATTACTTCTGTGTATGCAGGTTTGATCCCCCATCACTGTAACTGTGTGTAATGTCCTGGAGGGAGACACTTCATTGTCATAATTACTTCTGTGTATGCAGGTTTGATCCCCCATCACTGTTACTGTGTGTAATGTCCTGGAGGGAGACACTTCATTGTCATAATTACTTCTGTGTATGCAGGTTTGATCCCCCATCACTGTAACTGTGTGAAATGTCCTGGAGGGAGACACTTCATTGTCATAATTACTTCTGTGTATGCAGGTTTGATCCCCCATCACTGTAACTGTGTGTAATGTCCTGGAGGGAGACACTTCATTGTCATAATTACTTCTGTGTATGCAGGTTTGATCCCCCATCACTGTAACTGTGTGTAATGTCCTGGAGGGTGACACTTCATTGTCATAATTACTACTGTGTATGCAGGTTTGATCCCCCATCACTGTTACTGTGTGTGTAATGTCCTGGAGGGAGACGCTTCATTGTCATAATTACTACTGTGTATGCAGGTTTGATCCCCCATCACTGTAACTGTGTGTAATGTCCTGGAGGGAGACACTTCATTGTCATAATCACTACTGTGTATGCAGGTTTGATCCCCCATCACTGTTACTGTGTGTGTTATGTCCTGGAGGGAGACACTTCATTGTCATAATCACTACTGTGTATGCAGGTTTGATCCCCCATCACTGTTACTGTGTGTAATGTACTGTAGGGAGACGCTTTATTGTCATAATTACTTCTGTGTATGCAGGTTTGATCCCCCATCACTGTTACTGTGTTTAATGTCCTGGAGGGAGACACTTCATTGTCATAATTACTACTGTGTATGCAGGTTTGATCCCCCATCACTGTAACTGTGTGTGTAATGTTCTGGAGGGAGACACTTCATTGTCATAATTTCTACTGTGTATGCAGGTTTGATCCCCCATCACTGTTACTGTGTGTAATGTCCTGGAGAGAGCCACTTCATTGTCATAATTACTTCTGTGTATCCAGGTTTGATCCCCAATCACTGTAACTGTGTGTAATGTCCTGGAGGGAGACACTTCATTGTCATAATTACTACTGTGTATGCAGGTTTGATCCCCCATCACTGTAACTGTGTATGTAATGTCCTGGAGGGAGACACTTCATTGTCATAATTACTACTGTGTATGCAGGTTTGATCCCCCATCACTGTAACTGTGTGTGTAATGTCCTGGAGGGAGACACTTCATTATCATAATTACTACTGTGTATGCAGGTTTGATCCCCCATCACTGTTACTGTGTGTGTAATGTCCTGGAGGGAGACGCTTCATTGTCATAATTACTACTGTGTATGCAAGTTTGATCCCCCATTACTGTAACTGTGTGTAATGTCCTGGAGGGAGACACTTCATTGTCATAATTACTTGTGTGTATGCAGGTTTGATCCCCCATCACTGTAACTGTGTGTAATGTCCTAGAGGGAGACACTTCATTGTCATAATTACTTCTGTGTATGCATGTTTGATCCCCCATCACTGTAACTGAGTGTGTAATGTCCTGGAGGGAGACACTTCATTGTCATAATTACTTCTGTGTATGCAGGTTTGACCCCCCATCACTGTTACTGTGTGTGTAATGTCCTGGAGGGAGACACTTCATTGTCATAATTACTTCTGTGTATGCAGGTTTGATCCCCCATCACTGTAACTGTGTGTAATGTCCTGGAGGGAGACACTTCATTGTCATAATTACTTCTGTGTATGCATGTTTGATCCCCCATCACTGTTACTGTATGTAATGTCCTGGAGGGTGACACTTCATTGTCATAATTACTACTGTGTATGCAGGTTTGATCCCCCATCACTGTAACTGTGTATGTAATGTCCTGGAGGGAGACGCTTCATTGTCATTATTACTACTGTGTATGCAGGTTTGATCCCCCATTACTGTAACTGTGTGTAATGTCCTGGGGGGAGACATTTCATTGTCATAATTACTTCTGTGTATGCAGGTTTGATCCCCCATCACTGTAACTGTGTGTAATGTCCTGGAGGGAGACACTTCATTGTCATAATTACTACTGTGTATGCAGGTTTGATCCCCCATCACTGTAACTGTGTATGTAATGTCCTGGAGGGAGACACTTCATTGTCATAATTACTACTGTGTATGCAGGTTTGATCCCCCATCACTGTAACTGTGTGTGTAATGTCCTGGAGGGAGACACTTCATTATCATAATTACTACTGTGTATGCAGGTTTGATCCCCCATCACTGTTTCTGTGTGTGTAATGTCCTGGAGGGAGACGCTTCATTGTCATAATTACTACTGTGTATGCAGGTTTGATCCCCCATTACTGTAACTGTGTGTAATGTCCTGGAGGGAGACACTTCATTGTCATAATTACTTGTGTGTATGCAGGTTTGATCCCCCATCACTGTAACTGTGTGTAATGTCCTAGAGGGAGACACTTCATTGTCATAATTACTTCTGTGTATGCAGGTTTGATCCCCCATCACTGTAACTGAGTGTGTAATGTCCTGGAGGGAGACACTTCATTGTCATAATTACTTCTGTGTATGCAGGTTTGATCCCCCATCACTGTTACTGTGTGTGTTATGTCCTGGAGGGAGACACTTCATTGTCATAATCACTACTGTGTATGCAGGTTTGATCCCCCATCACTGTTACTGTGTGTAATGTACTGTAGGGAGACGCTTTATTGTCATAATTACTTCTGTGTATGCAGGTTTGATCCCCCATCACTGTTACTGTGTTTAATGTCCTGGAGGGAGACACTTCATTGTCATAATTACTACTGTGTATGCAGGTTTGATCCCCCATCACTGTAACTGTGTGTGTAATGTTCTGGAGGGAGACACTTCATTGTCATAATTACTACTGTGTATGCAGGTTTAATCCCCCATCACTGTTACTGTGTGTAATGTCCTGGAGAGAGCCACTTCATTGTCATAATTACTTCTGTGTATGCAGGTTTGATCCCCCATCACTGTAACTGTGTGTAATGTCCTGGAGGGAGACACTTCATTGTCATAATTACTACTGTGTATGCAGGTTTGATCCCCCATCACTGTAACTGTGTATGTAATGTCCTGGAGGGAGACACTTCATTGTCATAATTACTACTGTGTATGCAGGTTTGATCCCCCATCACTGTAACTGTGTGTGTAATGTCCTGGAGGGAGACACTTCATTATCATAATTACTACTGTGTATGCAGGTTTGATCCCCCATCACTGTTACTGTGTGTGTAATGTCCTGGAGGGAGACGCTTCATTGTCATAATTACTACTGTGTATGTAGGTTTGATCCCCCATTACTGTAACTGTGTGTAATGTCCTGGAGGGAGACACTTCATTGTCATAATTACTTGTGTGTATGCAGGTTTGATCCCCCATCACTGTAACTGTGTGTAATGTCCTAGAGGGAGACACTTCATTGTCATAATTACTTCTGTGTATGCAGGTTTGATCCCCCATCACTGTAACTGAGTGTGTAATGTCCTGGAGGGAGACACTTCATTGTCATAATTACTTCTGTGTATGCAGGTTTGATCCCCCATCACTGTTACTGTGTGTGTAATGTCCTGGAGGGAGACACTTCATTGTCATAATTACTTCTGTGTATGCAGGTTTGATCCCCCATCACTGTAACTGTGTGTAATGTCCTGGAGGGAGACACTTCATTGTCATAATTACTTCTGTGTATGCATGTTTGATCCCCCATCACTGTTACTGTATGTAATGTCCTGGAGGGTGACACTTCATTGTCATAATTACTACTGTGTATGCAGGTTTGATCCCCCATCACTGTAACTGTGTATGTAATGTCCTGGAGGGAGACGCTTCATTGTCATAATTACTACTGTGTATGCAGGTTTGATCCCCCATTACTGTAACTGTGTGTAATGTCCTGGGGGGAGACATTTCATTGTCATAATTACTTCTGTGTATGCAGGTTTGATCCCCCATCACTGTAACTGTGTGTAATGTCCTGGAGGGAGACACTTCATTGTCATAATTACTACTGTGTATGCAGGTTTGATCCCCCATCACTGTAACTGTGTATGTAATGTCCTGGAGGGAGACACTTCATTGTCATAATTACTACTGTGTATGCAGGTTTGATCCCCCATCACTGTAACTGTGTGTGTAATGTCCTGGAGGGAGACACTTCATTATCATAATTACTACTGTGTATGCAGGTTTGATCCCCCATCACTGTTTCTGTGTGTGTAATGTCCTGGAGGGAGACGCTTCATTGTCATAATTACTACTGTGTATGCAGGTTTGATCCCCCATTACTGTAACTGTGTGTAATGTCCTGGAGGGAGACACTTCATTGTCATAATTACTTGTGTGTATGCAGGTTTGATCCCCCATCACTGTAACTGTGTGTAATGTCCTAGAGGGAGACACTTCATTGTCATAATTACTTCTGTGTATGCAGGTTTGATCCCCCATCACTGTAACTGAGTGTGTAATGTCCTGGAGGGAGACACTTCATTGTCATAATTACTTCTGTGTATGCAGGTTTGATCCCCCATCACTGTTACTGTGTGTGTAATGTCCTGGAGGGAGACACTTCTTTGTCATAATTACTTCTGTGTATGCAGGTTTGATCCCCCATCACTGTAACTGTGTGTAATGTCCTGGAGGGAGACACTTCATTGTCATAATTACTTCTGTGTATGCAGGTTTGATCCCCCATCACTGTTACTGTATGTAATGTCCTGGAGGGTGACACTTCATTGTCATAATTACTACTGTGTATGCAGGTTTGATCCCCCATCACTGTAACTGTGTATGTAATGTCCTGGAGGGAGACGCTTCATTGTCATAATTACTACTGTGTATGCAGGTTTGATCCCCCATTACTGTAACTGTGTGTAATGTCCTGGAGGGAGACATTTCATTGTCATAATTACTTTTGTGTATGCTGGTTTGATCCCCCATCACTGTAACTGTGTGTAATGTCCTGGAGGGAGACACTTCATTGTCATAATTACTTCTGTGTATGCAGGTTTGATCCCCCATCACTGTAACTGTGTGTGTAATGTCCTGGAGGGAGACACTTCATTGTCATAATTACTTCTGTGTATGCAGGTTTGATCCCCCATCACTGTAACTGTGTGTAATGTCCTGGAGGGAGACACTTCATTGTCATAATCACTACTGTGTATGCAGGTTTGATCCCCCATCACTGTTACTGTGTGTAATGTACTGTAGGGAGACGCTTTATTGTCATAATTACTTCTCTGTATGCAGGTTTGATCCCCCATCACTGTTACTGTGTTTAATGTCCTGGAGGGAGACACTTCATTGTCATAATTACTACTGTGTATGCAGGTTTGATCCCCCATCACTGTAACTGTGTGTGTAATGTTCTGGAGGGAGACACTTCATTGTCATAATTACTACTGTGTATGCAGGTTTGATCCCCCATCACTGTTACTGTGTGTAATGTCCTGGAGAGAGCCACTTCATTGTCATAATTACTTCTGTGTATGCAGGTTTGATCCCCCATCACTGTAACTGTGTGTAATGTCCTGGAGGGAGACACTTCATTGTCATAATTACTACTGTGTATGCAGGTTTGATCCCCCATCACTGTAACTGTGTATGTAATGTCCTGGAGGGAGACACTTCATTGTCATAATTACTACTGTGTATGCAGGTTTGATCCCCCATCACTGTAACTGTGTGTGTAATGTCCTGGAGGGAGACACTTCATTATCATAATTACTACTGTGTATGCAGGTTTGATCCCCCATCACTGTTACTGTGTGTGTAATGTCCTGGAGGGAGACGCTTCATTGTCATAATTACTACTGTGTATGTAGGTTTGATCCCCCATTACTGTAACTGTGTGTAATGTCCTGGAGGGAGACACTTCATTGTCATAATTACTTGTGTGTATGCAGGTTTGATCCCCCATCACTGTAACTGTGTGTAATGTCCTAGAGGGAGACACTTCATTGTCATAATTACTTCTGTGTATGCAGGTTTGATCCCCCATCACTGTAACTGAGTGTGTAATGTCCTGGAGGGAGACACTTCATTGTCATAATTACTTCTGTGTATGCAGGTTTGATCCCCCATCACTGTTACTGTGTGTGTAATGTCCTGGAGGGAGACACTTCATTGTCATAATTACTTCTGTGTATGCAGGTTTGATCCCCCATCACTGTAACTGTGTGTAATGTCCTGGAGGGAGACACTTCATTGTCATAATTACTTCTGTGTATGCATGTTTGATCCCCCATCACTGTTACTGTATGTAATGTCCTGGAGGGTGACACTTCATTGTCATAATTACTACTGTGTATGCAGGTTTGATCCCCCATCACTGTAACTGTGTATGTAATGTCCTGGAGGGAGACGCTTCATTGTCATAATTACTACTGTGTATGCAGGTTTGATCCCCCATTACTGTAACTGTGTGTAATGTCCTGGGGGAGACATTTCATTGTCATAATTACTTCTGTGTATGCAGGTTTGATCCCCCATCACTGTAACTGTGTGTAATGTCCTGGAGGGAGACACTTCATTGTCATAATTACTACTGTGTATGCAGGTTTGATCCCCCATCACTGTAACTGTGTATGTAATGTCCTGGAGGGAGACACTTCATTGTCATAATTACTACTGTGTATGCAGGTTTGATCCCCCATCACTGTAACTGTGTGTGTAATGTCCTGGAGGGAGACACTTCATTATCATAATTACTACTGTGTATGCAGGTTTGATCCCCCATCACTGTTTCTGTGTGTGTAATGTCCTGGAGGGAGACGCTTCATTGTCATAATTACTACTGTGTATGCAGGTTTGATCCCCCATTACTGTAACTGTGTGTAATGTCCTGGAGGGAGACACTTCATTGTCATAATTACTTGTGTGTATGCAGGTTTGATCCCCCATCACTGTAACTGTGTGTAATGTCCTAGAGGGAGACACTTCATTGTCATAATTACTTCTGTGTATGCAGGTTTGATCCCCCATCACTGTAACTGAGTGTGTAATGTCCTGGAGGGAGACACTTCATTGTCATAATTACTTCTGTGTATGCAGGTTTGATCCCCCATCACTGTTACTGTGTGTGTAATGTCCTGGAGGGAGACACTTCATTGTCATAATTACTTCTGTGTATGCATGTTTGATCCCCCATCACTGTTACTGTATGTAATGTCCTGGAGGGTGACACTTCATTGTCATAATTACTACTGTGTATGCAGGTTTGATCCCCCATCACTGTAACTGTGTATGTAATGTCCTGGAGGGAGACGCTTCATTGTCATAATTACTACTGTGTATGCAGGTTTGATCCCCCATTACTGTAACTGTGTGTAATGTCCTGGAGGGAGACATTTCATTGTCATAATTACTTTTGTGTATGCTGGTTTGATCCCCCATCACTGTAACTGTGTGTAATGTCCTGGAGGGAGACACTTCATTGTCATAATTACTTCTGTGTATGCAGGTTTGATCCCCCATCACTGTAACTGTGTGTGTAATGTCCTGGAGGGAGACACTTCATTGTCATAATTACTTCTGTGTATGCAGGTTTGATCCCCCATCACTGTAACTGTGTGTAATGTCCTGGAGGGAGACACTTCATTGTCATAATTACTTCTGTGTATGCATGTTTGATCCCCCATCACTGTAACTGTGTGTAATGTCCTGGAGGGTGACACTTCATTGTCATAATTACTACTGTGTATGCAGGTTTGATCCCCCATCACTGTTACTGTGTGTAATGTCCTGGATGAAGACACTTCATTGTCATAATTACTACTGTGTATGCAGGTTTGATCCCCCATCACTGTTACTGTGTGTGTAATGTCCTGGAGGGAGACACTTCATTGTCATAATTACTTCTGCTTATGCAGGTTTGATCCCCCATCACTGTAACTGTGTGTAATGTCCTGGAGGGAGCCACTTCATTGTCATAATTACTTCTGTGTATGCAGGTTTGATCCCCCATCACTGTTACTGTGTGTAATGTCCTGGAGGGAGACACTTCATTGTCATAATTACTTCTGTGTATGCAGGTTTGATCCCCCATCACTGTAACTGTGTGTAATGTCCTGGAGGGAGACACTTCATTGTCATAATTACTTCTGTGTATGCAAGTTTGATCCCCCATCACTGTAAATGTGTGTAATGTCCTGGATGGAGACACTTCATTGTCATAATTACTTCTGTGTATGCAGGTTTGATCCCCCATCACTGTTACTGTGTGTAATGTCCTGGATGAAGACACTTCATTGTCATAATTACTACTGTGTATGCAGGTTTGATCCCCCATCACTGTAACTGTGTGTAATGTCCTGGAGGGAGACACTTCATTGTCATAATTACTACTGTGTATGCAGGTTTGATCCCCCATCACTGTAACTGTGTGTGTAATGTCCTGGAGGGAGACACTTCATTGTCATAATTACTTCTGTGTATGCAGGTTTGATCCCCCATCACTGTAACTGTGTGTGTAATGTCCTGGAGGGAGACGCTTCATTGTCATAATTACTTCTGTGTATGCAGGTTTGATCCCTCATCACTGTTACTGTGTGTAATGTCCTGGAGGGAGACACTTCATTGTCATAATTACTTCTGTGTATGCAGGTTTGATCCCCCATCACTGTTACTGTGTGTGTAATGTCCTGGAGGGAGACACTTCATTGTCATAATTACTTCTGTGTATGCAGGTTTGATCCCCCATCACTGTAACTGTGTGTAATGTCCTGGAGGGAGATGCTTCATTGTCATAATTACTTCTGTGTATGCAGGTTTGATCCCCCATCACTGTAACTGTGTGTAATGTCCTGGAGGGAGACACTTCATTGTCATAATTACTTCTGTGTATGCAGGTTTGATCCCCCATCACTGTTACTGTGTGTAATGTCCTGGAGGGAGACACTTCATTGTCATAATTACTTCTGTGCATGCATGTTTGATCCCCCATCACTGTAACTGTATGTAATGTCCTGGAGGGAGACACTTCATTGTCATAATTACTTCTGTGTATGCAGGTTTGATCCCCCATCACTGTAACTGTATGTAGTGTCCTTGAGGGAGACACTTCATTGTCATAATTACTACTGTGTATGCAGGTTTGATCCCCCATCACTGTTACTGTGTGTGTAATGTCCTGGAGGGTGACACTTCATTGTCATAATTACTACTGTGTATGCAGGTTTGATCCCCCATCACTGTAACTGTGTGTAATGTCCTGGGGGGAGACACTTCATTGTCATAATTACTTCTGTGTATGCAGGTTTGATCCCCCATCACTGTAACTGTATGTAATGTCCTGGAGGGAGACACTTCATTGTCATAATTACTTCTGTGTATGCAGGTTTGATCCCCCATCACTGTTACTGTGTGTAATGTTCTGGAGGGAGACACTTCATTGTCATAATTACTTCTGTGTATGCAGGTTTGATCCCCCATCACTGTAACTGTGTGTAATGTCCTGGAGGAAGACACTTCATTGTCATAATTACTTCTGTGTATGCAGGTTTGATCCCCCATCACTGTAACTGTGTGTAATGTCCTGGAGGGAGACACTTCATTGTCATAATTACTACTGTGTATGCAGGTTTGATCCCCCATCACTGTAACTGTGTATGTAATGTCCTGGAGGGAGACACTTCATTGTCATAATTACTACTGTGTATGCAGGTTTGATCCCCCATCACTGTTACTGTGTGTGTAATGTCCTGGAGGGAGACTCTTCATTGTCATAATTACTTCTGTGTATGCAGGTTTGATCCCCCATCACTGTAACTGTGTGTAATGTCCTGGAGGGAGACACTTCATTGTCATAATCACTACTGTGTATGCAGGTTTGATCCCCCATCACTGTTACTGTGTGTGTTATGTCCTGGAGGGAGACACTTCATTGTCATAATCACTACTTTGTATGCAGGTTTGATCCCCCATCACTGTTACTGTGTGTAATGTCCTGGAGGGAGACGCTTCATTGTCATAATTACTTCTGTGTATGCAGGTTTGATCCCCCATCACTGTTACTGTGTGTAATGTCCTGGAGGGAGACACTTCATTGTCATAATTACTTCTGTGTATGCAGGTTTGATCCCCCATCACTGTTACTGTGTGTAATGTCCTGGAGGGAGACACTTCATTGTCATAATTACTTCTGTGTATGCAGGTTTGATCCCCCATCACTGTAACTGTGTGTAATGTTCTGGAGGGAGACACTTCATTGTCATAATTACTACTGTGTATGCAGGTTTGATCCCCGATCACTGTTACTGTGTATGTAATGTCCTGGATGGAGACACTTCATTGTCATAATTACTACTGTGTATGCATGTTTGATCCCCCATCACTGTAACTGTGTGTGTAATGTCCTGGAGGGAGACACTTCATTGTCATAATTACTACTGTGTATGCAGGTTTGATCCCCCATCAGTGTAACTGTGTGTAATGTCTGGAGTGAGACACTTCATTGTCATAATCACTACTGTGTATGCAGGTTTGATCCCCCATCACTGTTACTGTGTGTGTTATGTCCTGGAGGGAGACACTTCATTGTCATAATCACTACTGTGTATGCAGGTTTGATCCCCCATCACTGTTACTGTGTGTAATGTACTGTAGGGAGACGCTTTATTGTCATAATTACTTCTGTGTATGCAGGTTTGATCCCCCATCACTGTTACTGTGTGTAATGTCCTGGATGGAGACACTTCATTGTCATAATTACTACTGTGTATGCAGGTTTGATCCCCCATCACTGTAACTGTGTTTGTAATGTCCTGGAGGGAGACACTTCATTGTCATAATTACTACTGTGTATGCAGGTTTGATCCCCCATCACTGTAACTGTGTGTGTAATGTTCTGGAGGGAGACACTTCATTGTCATAATTACTACTGTGTATGCAGGTTTGATCCCCCATCACTGTTACTGTGTGTAATGTCCTGGAGAGAACCACTTCATTGTCATAATTACTTCTGTGTATGCAGGTTTGATCCCCCATCACTGTAACTGTGTGTAATGTCCTGGAGGGAGACACTTCATTGTCATAATTACTACTGTGTATGCAGGTTTGATCCCCCATCACTGTAACTGTGTATGTAATGTCCTGGAGGGAGACACTTCATTGTCATAATTACTACTGTGTATGCAGGTTTGATCCCCCATCACTGTAACTGTGTGTGTAATGTCCTGGAGGGAGACACTTCATTGTCATAATTACTACTGTGTATGCAGGTTTGATCCCCCATCACTGTTACTGTGTGTGTAATGTCCTGGAGGGAGACGCTTCATTGTCATAATTACTACTGTGTATGCAGGTTTGATCCCCCCATCACTGTTACTGTGTGTGTAATGTCCTGGAGGAAGACACTTCATTGTCATAATTACTACTGTGTATGCAGGTTTGATCCCCCATTACTGTAACTGTGTGTAATGTCCTGGAGGGAGACGCTTCATTGTCATAATTACTTGTGTGTATGCAGGTTTGATCCCCCATCACTGTAACTGTGTGTAATGTCCTAGAGGGAGACACTTCATTGTCATAATTACTTCTGTGTATGCAGGTTTGATCCCCCATCACTGTAACTGTGTGTGTAATGTCCTGGAGGGAGACACTTCATTGTCATAATTACTTCTGTGTATGCAGGTTTGATCCCCCATCACTGTTACTGTGTGTGTAATGTCCTGGAGGGAGACACTTCATTGTCATAATTACTTCTGTGTATGCAGGTTTGATCCCCCATCACTGTAACTGTGTGTAATGTCCTGGAGGGAGACACTTCATTGTCATAATTACTTCTGTGTATGCAGGTTTGATCCCCCATCACTGTTACTGTATGTAATGTCCTGGAGGGTGACACTTCATTGTCATAATTACTACTGTGTATGCAGGTTTGATCCCCCATCACTGTTACTGTATGTAATGTCCTGGAGGGAGACGCTTCATTGTCATAATTACTACTGTGTATGCAGGTTTGATCCCCCATTACTGTAACTGTGTGTAATGTCCTGGAGGGAGACATTTCATTGTCATAATTACTTCTGTGTATGCTGGTTTGATCCCCCATCACTGTAACTGTGTGTAATGTCCTGGAGGGAGACACTTCATTGTCATAATTACTTCTGTGTATGCAGGTTTGATCCCCCATCACTGTAACTGTGTGTGTAATGTCCTGGAGGGAGACACTTCATTGTCATAATTACTTCTGTGTATGCAGGTTTGATCCCCCATCACTGTAACTGTATGTAATGTCTTGGAGGGAGACACTTCATTGTCATAATTACTTCTGTGTATGCAGGTTTGATCCCCCATCACTGTAACTGTGTGTAATGTCCTGGAGGGAGACACTTCATTGTCATAATTACTTCTGTGTATGCAGGTTTGATCCCCCATCACTGTTACTGTATGTAATGTCCTGGAGGGTGACACTTCATTGTCATATTACTACTGTGTATGCAGGTTTGATCCCCCATCACTGTTACTGTATGTAATGTCCTGGAGGGAGACGCTTCATTGTCATAATTACTACTGTGTTTGCAGGTTTGATCCCCCATTACTGTAACTGTGTGTAATGTCCTGGAGGGAGACATTTCATTGTCATAATTACTTCTGTGTATGCTGGTTTGATCCCCCATCACTGTAACTGTGTGTAATGTCCTGGAGGGAGACACTTCATTGTCATAATTACTTCTGTGTATGCAGGTTTGATCCCCCATCACTGTAACTGTGTGTGTAATGTCCTGGAGGGAGACACTTCATTGTCATAATTACTTCTGTGTATGCAGGTTTGATCCCCCATCACTGTAACTGTGTGTAATGTCCTGGAGGGAGACACTTCATTGTCATAATTACTTCTGTGTATGCAGGTTTGATCCCCCATCACTGTTACTGTGTGTGTAATGTCCTGGAGGGAGACACTTCATTGTCATAATTACTACTGTGTATGCAGGTTTGATCCCCCATCACTGTAACTGTGTGTAATGTCCTGGAGGGAGACACTTCATTGTCATAATTACTACTGTGTATGCAGGTTTGATCCCCCATCACTGTTACTGTGTGTAATGTCCTGGAGGGAGACACTTCATTGTCATAATTACTACTGTGTATGCAGGTTTGATCCCCCATCACTGTAACTGTGTGTAATGTCCTGGAGGGAGACACTTCATTGTCATAATTACTTCTGTGTATGCAGGTTTGATCCCCCATCACTGTTACTGTGTGTGTAATGTCCTGGAGGGAGACACTTCATTGTCATAATTACTACTGTGTATGCAGGTTTGATCCCCCATCACTGTAACTGTGTGTAATGTCCTGGAGGGAGACGCTTCATTGTCATAATTACTTCTGTGTATGCAGGTTTGATCCCCCATCACTGTAAATGTGTGTAATGTCCTGGAGGGAGACACTTCATTGTCATAATTACTTCTGTGTATGCAGGTTTGATCCCCCATCACTGTAACTGTATGTAATGTCCTGGAGGGAGACACTTCATTGTCATAATTACTTCTGTGTATGCAGGTTTGATCCCCCATCACTGTAACTGTGTGTAATGTCCTGGAGGGAGACACTTCATTGTCATAATTACTACTGTGTATGCAGGTTTGATCCCCCATCACTGTAACTGTGTGTAATGTCCTGGAGGGAGACACTTCATTGTCATAATTACTTCTGTGTATGCAGGTTTGATCCCCCATCACTGTTACTGTGTGTGTAATGTCCTGGAGGGAGACACTTCATTGTCATAATTACTACTGTGTATGCAGGTTTGATCCCCCATCACTGTTACTGTGTGTGTAATGTCCTGGAGGGAGACACTTCATTGTCATAATTACTACTGTGTATGCAGGTTTGATCCCCATCACTGTTACTGTGTGTAATGTCCTGGAGGGAGACACTTCATTGTCATAATTACTACTGTGTATGCAGGTTTGATCCCCCATCACTGTAACTGTGTGTAATGTCCTGGAGGGAGACACTTCATTGTCATAATTACTTCTGTGTATGCAGGTTTGATCCCCCATCACTGTTACTGTGTGTGTAATGTCCTGGAGGGAGACACTTCATTGTCATAATTACTTCTGTGTATGCAGGTTTGATCCCCCATCACTGTAACTGTGTGTAATGTCCTGGAGGGAGACACTTCATTGTCATAATTACTACTGTGTATGCAGGTTTGATCCCCCATCACTGTAACTGTGTGTAATGTCCTGGAGGGAGACACTTCATTGTCATAATTACTTCTGTGTATGCAGGTTTGATCCCCCATCACTGTAACTGTGTGTAATGTCCTGGAGGGAGACACTTCATTGTCATAATTACTTCTGTGTATGCAGGTTTGATCCCCCATCACTGTAACTGTGTGTAATGTCCTGGAGGGAGACACTTCATTGTCATAATTACTTCTGTGTATGCAGGTTTGATCCCCCATCACTGTTACTGTGTGTAAAGTCCTGGAGGGTGACACTTCATTGTCATAATTACTTCTGTGTATGTGCTCTCCCCAGCAGGCTATTGGGCAAATTGTCAATAAAGTTGTAAGAACTTGTTTCACAATCAATGTAAAATAAACGAGAATGAAACTATTACTTTTTTATTTATCCAAAGACACTTGTGTCTCCAGACTCACAGTCAAATTTTGTCAATTGTCACTTGTCAAGTTATATTGTCTACTTTATAGATAAGTGACCATCAGATATTGTACATAGATTTATGTGATCCGGTCAGGATGTCTGTCAGGACACCACCTGGGGGCACTTTGGCAATGTCATCTGGTGTTTTGGTGGAGACGGGTCAAGCCAATTACATAGTTATATTGACAACCCAGCACATATTATGATAATATATAACAATAATATGCTAATAATTTTAAGGATGGCTTGATTGTTTAAAGTTATATTTTCTGAATGAGCTGCACTATGGTGTAGTGTAATACAGTTGCTGGCATTGGTCATAAAGTAACAACTGGTATAAATATTGATAATGTGTATTCCTGTTGCAGTAGAAGAATATTCTATTATACAGATATAATGTACAGAAAAGGAGGTTTTATGTCTGGACTTACTGGTCAGCTTAATGCACTTTTGGCTCAAATGTTTTATGTTGAATATCTTCAAACTTCAAAGTTTTTATATCAAGTAGTTTTAGTACAATGGTTTCTATAGAATTAGATTGACAATAATTTGTTAAGAATTCTAGTAAATTGTTACCATGTATATATATATATTAAATCACAAAATTCTGTGATTTGGAAGTTTGTATTTACTCTTCGCTGTGACTAGGCCCTGGACAATAACTTCTGAATAATTTACCAGTGTTTGTACCTGGTTTATGTTTAGTCAGAGTTTCACCTTTAGATTCATCCAATCTTTGCCTGACCTAAATCATAGAGAGTTAGTCTCTAATCAAAGTCTGTTATTAAGTCCCTCTGTACATTTTCATTCTTTTTAAAATAAGACAGAATGTTGTTCTGTGGTTGAGAGATTTGAGATTCTGTCTCAGCTTCATTTACCAGTTTCACCGCTGAGGTTCTGGGTACCAAACCAAGCGTAGGCTAAACACTATCATTCGGGAGAGATTGCTAGTAATTTCTGTTACTTGAGGAAAGATGGTACACGGTTCAACTAAGTTTTATTCTGACGTCTTCACCAATAAAACTTACTGGATGCCGTGACACATATAACTCAAGGTCTAACAGATTTAAACAAATCAACATCTGGCTTATAATCTGTCAAAAAACAGTGATATTGCCACTGTTGGGAACCATAATTTGCCAAAAACAGTGCCGTATTAACAAAACTATTTTTAAACTTTGATGTTCATAATGATTTTTTTCATTTGATTCCTAATACAACACTTCTGTTTTAATATCTGAAAATTCAAAAAAAAAATTCATCCCTGGCACCTCTAATTGGAAACCGATTTGGATAAAATCTATGAATTAATTTATTAATTATGGCCTCTCAGATAAGGGGTGAATTAATCACAAGTAAGCATTTATATACTTAACTAATATTTACACACATATACTTGTTACCAAGGTTTAATACATTCAATGGATATATATAGTTAAGGCCATTCTTAAAAAAATTGTTTGCTGAGCTCCTACCTACTCACTCAAAATTGCAGCTTAGTAACCCATTCATGATTTCTGTCCATTTTTGTTTAAAGGGATTACATCAGAAACAAAACTGCTATAAATGTCTGTAAAAATAAAATTATTTTTAAAATAGATAAAGCGCATCTCATTATCATTAAGAAATAAAATCCGAATGGTTTGGTATGTCAAATCCACCAAAACATGACATTATTAATCAATATATAAACTGGAGAATTCTGAACTGAAATCCTGGATCCGCTCCTGTGAGTAACGGATCAAATTGAAATCATTTGACTCATTTAATACGTCATAAAATATGTTGCACTTTTATGCCGGAAATCTATTTCAATCTAACCTAGGTGCGTAGCCCAAGTTTGGAAATCCCTTTTTGATAATATATTATATTGACATGTTTAAATAGAAATCCATTTGGCAATACGATGTCAGTGTAAGTATACCGGTATATATATATCTATAGGCATGTTGTATTTGAAAAAATGTTTTTAACCAATTTTAACATTAGAAAAATACTGATATATTCCTTTTAAAATGACTACCGGTATGTAATATCAAAATCTGGCAACAACAAAAAAATAGCTAGCTACCTACCCACATGAAAAGTATTAGGTCAGGAGCACAGCAAACAGATATTTTTTTAAGGATGGCCCCATATCCTTCAGATACTGATAGGGTGAAGATTTAGATCAAGTCTCAGATGTGTTGCTGCTGGTACAAGCATTGAATTGATATATCTACAGCAGCAAATATAGAAACACTTTTAAGAACTTAAGAAGTATTTAGATAAAATACAATTGTTTAATCATGTTCTTTATTAATCTTGCTATACCCTAAAGCAGTAACATAAACCAGTATTATCATGAGTGTTATTCAAATAGTCCTGTCTACACAGAATATGTATGTCACAGCTTATGTTTGGAATTTCTAGATAACAATAAATATGGAGAAGCGAGAGAAATGATAGATTTGAAAGTTTACATCCAGTGTCAGAGCAAGTTTAATAGCTGTCTATACTAGCATCTGTAATGGTGAATAGCTCCGTTGTTGGACAGTGAGTAATGGCTGCTATGACAGTCCTGATAAGTAAAATCAATACAATATATACAGGTCAATATGAAACTATCTGACAGCTCTCTCTAACAGCTAGCTGTAGACTCCCCAGTGAATGACAAAAGTAGGTTTAGTCAGGTTTGTGCTTGAATGTGGCTATACAACTTTTATCTGTTTTTATGGTGTTTTCCAGATATGATAACCACTTTGGGATTAATATTCGCTATTGTTAGAGATAATACAGGCTTCTGGTAATAATGTTTTTATTACTCCACTTCATCAGGTGTTCTTTCTAAAAGTAATCATTAATATGTTATAATAACGTGATTTTTGGTGATATGCTGGTAATTTATGTATCAATAGATCTGCATGGTTTGATTGAGGTATTGTTAGGACAGTAATATTTTACAGAAATTTATATTTGTGGCTTTGGTATGTGACTTTTATATATTGCTTTAATTATATAGGCAATTAAATTGGTTTGTATTATTATATCATTTATTGAACAGAACTTGTCAGTGCCAGAATAGAGTTGAAATATTATGCTGTGATTGATATTTTATATTAATAACTACAACATAATCCTTTCATCTGTGTATATGTCATATTAAATTTAACATAAAAACTGGCAGGATGCAATATTTATACTAGGATGGCATAAAATCCATAATAAACAGGTGTTTGAAAAAATGTATCGTATTTTACATTGATACTGAATTTCATTAAAAGTAAACCTGTGTAACATTGCAAATCTGGGTAGGAATATGTCCTGGGACACAGTCTATTGTCTGCAGATCTAGGTAGGAATATGTCCTGGGACACAGTCTATTGTCTGCAGATCTAGGTAGGAATATGTCCTGGGACACAGTCTATTGTCTGCAGATCTAGATAGAAATATGTCCTGGGACACAGTCTATTGTCTGCAGATCTAGATAGAAATATGTCCTGGGACACAGACTATTGTCCGCAGATCTAGGGGTTAAGGAATCCTCCAAATGGGTGTCCATTAATTTTATTTTTTGTTGTTAATACATGTATTTGTCATAATAGTGGTTAAATTACCCTGTGTGGTTCCAAGATGCCAAGTTAGTGATGGCAAGTCAAATACAACCAGACTTTAGCTCATGCATGCGGGAATACACTCGAGGAATTAGACAAATTTCTTAATTGGTTTTCTAATTCCCATCTCCAGGAATTAGACAACTGTGTAAAATGTCATGGGTCGAAGTTTGATCCTTAGGGTGGTACTCTTTTCAAATATCTAATTCTCTGATCGTCTCCAAAGCTTTACAGCTGTCACACCTTTTGTAAACATGTTAACAATGTCTTCATAAATGACATATTCATGACTAACAAATTAAATCAATAGACAAACTCCAATACTTAAAGGGTGGACTAGTGGAAAAGCATCATGGGTTCAGTCCTCGTTTGGGTCATGCCATACACTTGAAAAGAAGCTGTCTTGAATGTTGCTGAGTATTTAGATGATTATTAAGTTCTAGGACTGTGGTGTGCTGTGTGTATAATGTAGCTGGGTGTGGTTCCCTACAACCCGCAGCATGTGGTACTCTAGACAGTGACAGCATATAGTATAATGTTTCTGTGCAAGCTTACACCATAATTGTGAGCTTACTGATAATTGTTGAAAGCACCAGTTCCTGTAAATTAACACCATACACCATAGTAATAATTTTTTTATACATATATACCGTATATTCCCTTATTAACGCCCCCCTCTAATACCCCCCCCCCCCACCCCCATAAAAGGTATATGCGAGTTGAGTGCGTATTCCCCCATTTTTCCCAGATCGGTTATTTTGTTACACAGACAACAATAAGCGGAGTGTTTATCACCTTTGAACTCTTTAACCAATTGTTTATATCTTGGGTCACTTAACCACTTTTGGTTGAATATACACTTCCCCATATTTGCCGTTTCAAACTGGTAAAAATGTCGTCTGTCGATTAAAACATTACAAAATGTTGGAAAATGTGGTTAGTCTGTGTACACTGAAAGCTCATTGTTCTACGTTGATAAGAGCAAGCGTCTAAGTGATTTAAAGTGAAGAGTGTAATGACCATAAATTCGGATATTCCAGTACGTGAAATAGTAGTTTCATACAGATTTTTAGCTTTTTTTTCATCCTATGTTGATTATTTCATTTGCTGTCAAATAATTCTGAACCATTTTTTCGGGGATTTAAGGGTTTCAGGGCTTTATTGTATTTTTAACTGATGTTAAATTTGCTTTTTTTTATCTTTAATAAACGCCCCCACCTTGTAAAATTTAACGCCCCCTGGGGCGTTAATAAGGGAACATGTGGTATATATATTTAAATATATAACAGCTACTGCAACAACTTTAAGTTAACCTTCAACGATCTTAGGAAAAAGGGTTTATGTTAACTGATTGTTAGCTCCCAATGGCATAAAATTACCTTTAATATTCATTCATTGAACTGGTTGATTATATAAAAGATATATACTTATTATTCAAAAATGTATTCAAAGAGCATATTATAAATGTCAAAATGATATCAACTGACATGACTGTATACAAGTTGATATTGCCGTGTATAATTATGCAACTGTACAGTACTTAGCATAATAAGGTAATAACTATTACAAATGTCACATAATATATATGTATAAATTAATAACAATTACAAATTTCACATAATATATATGTATAAATTAATAACAATTACAAATGTCACATAATATATATGTATAAATTAATAACAATTACAAATGTCACATAATATATATGTATAAATTAATAACAATTACAAATGTCACATAATATATATGTATAAATTTAAATAACTATTACAAATGTCACATAATATATATGTATATATAAACTAATAACAATTACAAATGTCATACATATATATATTTGGTATGTCTATCAACTACTGAATCAGTAGCCAGCAGTTAAATGTAATCCACAGCTTATTCTTTGCCAAGTAATGCCTACATGTAAGGAAATAACACAAACATTATATCATACATGTACTGTCATTTTAATGTAATTGGCTTCAAGTAGCTTGATGTCTTGACAGTATTAGCCAAACATTTAAGCTTTTGTGGAAATGTGTAAATGGCTGTCAAGTGCTTATACAAGGGAGAATATCAAATTTCCACTTAATGGTTGTTTACTTAGTTTACCTATTATATATGCTCAGAGATTTCACAAGTTTTAAATCTGCTATTCAATTTAAATCCGGAAGGGATCATGTGATGGTAATTCATTTGTTGGTTTTATGGACAGCTCTGACATCCATTGTGTATCCGTTGTTAATTGTGTGTGATATGTAACAGGCATAAAATTACTGTATAATTTTATTGCTGTTATCAAATAATAAAAATAATAAAATAAATAAAAATAATAAATTTTAATTAAAAAGGTAAAACTTAAATTTTTATCTATGTTTATTGTAAAATAGTATATGTATCTGATGTTTGTAGAACTTTGTTAATAGGTGAAAATGTTGTTAATATGCAGTATATACAAGTTTCATTATAGTAATCATTATACAAGCCTGGTGGTGTAACAAGAAACTCTTGAGGTGTTAAAAACAACTGTATTTTAGTTAATAAGAGAAGGTATTTAAATTTTCATTTCTATGTAATATCAAATTTTGAAATCTTAGTCAATCAATTATAAAATCCAAGTATTATTGTTTTGGAGAAAAGCCTCCAGATGTTGATATAATCATTTGATTTTGAGCTGACATGTGTTGACATGAGAATGACATAATTGCTCATTTCCAGGACTTGTTTGATTGTTATAGTTTGTTTGATTAAATAATGTTGATTACATTTGATAAGTTAATCTTAATTAATAACTTCTAGCAGCTTAACAGCTTTAGGTAAAAATATATGTAAAATTAGAATTCATTGGTTAATTGTTAAAATGATTTTTATTGGTTAAATATTCAAAGTTAATTTTAATGGCTAATCCATTTTAGGAACTTATTATATAAAGAAAGGTTTTTAAAATATAGAGGAGAAGGAATTACATATAGATAAGTAATAGAGGGAGAGATAGGACTTGTATTTTAGATGGCATAACGCTAGCCAATATATAATTTACAATAGCTAAACGGAACTAAATATTAAGTCGGTTATTTTAAAATTATTACTAAGGACTATGATTACTTACTTAACAACTTATTCAAACTGTGTTAATTTAATATTTTGGAACCTATAAACTATCTTACTTTAATGTTATTAATCAAACCAAAATAAAAGTGTTAAACACCAAAGACTTGTGTACTGTATTGGATATTGAATTAAGTCTACGGCTAGAAGTTAGACTGACCCCACATGTGTCATCGAAATACCAGTTGTGTGTAGGCTGCCTACCAGCTAATTACCCACTTGCTTAAGCTTACACCAACTGGTTAGAACCAAAAGGTCGACAATAATTAGGCACGATTTGGAGTTCGGTGACAGATACTAAAACCCAGTTGTGTTCTTGCTAGCCCAGCCATATTCGGACTGCAAGGAAAAGGCAAATGTAGTGTTTGTAATCATGCAATCTTCTGGTGTTTAAATGCACTTATCTCATTCATTATGCATTGCTATTTACAAAGTTGATAAGAAAATATCTAGTGAGTGGGCGTGGGGGGTGCAATTTTACAGTAGTTTGCAATCAACTCTGTTGCGCAGTCTCTTGTATTAAGCAACCAAACATGTTAGTTTTATATTTACAACCAAACTTGGTAGACGTATTCAACAACCACATGCTCTTAGGGGCCATTATAGTACCTCTCCACTGTATGCTGGAGCTTAACACAAGTTTGGTTGTATATAATATGCACAATACTCATCACTATTCTGAAAAAATCAAGAATACTCATCTACTCTGATTTTGATGAGTTACTCATCGGCTTAAAAATTTTCTGGGGCTCTATTAAGTAACATCAGATCTAGAACAAACCTAACTATAATGTTGACAAGGATAATTTAAGCTTGGAACGAAACATATATGAATCGGTCCTAGTATACTTAGGATTGAAACGATTTGATTTATTGAAAAAAAAAATTGTATGTTGGAAACAGGCCATTAATAATTATTTGCTAGATTATCATCCAAATTTATCTTAAATTGGGGGAGGGCGGGAGAATTTCATTTTTTTAATTTTTAACTTTTTAATATTTTTTTTTATGAAAATAAAAAGGGTTGTGGCGCATGAAAATTATGGGGCCAGTGAGGATGATAATCTAGCAATTAATTTATTATGGCCTTAAGCATCTTCAGTTTTCATAATGGATTATAACCAGTCTTGGTTAGATGTTGACCATGAAAGCCAGTCTAAGTCTAATTGCATTAGAACAGAGAGAGTTATTATGATGTGGCCGTTAATTGATTGAAAAATAATGATTTTTGCCTAGGAAACGTGACCATCCTCATCAGTATTCATTTGATCCCTTAATCAGAATGTTTATGGCTATTAAACCTTTGATGTGTACACTGTTATTGAACATGTTAGATTGGATATAGAATGATCACAGTTGTGTAAATGCACAAATATGGCCTCAGTTTTCATATAATTGTATGTAACCGCAACCTCAATTGTCGAGGATCATAGAATGTTGAATGGGTTCGAACTGAACACTCCTAACCTGACCATAATGAAAAAGAGTCAGATCAATTTAAATCATTATTTTAACAAAACTTGACTATAATCAGGAGGTTGAACGTGTTTTGGTTCGATAGCGTTTTAAGCAAGAGCTTAAGGTACATTAGCTTAAAAATGGCGAAAAAACATGAAAGTGAAAGTAGGTAAGTACACATTTTAATTCATTTTTTCTGATATTTGCTTATTTTAAGTACAGTTGTCCAACTGTCATGAGGAGACAACATGTGTGTGTATGTTGCAGATTAATAACAACACGGAATTTAGCGTGTTTGAAAAGTTACTGAATGTATACAGCAGTTATGTTTGTAAACAACACATCGATACGCCGTCCGAAATCATGAAATATTACCATTCCATGACATATACAGTCTTATGATTTAACCCATAAACGCTGCAAACAGGCAATATGACAAAATGAATCACAAAACAATGACACTTAACGTGTGCATTATATCCAGAAAACTCATTTTCATACTGTACACATGTAAATTGGTTCAAAAGCATAACTGTACGCCTAAAATATGGTTTGCTGTAGTACATAAAACTGTAGAAATAACACATATTAATTTAAAAAGACATATCTTTTAACATCATTTACCCGTTTCACTGCTGTAGACTTTATAATAACGAAGTTTATGAAATGGGATACCAGATACCGATGACTAGTGATGTATGGATGGACTTTGAACTTCAATACTTATATCAACTCACATACAAATATGCGCGCATATGTATGTGTATATATATGCATGCACAGTCATATAGCTGTGCACTACATATTTACGAGTGTATGTATAAAATTGTATATGTGCACGTATATATTTACACTTACAAGCATACTTTTATACATGCGAGTATATTTTAAAATTTGCGCGTACATAGACTTTCGGCCTGAAATGATACACGTTACTTTTGTCCGTTGTCATGACATTTGGGGTATATAGCAGTGTTTTAAACAGTGTTTGGAAGAACAGACATTGATTAAGTAACATATAAAGCTTAATAACTTAATCACTTCTGTTTGTCTTTATGTCCGCGGAAATATGAACATTTATAAAACACAAAAATATACAAAAAAAATTAATGAAATCGTGAATCAAAACGCGAGATTCCGATAGATTTTGAAGAAAATGCCTATACTTCATGTCATTAGCAAACTGGTGTAGATCCCACGTATGCAGAATATGGGCATTTTATTTCTATAGATATAGTAGAACCCTCATTTTGGTTACGTAAACTGCCATCAGGAGACACGACAACTATATCTCTAGTTTTTTATAACATAAGCACCTTCTTCATAGAATGTATAATCTGGAAAGTAGGTTGGCATCGCTTTACACACAAAGGTAGCTACAGCATTGAGTTCGTTCTCTAATCCGTGGGACATTGCCTCTTTCTGATCGTTGCTGAATTCGCACGGTTCCTTTCCTCCTATTACGGTATGAAGATGCTCTCTTTGTGAAACAAGTGTGTCAAGACCTATTGCTTTATACATAACACTTCCTGTGACCTTCAATGTTTTTCTAAGATCGAACCATTCTGGAGTTCTCTGTTTTAGTAGGTGTGTAGGAAGTGTTTCCTCGGGTGAGATGCCACATGCTCTTTTTGCCTCAGTTGGTGGTTTTAGTTCTCTGTAATTTTCTTGATAATTTAGGTCGCAAACACGATTTCGAAACAATTACTTTCTGTTAATGAGTATTGCACAGCATTGTAGAATATCATTGACAACTTTTAAGCATATGCTTATCTGATATCGAAATGTTGTAATTTTGTTCAATGCATATTTGAATTTACCAACATTTGTTTCGGTGAACTTATTCTCTAATGTATTAAGATATATTTTCTTCTTTTTGTTCAAACTTAAGTTTTCTTTTACTTATTTTATTAGTTGATGATACTGTACAGAATGGAGACTGGAATTTCTATTGGCATTGAAGAATTTTTTTCTGATGTTCTGTCCTGATGTTTTGATGGAGATATTAGATGTTGAAATGTATGAAGAGGAGATTTGATTTGACATTGGCATTTAGTTGGTTTAAATGGAGAAGATTGGAAGTATTTTCTATTTCGTTAATATTTCAAATATAGAGTTAAATGTGATTTTCTTGTATCTTGGCATCTTTGAACTGAAAAATACATAAAAAGGCCTAGCTAAAAGAAATAAGAATACCCGTCACAGACAAAAACGAGTACGTCGAAAGATGTCATAAAATTAATTGTTTGTGCCGTCAATCAACTAACCATGTTTTGAAATCATCTGTGTCTCAACAAATATATACTTCAACACGGAATATATCCCCGGCAGTGTAAATTATTAGTGAAAACTTATTCTCAAACCTACCAATTGGAGCGTACATTTAGTTTATCCTAGTATCCTTCTTTGTGCATTCGTACACCATATCTTTTTGACTATACGTGTTCATAATGCATTCATATAGAATAAAATTAACCCATACACTTCCAAGTAAGTATTACACATTGTAAAATATAAAAATGATAGTATACCTCATCAAAATGGATCCAAAATTTATGATTTTGTGATGAATACTTCCAAAGCGAGAAAACAAAATTTGTTAGTTTACATTCAATGACTTTTGGAATACGACATATTTTTTCCTTGCTATAACAGCAATATACATCAGAAACATTAACAACTCAATATGCTATTTTAACAACCACAATAAATTTAAAATTCCATGCAATTTAGAAAAATACTGACCTCGTGTCTTGTTGACAAACTATATACACGCCATTTTTAAGCTAACACACCATTAGCTCTCGCTTAAAACGCTATTCGAACCAAAACGTGTTCGATCCCCCTGATAACAGACCTAATATGATTATGATCAATATATGGTGTTACACATTGTCGTCTTCTGTTAGCCCACAATGGCATGAAAACTGACACTACGTAACCATTTAAACAAACACTGTCAACAATGTTACTAATATAATAAACCAATCGATGTTATTAACATACCCACTGCAATCGTGATGCTTAATTAATATGTCTTTATATCTAGGTTTAATAAATATTAAATACAGACATTACATGGCCTTTATATCACTAATTGTCTACCATTTATGGACTGATATCTGATATATGATGGACAAATATCTAAATATTATGAATTGTATATGACCTTATATATCATACACAAATGTCTACTGTAAACAATAGACAAAATGATATATAAAGGACATTCAGCATCCGTGGTTATTGTATGGTATGATGTTTAACAATACTTGGCTCGAACAACCCTTAACTTGAACTGTTTTGTCCAGTCCCATCAGGTTTGAGCCATCAAAGTTCTACTGTATTATTAATTTTTATTAGGAGTGTTATTACATTCATAGGACATATAAATTTTAAATTATATAATTATATAACCATGGATGCTGAATTTCCTTAATATATCATTATGTGTATTGTCATCATTATAGGCCCTATAAAATCTTAAATAACCATGGACACTTAATGTTGTTATATATCATGTCTACAGTCTGACATAGGCTCTATAAAATGTTAACAAAACAATTGGATTCTAAATGTCCTTCTGTATCATGTCTACAGTCATGGGCCCTATAAAATGTTAACAAAACAATTGGATTCTAAATGTCCTTCTATATCATGTCTACAGTCATGGGCTCTATAAAATGTTAACAAAACAATTGGATTCTAAATGTCCTTCTGTATCATGTCTACAGTCATGGGCTCTATAAAATGTTAACAAAACAATTGGATTCTAAATGTCCTTCTGTATCATGTCTACAGTCATGGGCCCTATAAAATGTTAACAAAACAATTGGATTCTAAATGTCCTTCTATATCATGTCTACAGTCATGGGCTCTATAAAATGTTAACAAAACAATTGGATTCTAAATGTCCTTCTGTATCATGTCTACAGTCATGGGCTCTATAAAATGTTAACAAA
This sequence comes from Panopea generosa, assembly GCA_029582155.1. Classification (NCBI taxonomy): domain Eukaryota; kingdom Metazoa; phylum Mollusca; class Bivalvia; order Adapedonta; family Hiatellidae; genus Panopea; species Panopea generosa. The sequence goes on along the minus strand of CM055896.1, from coordinate 21,156,174 downwards.
ACAATTGGATTCTAAATGTCCTTCTGTATCATGTCTACAGTCATGGGCCCTATAAAATGTTAACAAAACAATTGGATTCTAAATGTCCTTCTATATCATGTCTACAGTCATGGGCTCTATAAAATGTTAACAAAACAATTGGATTCTAAATGTCCTTCTGTATCATGTCTACAGTCATGGGCCCTATAAAATGTTAACAAAACAATTGGATTCTAAATGTCCTTCTATATCATGTCTACAGTCATGGGCTCTATAAAATGTTAACAAAACAATTGGATTCTAAATGTCCTTCTGTATCATGTCTACAGTCATGGGCTCTATAAAATGTTAACAAAACAATTGGATTCGAAATGTCCTTCTGTATCATGTCTACAGTCATGGGCCCTATAAAATGTTAACAAAACAATTGGATTCTAAATGTCCTTCTGTATCATGTCTACAGTCATGGGCCCTATAAAATGTTAACAAAACAAGTGGATTCTAAATGTCCTTCTATATCATGTCTACAGTCATGGGCTCTATAAAATGTTAACAAAACAATTGGATTCTAAATTGTCTACAGTCATGGGCTCTATAAAATGTTAACAAAACAATTGGATTCTAAATGTCCTTCTGTATCATGTCTACAGTCATGGGCCCTATAAAATGTTAACAAAACAATTGGATTCTAAATGTCCTTCTATATCATGTCTACAGTCATGGGCTCTATAAAATGTTAACAAAACAATTGGATTCTAAATGTCCTTCTGTATCATGTCTACAGTCATGGGCTCTATAAAATGTTAACAAAACAATTGGATTCTAAATGTCCTTCTGTATCATGTCTACAGTCATGGGCCCTATAAAATGTTAACAAAACAATTGGATTCTAAATGTCCTTCTATATCATGTCTACAGTACATGTGACATGGGCCCTATAAAATGTTAATAAAACAGTTGGATTCAAAATGTCCTTCTATATCATGTCTACAGTCATGGGCCCTATAAAATGTTAACAAAACAATTGGATTCTAAATGTCCTTCTGTATCATGTCTACAGTCATGGGCTCTATAAAATGTTAACAAAACAATTGGATTCTAAATGTCCTTCTATATCATGTCTACAGTCATGGGCCCTATAAAATGTTAACAAAACAATTGGATTCAAAGTGTCCTTCTATATCATGTCTACAGTACATGTGACATGGGCCCTATAAAATGTTAATAAAACAGTTGGATTCAAAATGTCCTTCTATATATCATGTCTACAGTTATAGGCCCTATAAAATGTCAACAAAACAATTGGATTCTAAATGTCCTTCTATATCATGTCTACAGTACATGTGACATGGGCCCTATAAAATGTTAATAAAACAGTTGGATTCAAAATGTCCTTCTATATCATGTATACAGTCATGTGCCTAACAAAATGTTAACAAAACAATTGGATTCTAAATGTCCTTCTATATCATGTCTACAGTCATGGGACCTATAAAATGTTAACAAATTAATTGGATTCAAAATGTCCTTCTATATCATGTCTATACAGTCTTGGGCCCAATAAAATGTTAACAAAACAATTGGATTCTAAATGTCCTTCTATATCATGTCTATACAGTCATGGGCCCTATAAAATGTTTACAAAACAATTGGATTCTAAATGTCCTTCTAAATCATGTCTATACAGTCATGGGCCCTATAAAATGTTAACAAAACAATTGAATTCTAAATGTCCTTCTTAATCATGTCTAGTCATGGGCCCTATAAAATGTTAACAAAACAAGTGGATTCTAAATGTCCTTCTATATCATGTCTATATACAGTCATGGGCCCTATAAAATGTTAAAAAAACAATTGGATTCTAAATGTCCTTCTAAATCATGTCTATACAGTCATGGACCCTATAAAATGTTAACAAAACAATTGAATTCTAAATGTCCTTCTAAATCATGTCTAGTCATGTGCCCTATAAAATGTTAACAAAACAGTTGGATTCTAAATGCCCTTTTAAATCATGTCTATACAGTCATGGGCCCTATAAAATGTTAACAAAACAATTGGATTCGAAATGTCCTTCTAAATCATGTCTATACAGTCATGGGCCCTATTAAATGTTAACAAAACGATTGGATTCTAAATGTCCTTCTAAATCATGTCTATACAGTCTTGGGCCCTATAAAATGTTAACAAAACAATTAGATTCTAAATGTCCTTCTAAATCATGTCTACAGTCTGACATGGGCTCTATAAAATGTTAAATAACCAATTTGATTTTTAATGTCCTTCTATATCATGTCTGCAGTCTGACATGGGCTCTATAAAATGTTAAATAACCAATTTGATTTTTAATGTCCTTCTAAATCATGTCTATACAGTCATGGGCCCTATAAAATGTTAACAAAACAATTGGATTCTAAATGTCCTTCTAAATCATGTCTATACAGTCTTGGGCCCTATAAAATGTTAACAAAACAATTAGATTCTAAATGTTCTTCTAAATCATATCTACAGTCTGACATGGGCTCTATAAAATGTTAAATAACCAATTTGATTTTTAATGTTCTTCTATATCATGTCTGCAGTCTGACATGGGCCCTATAAAATGTTAAATAACCAGTTGAATCCTAAAATTTCCTTATACATGTACATACAGTATTACAGGTCATATAAATGTTGAATAACCATGGATAATAAACATCTTTAAAAATGTATTGTTATTTTCTACAGTAACTGTAATGTTTTAAGTGGAGGCTCACCAGTATGATTTCTGCAGTGTTTCATGAACAATAACAGTTATAAGTGGAGGCTGGTATGATTTCTGCAGTGTTTCACGAACAATAACATTTATAAGTGGAGGCTGGTATGATTTCTGCAGTGTTTCACGAACAAAAACAGTTATAAGTGGAGGCTGGTATGATTTCTGCAGTGTTTCATGAACAATAACAGTTATAAGTGTAGGCTGGTATGATTTCTGCAGTGTTTCATGAACAATAACAGTTATAAGTGGAGGCTGGTATGATTTCTGCAGTGTTTCACGAACAATAACAGTTATATATTTTGTACTCCATGTCAATAAACAATCCTATATATTTTTGAACAACAATGGAGGATGCTTGAACTTTGAACATTCTGACATGTTTTAGTGTTGATTTTAATTGTGTAATAATAACATTATGTTGAAAATTTAAATAAAATGTGTGCCTGTGGTATTGGCTTTCTGATTAAATAAATTTTTATGTAGTTATGGTATTTTGTTGTTTTAACTTAAAATTTTTTGTCACTAATTGACCAACAAAATTGCAGACGTAAATTGGATGCGTAGTGGTACATGGTCCGCGCATGTGCCCGACTCAGCTCTTAGCATTTCGATTCATTGATTTCTTACTGAGTTGCAACCTTTTTAAATGAAATATTACATGATTTGCAACTTTCAGCTTATAACTATGGAGTAACAGCACCTTTGTTATTATCTTGTTTTTTTATTAAAGGCAACTTACCTCAAAGGTCACTTCGGTCACATCCCCTCCTCCTTCCAAAAAAACTTTTTTATGTGTACATTTTACTTGTTTTTTTCTTAATTCTTTTCCTATTGCATTTCCATCCATCCCCAACTCCCACACACCCCTGACAAATTGTCATTATGCTCATCTATTTCTTCACTTATTGTTAAACCTTTGCCTTGATTTTATTTCAACCCACACATTTCCTCGCCCATAGCAGATTTTATTTTAACATTACACTATATATATTATTTCTGTCTCGGGCATTATAATTCACTGTTCTTGGATTTTAGTACTCACATCTGCGGGTTACTGTCAGTCCTCGGGTTACTGTCAGTACCTCGGGTTACTGTCAGTCCTCGGCCCTTTTGAGCAGAGGATATGAATTCACTGTCAATTTCTTGTATATTTAATATTTATTATAAAATTATGAATTCATGTGAGTTACATAATTATTTATTAGGAGACTAAAGTGATGTATTAGAAGAGGAAGTTAATAGCATTATATCCATAACCTTTGAACCATTCTTATGAATAATTTATGGGTGAAAAAATACTCAGTATACATGTATAATTATTAGAGGTGTATGTTAATACTATACTACATAATGAATGCATGGTTTTATTTCTAGAGATTATATATTTTTAACATCAGTTGCCATTATGGAAATGATATACGAAAATTGTATAAGGTTTAATCTTGAAGATCTTGGGTATAAATTACCAGTACATCCTCATTTAGTATTAAAATGTTATAACCCTATTACATAATCACCTGACTTTAAAGGACCTGTAAATTTATGTATCCACAAAATGATCCAACTCACTGTACAAACAATTAGTCTGAGAGAATGTTACATGTACTAGCATAACTCCATTTAATAGTATTACTTGAAGCAGACGGTAGTGTAATAGATAAAGTGTTGGCCAGCTCACTCCAGAGGTTGTGGTCGAACCCGATGCCTCTCAAAAACAACATTCAGTACTGGTTGTACCCAGGAAACAACACTCAGTACTGGTTGTACCCAGGAAACAACAACACTCAGTACTGGTTGTACCCAGGAAACAACACTCAGTACTGGTTGTACCCAGGAAACAACACTCAATACTGGTTCTACCTAGGAAGCGGATTCGAGAGCGTTTCATAATTATATGCTCTGAGCTTTCATCGCAATCCAGCTAAAATAAATTAGTATAAACTAACTTGAACAAATAGAAATTGTCGGTAGTATCATGTTTTGCAGCAACATTTGTGATTTTTCTAGAAATCGTTTTAAAAAAGGTTGCCTATATTAAACCACTTGTATTATAGGATTGTTTTTAGTGAAACCAGTTCCAGAAAAATCTGAACACTTCAATTTGATGAAATTATAAGAATAGAGTTTTACATGAGTGTCAGTGGTGTGTATGTACTTACAGTTTTTGACATCACAGATTATTTCAATGAATATATCCTGATATTGGAGATAAACTCTTACTAACTTGATTGGCTACTAGATACAGGACATGTAGAGTGGTGTAGTAATAGGACAATGTACAATGTAGATGTATATAGACATGACATTTACAAAGTTAATTTATTCAGTTTGTAAATACATGTAATTGTTGGGTTATATTTTTAATGTCATGTTAGATGCAATGGAATAAATGGAATTCTTAACATGTATATATTGTATAACTTGTATAATTGAGCTAAGTTAATACTATAATTTTGCATATATTTATCCTATTATAGATGGTATAAGGGATAAATAAAAACAGATAAATATATATATATATATATATATATTACTACATACAGTCGATTTCAAATTTGAAAGCAAATGAGATACAGTCACTGCATTTTGATATAGGTAAAGTAGTTCAAATCGTGGCTGGCGAACATACACTGACTAAGATAAAGAAACGCCTCATCGAAAATTGGCATTATTTTCATTACATAGTTTAAATTTTGGAGGGAAATGTCAAAAATGTACATGTCTAACCGACAAACCCTATCAACCCTAACTCGTACGATTTTATTCAGCTCATTGTTAAATTCATGTACCTGCTCATGATTTCTTCATGCAGACCGTGTGTCAACCATGTGGTTTTATTGAGTGAATTTTAGACAGGTACATGTGCATATTTTCAGAGATTTTCTGACAATTATCCAGTTTCTGATAATGCCGAGGCTATATTTCGAAAAGAGGGCCAAAGTTTTGGCCATGCTTGAATGTGGGCGAACGCAAGAGCAAGTAGCTAGATGCTAGACGTTTTAACGTCGCTCATTTGACAATATTGCGTCTCGTTTGTCGTGTCAGAGAAACAGGAACGTTTGTTGATAGGCCACACTCAGGTAGACCGCGTGTAACGTCAGTACGACAGAATAATGACATACATCAACGCCATCTGAGCGACAGATTTCTGACGGCTGAATCCACATCACGTTTAGTGGTACGGTAACCGTGGATGCCCTGTTAGTCGACATACAGTCAGAAATTGGCTTAGAGAATGGGGAATTAGCTGCCGCAGGCCCTATAGTTCTTACGCGACGTCACCGTCACCAACGTCTTATTTGGGCCTGCAACCATCGCGGTCAGGGTTGGCAGAACGTAGTGTGTAGTGACGAGTCAACTTGTCAAACGCTGATGATCGTATCCATGTCTACAGACGACGTCATGAATGCTACGCTAACAATTGCTGTACTGAATGTGTCGGTGAAATTGCTCAGAACAGTCTAGATTGAAATTCAAAATTTGAAGCATAATGCGACCATGAAATGCTGTCTAATGAACCATCAATCCTCTTAAATGATGAAATTTGCGAATGGAATTGTTTTTTTCTAATTTTGAATCGCAGGTGAACAAATTATTGTACAATGAGTTAGAATGAGGCGTTTCTTTTTCTCTTCAGTGTATTATGCAATTTAAACCTGCAAACCCAAAAATCAATAATAAGATACCTGTTTATGTTTACAATGGTTCTCAGGTAAATAAATATCACCTGTAGTTCAAGAGAATTGGTATAAATTAAAAGATAATAATTCACTAGGGTATAATCCCCAGTCATTCACTAGGGTATACATAATCCCCAGTCATTCACTAGGGTATAATCCCCAGTCATTTCACTAGGGTATAATAATCTCCAGTCATTCACTAGGGTATAATCCCCAGTCATTCACTAGGGTATACATAATCCCCAGTCATTCACTAGGGTATAATCCCCAGTCATTCACTAGGGTATACATAATCTCCAGTCATTCACTAGGGTATAATCCCCAGTCATTCACTAGGGTATACATAATCCCAAGTCATTCACCAGGGTATAATCCCCAGTCATTCACTAGGGTATAATCCCCAGTCATTCACTATGGTATACATAATCCCGAGTCATTCACTAGGGTAATATCCCCAGTCATTCACTATGGTATACATAATCCCGAGTCATTCACTAGGGTATAATCCCCAGTCATTCACTAGGGTATAATCCCCAGTCATTCACTAGGTTATAATCCCCAGTCATTCACTAGGGTATAATCCCCAGTCATTGACTAGGGTATAATACTCAGTCATTGAGCAACATCCAATCCCGAATCAAGCACTGCCATGTTAGTAATTCACAAAATTAATGTAGCTCTACATAAATAAAAAAAATCATTTTCATAAAATTTTATGAATACTATGATTTATTACAATTACAATTATTGTAGTAAGAAAAATAGGTGACCAATTTAAACATGAAATGGGAGGTACACAAATAGGGAAACTTACATGAGTGTTCAAGTAATTTTTTATTTTTTATTAAACAAGTTGGGAAATATTATAGTAATATTATAGAAATATGTTCTTAAACTTAATTGTTTCTCCCAGTTTAATATAAGAGAACTGGTGCTGGTATATAAACAGAGTATAATTTTATATAAGTATTACCTAGTTACATGTTCCAGTGTTGTATGTATAAGTATAAGTAAGTAACATAATGTACGTTTTGTGTATTTTCAGGCTGAAGATATAATCTGGTGAAATTGTTACACCAATAACTCCAGGAAGAAAAAACCACTACGAAATAGTGAATACAGAAAGTAGAACAGTGACGTGAGCAGATGACTTGGCAACCTAAAAATACCTAGAACCAATTACACTACCACTAGACAAACAGTGTGATCGGCAGAGATAGTAAACATCACATGAATTCATTGATAAAGTGGAATGATTAAACAAAGTTAAATTTGAAGAGAAAAAAGTGATTTTTTCAACAAGCACCAGAAATTTGTCAGATTTGGGCAATAAATCAAGTGTGTGTGTGTGTGTTTTTTAAGAAAGATCCATAAAAAAATAAGAAGTAAATTTCTTGAAATAATTTTTTTTAAGTGGGCGCAGCCAAAAGTGTAAACTGTGGAAGAAATTGAAGCAACAGACCCTGGAGGTTTACTGATATAATTATAAGATGTCAGGTTTGTGTTCAAATTGAATGTTTGAGTTGGTACCAGATCATGAGATATTAATTAGTGAATTGAAAGTATGAAATGTGTAATCAAAGTGGGCATGTACCAGCACAGAAACTAGAGTAAAACCATTGGATATTTGGACTATAGTATCGTTTTATGTCAGTAGTACAAAATCTGAAGTGAAATAGGCAGATTTATGATTGAAGATTACTATAATATTATATACATGTGCAGTATAAAATCTAGAGTGAAAAAACCTGTGAGTAAAAGGTATATAAATAGTGAAATAATCTGTGATCAAGGTGTAAAGTATATTATATATATATATATATATACAGTTTAAACTGAAGGGTAATACTCTGTTATTGTGAAATAGCCATCAAGTGTAATAGCTTTGTGATAGATAGATCTACGACCACTGTCTCTATGTTAATATCTAGTAAGTTAGTGCAATATTATTTTTTTTTTAAAGAACAGTATTGTGTTTCTACATAATTTTGCCTTTAATACTCAATGTGTTCAGGCACGTTACAACAGTATAATTATCTGATGATAAGGTTTTATAATTAACATATCAGTTATATAGTTTATATATATATATACGCATTGTATCTGCCTACGTACATATTGTTTCTACCTACACATTGTATCTGCCTACGTACATATTATTTCTACCTACCGTTGTATCTTCCAACGTACATATTATTTCTACCTACGCATTGTTGTTGGATTTTAGAACGTTAATCTTCAAAGCGGCAAAATGATGTCATACCTAACACTGAACTGTGTTTACAATGGAAAAGTTTTATTTGTTTTGTTTATATCCATTCTTCTTGCATTCTTTGTTGCCATGGATACGCATTTGTATTTCGTTTTGCAAGACACAACCTTGACCAATCAAGATCCGCCGGCACCTGGATTTTTCTCTCCATTCAAACCGCTGAGCATGAAGCTTATTATGACAGACCCGTGTAATCAGTATATCATTGGACCCTCGGCAGAATATTTCGACGAGATTACATCATTTAGTAAAGTGTTTTATTTCATTACACCAAATATGATAAGTTTTACCCATCTTACTATAAGTTTTATCTCTGCAAGATTCGTCTCATCAGAAAGTTTGAGCACCCGGCGTTTCGGAGTAGTTCTTTTTCAGTTCAGGTCATGGCTCGACGATTTGGACGGAGTCGTGTACAGGAGTCATTCACAAACAAAAGGAAAATACTGAGTCAAACCACGGTTCAGTTAGGATACTACATAGATATATACAGTGACTTGGTTGGTGGCGTGGCCTTAATGTTTGGTGTCTTGTTTTTTCTGTGGAAAAGTCTGCCTGTCACAAACAGCACGAAAAACTACACTCCACTCCCCCTGACTAAACCATCTGAGAATGGTCAAACAAGTCCTGTACCAAGCTCTTCACCAAACAGACAATTTAGTTTTAACTTCTTGACTAAAATACTTCCTGTGACGCCAGATAGGCCTGCAGGTGGGTTAAGTAAAAAGCAGATATTTTTTAAGGTGTTATGTTTTGGAGCGTTAATGGCGATTGCTGGATGGACATGGGATAAGGTGGTGGAGAAATATTCAGGTGTCTTCCAGACAGTTTTACAAGATCCAGCACAAACGGTAAATATTATATTTAAGCAAGATCTGACAAGATTAAAATATTTTGAAAAAAAAAGTACTACATTTGAAAACTAATATTGAAAAATGATATGTTAATGAGAGCCCTGCTTTCTCTTCAGTTACATATTTTTATATTTACATCCAATTAATTTAAATACGAGGGTTAAGCCAGAAATGACTTTTATATTATATAACAAATATTTCATTGAAATTATTATCAGGAGCAGATGCGTGTCTTGGGATGACCAGGGCCAGCTATCGGAAGCATTGCAATAGAAAGAACGAAAGCCTAGAAGGCAATGCTAAGTTTGTAGTAGTTGGGCAAATTTCATATTTCTTGTCAACAACATGCAACTTCAAATCCTTATATTTCCCTTATTAACCATGACAGAGAGCTTTAAATAGGTGTACATAACCAGTAATGGCTCTGCTAATTATTTCTGACGTCGTCAACGTATCATGACATAGCATATGACGCCACGCACAATCATGTAACTGTTTGTACGTTGTTAAAATGGCGGATGACTAACGTTACGTTGCACAATAAAATTCTTATTATTAAAGAAAAAAAGTAGTTGTCAGAATGAGATTCGGAATGTATGTTGTGATCGTGCAATGTCTAAAACAATGATCTACCTCTGGTATGACAGATTTGAAGATGGTTTTACGTCTGCTAATGATTTACTGGGTAAAGGTCGGAAAGCGACATCGACGACAGATAAGATCGTTAAACGAGTAAAAGAACTGGACAAAGATTTGACAGTGAGAGAAATTTATTCCACATTGAATCAATGTTCAAGTGGGTATCACAATTTTTAAAAGATTATCAATCACAATGGAGAATAGTTTGTGAAATATTGACATTCTCTGTAATGATTTTCAGCTGTAATTGGTAAAAATAACATCAAATAATGCAAAAATGACATCAACTGCCCACTGACGACACAGGTTGCAATATTGCTGATACTTTGTAAACTAAATTATGCATGATAATAAAATTTTGCACATGTACACTCCTGAAACATTGTTTTATACACAAATTAAATTTTATATGAATACCACACTCATGTATTAAAAAAGTTTATTCATTTTCCATACATGTTAGTTCTGGCTCAACCCATGTGTATTGTGCAATATGATTTGATTTTTTCTGAATATACACAACTAATGTTTTCCATTAAGACAACATCAGTATTACATGTAGCCAGCTACAAAGTTGTAACATCAATATCTGGCCTTTATTTATTAGCATTTATCAGTTAAGTCACATGACATCAGACATCAGTGCTGATTTTGTCATTTTATTGAAAAAGGTATTCATGACTCATTTAATTACTAAAATCCCTCAATTGAACAATTAGTTGCCAAAATCCATGATCGATGAGAAAAAATTCTGTTTATTATTTTTGCATAAAGTATGTGTATAGAATTAATATTTTTGATGTTATTTTGTTTTTACAAAATCTTTTTTATTTCAGAATGTGAATTGGTGTGCCTTTTGCACTGTTTTTTTTCAATGACAACTTATTGACATTTTTTATTTTTGTAAAATATGTATAAGCTTGTTTAAATAATACATGTATATCAAAATTAAACACACCCGAAATTTTTTTTTGAAAATCAAAGTTCTTTAATCACTCGTTTGGCATATTACTTCTTTTGATGCTTTCCTAGACCTTATTATGAAGCATTTCAGACATAATGAACAAGTGTTAGTAATGAAGCGTTCTGCTGTAATGAGACATTGAGACTTGGAAGCTAATCAATAAGGATAATACAAATGTACATCAGAGCAGAATGATGTAGAAAACTTACAACTTTACATCATTATGATTAAAAGCTTTAGTTAAGTTACTAATGATGTTAAAAACATCTTAATTGTCATTCATTTTCCTGTAAATGCCAGTTATAAGTATGATTGCACATTTCTGTATGTGTAGATCTTGTAAAAGACCAGCACACACATGTTTGAATTGTATGAATAACAATAATGTAGGGTCAGACATCTTGCTAGTAATTGTTATTTTTTCAGGTGAAGATAGTTGTTGTATTTCCTCTGCTTTAATATTAATAGTAACCTTCGAGTAGGTATTAGACCGATGTCACTGAGCTCAAGTTGGATCAGTTATTAAAGGTTGTTACCCTATATGTTAAGCCTGTGGTTTCTTCCTATGGTATACATGTTGTTGTTTCCTTTAGTATATAATGGGCCAGACCTGCAGTTGACTCGTATGGGATACATGTTGTTCTTCTATGGGCTAGACCTGTGGTATCCTCCTATGATACTATAAATGTTGTTGCTTTATTGGTCAGACCTGTGGTTTCTTCCATTATAAGTGAGATCTGTGGTATACAGGTTGTTGCCCAATGGGCCAGCACTGTTGTTTCCTCCTATGGTATGCAGGTTGTTGCCCAGTATGGACCAGACCTGGGGTTTCCTCCTATGGTATGCAGGTTGTTGCTTTATTGGTCATACATGTGGTTTCTTCTATTTTAAGTGAGATCTGTGGTATACATGTTGTTGCCTGCCCAATGGGCCATCACTGTTGCTTCCTCCTATGGTATGCAGGTTGTTGCCCAGTATGGACCAGACCTGGGTTTTCCTCCTATGGTATGCAGGTTGTTGCTTTATTGGTCAGACCTGTGGTTTCCTCTTATGGTATGCAGGTTGTTGCACTATGGGCCAGACCTGCGGTTTCCTCCTATGGTATACATGTTGTTGCCTTATTGGTCAGACCTGTGGTTTCCTCCATTGTAAGTGAGATCTATGATATACAGGTTGTTGCCCAGTGTGAACCAGACCTGTGGATTCTTCCTGTGGTATGCAGGTTGTTGCCCAGTATGGACCAGACCTGTGGTTTCCTCCTGTAGGATACATGTTATCCGATTGACCAGACCTGTGGTTTCCTCCTATGGTATACATGTTGTTGCCCTATGGACCTGACCTGTGGTTTCCTCCTGTGGGGTACATGTTGTTGCCCTATGGGCGAGCCCTGTGGTTTCCTCCTATGGTACACATGTTGTTGCCTTTAGTATATAATGAGACAGACCTGTGGTTATACCTATTTTATACATGCTACAGTTACCCTATATACCAGACTTGTGGTTTCCTCCTATGGTAATGTATACATGTAGTTGCCCTATGGATCGACCTGTGGTTACCTCCTGTGGGATACATGTTGTCCGATGGACCCGACCTATGGTTTCCTCCTATGGTATGCAGGTTGTTGCCCAGTATAGACCAGACCTGTGGTTTCCTCCTATGGTATGCAGGTTGTTGCCCAGTATGGACCAGACCTGTGGTTTCCTCCTATGGTATACATGTTGTTGCCCTATGGACCCGACCTGTGGTTTCCTCCTGTGGGGTACATGTTGTTACCCTATGGGCCAGTCCTGTGGTTTTCTCCTATGGTATACATGTTGTTGCCTTTAGTATATAATGAGACAGACCTGTGGTTATACCTATAGTATACATGCTACAGTTGCCCTATATACCAGACCTGTGGTTTCCTCTGATGGTATACATGTAGTTGCCCTATGGACCCGACCTGTGGTTTCCTCCTGTGGGATACATGTCCGATGGACCTAACCGATGGTTTCCTTCTATGGTATGCAGGTTGTTGCCCAGTATGGACCAGACCTGTGGTTTCCTCCTATGGTATGCAGGTTGTTGCCCAGTATGGACCAGACCTGTGGTTTCCTCTTATGGTATGCAGGATGTTCCCCAGTATGGGCCAGATCTGTGGTTTCCTTCAAGATCTAGACAACTTAGAACTGTTCATTGCCTGATCTCATTGAATTTGATAATTAGGGTCAACCCCCATTAATAAAGAATGTTCTTACTCACTTCCTAAAATAAGTTGCTCTGCCTCTGCAGTGCAGAGCATGTAACTGTGCTACCACACTGGTATTAATCTTGCCATGAAATGGAATGTTCCATTTTTTTCTCTCTGAAGGAAACAATGTAAAGCTTATCACTGGAATGCTGCCTCATGTGATGGCTGAATACTTCCACACAATAATCACTGTGATCATAAAATCAACAATCTGCAAACTTTATGTACAACATTTCTTCTTTGTTGTATCTTTTGTATGAGTATATTTTTTTTTTTTACAAACATTAAGTTAATGTTGGCCCTGAATGTCTATATTAGCTTGGATTCTAAAATTGTATTTAACACATGCTTCATTAAATCTTGATGTCCACAGCTAACTTCAGTCTCTCTTGGTTGGATAAATTGAAGAAAATTTTTTTTTAAATTGTCTCATTGTCATATATAAATTTTCATGTATACAACATTATTTTTTACTCACGAAATTTAATGTTTAATAAGATAATTTATTTCATACTTCATGGGAGCTGCTGGACCATGGCTAAGCAGGCTAAATCTCAGTTTTCAAAATCTTTAAGTCTTATCCTGTCGCTCATTGCTGAGGTTGAAGGTTCCACTGTCCAGCTCTGTCCAAAAATTTCACATGAGAAACTTTCATTGTGATTTGTATGGAGCATGTGACCTCAGTGCTCCAGATAAGCACTATTTGGGGGTATTTAAGCATTGAAATTTCTGAATAAAGCATTGAAATTTAAATTAAGGGGTAAAAAGAGCATTGGTTATTCTCAATTTCAGTGTTGATTAGTTTGTTTTAAATGGCAATTTGATAAGAATGTTCATTTTTACATGTACCCATTACATTTTGAAAAAAATCATTGCATACTAATTTAAGGGGTAAAATACTCAATTGAAGAAATGCTTATCTTGAGCACTGTGTGGTCCAGTGGTAGAGGATCGGTCCCAGGATCTGAGGGTCGTGGGTTAGATCCTCGTTTAGATTAAAATGATGGTGAAAGAGCATTAAGTGTTACCCATGTACATCAATTTTACAGAAGTTATTGCCTTTTTTTTTACTTAAATTTTCAAGTTTTCCAATCAATAATGGGGAGGGGACCTTTGTGTCGATTGACTCATTTTTAGTTTTAGTTTGTATTGTAATAAAATAGATAATCTGCCCATTTTTAAAGTCACCCTTGGGATTTAATTGAAATTAATTGGTGTGTTAAGTATTAGGTTAGATATTTTTAAGTATGCATCATTTGTCCAATTTCAGTCATCGGTTGAGTGACAATTTTGTTTAACAGAAATTACTGCAATTTAATTAAAGTTGATTAAGGTAGTGAATCAATGCAGTATCTATTGATTCCCCTGTCAACCTCTGTGTACTCACTCAGAGACAGTAGTTAGAATTCTCCACAGTATTATGTGCAATTATGAAAATGCATTTTTGGGGAAGTCGGTGTGTGTGTGTGTGTGTGTGTGTGTGTGTGTGTGTGTGTGTGTGTGTGTGTGTGTAGGGGGGAGGGGGTGTTATATGTATTGGGGGAGTGGGATTTGGCGGTGTCATTAGGATTATCATTACACAAAATGTCATCATATTTTTTGGGTCAAAATTGGAAATGTGAAGTCTAAACCTGCACGTATTTCTTATGGGGTGACTCCACAAGGCTCTATAGATATTCTTTTATATAAATCTTGTACATACCATATGCCCCCGAATAAATGCTCTCCTGCTAATAGATGCCCCACCCTTTTTTATGGAAAATAAAATGATTTACCTCTCTATATAAGTAAGTTGTCAAAGATCTGACACATATTAATATGATTAAATATCTCATTACCAGCAGCATGCTTTATATAAATGTCATGTTTTATACATACTTCATGATACAAAATTTAAACTTTTGATTTCTCAGATTAAGTTAATGCCCCACTGTTGCAAAATGCATCACTCCCCAGGGCTCACTCTCCAGGGCATTTATTCAGGTGATATATAATCTTCTATTGCATGTGTACACAGAAAGTTGTCAAAAGAGAATAATGTATGCAGATGATTATTTATTGTTTCTGAACAACCCCATAACCTGAAGTTGCAGTTGACTCACTTGCCTCCAAACTTACAGTAAGTCTCTTGGAGACATATTTAATTGTACTTCTGCTTGTATCATCTTCAAGATCCTCTTGTGACTCTTTTTAAACAACTGATGCCTTTAAAAATGAGTGCCCTCTGTTCACCTGTTCAATAACAACCTGGTCCAACATTGTTTCTTGTGTGTGTTAGTGTTTTGCCTAAGTTACAAAACATTATGATAGAGCGATATTTTCAATGACATCAATTTTCAGAAGATGTTTTTAAGCAGTCATTATTCTTTAATACATAAAATACAGTTTGATGTGTATGTCATTGAAATATGGATATGAGGGGCAGTTGAAATCTCGTGTTTTCTAACATGCTTTTGCAATTATTATTTACATTGGAATCATGCAGTATTCATTATTGTGACTATATAGCCACAATACATGCAGTATCCATAATTGTGACTATAACCAAAATACATGCAGTATCCATAATTGTGACTATAGCCACAATACCTGCAGTATCCATAATTGTGACTTTATAGCCACAATACCTGCAGTATCCATAATTGTGACTATAGCCACAATACATGCAGTATCCATAATTGTGACTATAGCCACAATACATGCAGTATCCATAATTGTGACAATAACCAAAATACCTGCAGTATCCATAATTGTGACTATGGCCAAAATACCTGCAGTATCCATAATTGTGACTTTATAGCCACAATACCTGCAGTATCCATAATTGTGACTATGGCCACAATACCTGCAGTATCCATAATTGTGACTATAACCAAAATACCTGCAGTATCCATAAGTGTGACTATAGCCAAAATACCTGCAGTATCCATAAGTGTGACTATAGCCAAAATACCTGCAGTATCCATAAGTGTGACTATGGCCACAAAACATGCAGTATCCATAATTGTGACTATGGCCACAATACATGCAGTATCCATAAGTGTTACTATGACCAAAATACCTGCAGTATCCATAATAGTGACTATAGCCAAAATACCTGCAGTATCCATAAGTGTGACTATAGCCACAATACATGCAGTATCCATACTTGTGACTTTATAGCCACAATACCTGCAGTATCCATAATTGTGACTATGGCCACAAAACATGCAGTATCCATAATTGTGACTATAGCCACAATACATGCAGTATCCATAATTGTGACTATAGCCACAATACCTGCAGTATCCATAATTGTGACTATAGCCACAATACATGCAGTATCCATAATTGTGACTATAGCCACAATACATGCAGTATCCATAAGTATGACTATAGCCAAAATACATGCAGTATCCATAATTGTGACTATGGCCACAATACATGCAGTATCCATAATTGTGACTATAGCCACAATACATGCAGTATCCATAAGTGTGACTATAGCCAAAATACATGCAGTATCCATAATTGTGACTATAGCCACAATACCTGCACTGTCCATAATTGTGACTTTATAGCCACAATATAAGCAGTATCCATAATTGTGAATATATAGCTACAATAAATGCAGTATCCATAACTGTGACTATAACCAAAATACCTGCAGTATCCATAATTGTGACTATAGCCAAAATACATGCAGTATCCATAATTGTGACTATACAGCCACAATACCTGCAATGTCCATAATTGTGACTAGCCACAATACCTGCAATATCCATTATTGTGACTATAGCCAAAATACCTGCAGTATCCATAATTGTGACTAGCCGCAATACATGCAGTATCCATAATTGTGACTAGCTACAATACATGCAGTATCCATAATTGTGACTAGCACAATACATGCAGTATCCATAATTGTGACTAGCACAATACATGCAGTATCCATAATTGTGACTAGCACAATGCATGCAGTATTCATAATTGTGACTAGCACAATGCATGCAGTATCTGTATTATGTAGTAGTGACTCATGTCCATTAAGTATTGATTGACATCTAGTTAACACATGTTATTATTGGAAACTAGATTTTATTGAAAATAATGACACTTAAAACATTGATCAATAGCAGTTGTAACAGGCTAATGAAAAAAGTAGTTTTATACATGTATGTACCATATTCCCCTGAATAAATAACCCCGGGGCAGATGCATTTATTTAGGCTAAAAATTGATTTGTTGAAAAGTTTTACAAACAATATTGTATTTGATAATTGTTTAACAAACACTACACATTATTTAACAAAAATATTATTTTTCGGACCCAAGTTGGCAGGTTGTGGGTGCGGTTTATTAGGGGAAGAGAGTTTATACGGGGAAATATGGTATATATTAAATAATCTCCGAAAGTGCAAGTTCTGGAGCTCTGATATTGTGCATGTAGTAGCAACTAACGCATTTCCCTCAGGTTTTTTCAAGCCATATGACCCTAGGATGAAAATTGGTCCACCCCCAGAACTTAATAATTCAGTTTAATATCATACAAATATTTTAATTCAAAAATTTACTTCCCAAGAACCTGAACCAGCCAAATATGTTCATATTTGGTGTAAATTATCCACATGAGTAGGGGTCTCAAGCAATGATATGTTCAAATAAGGTCTCACTGAACAATTACCTCCCTTGCATGACGGTAGCAAGATTATTACGCCCAAGAAATTAGAGCTGTGTAAAGCGGTTGGGTAATTTTTTTTTTAAAAATGCATAAAATGTCATATTTCTTTGTGCATATGGGAACATTGGAACATTTTCATGATTTCTGCAAAGTTTGGGTGACCCTGGGAACTGTTTGGTGATGCTATAACAGTTTAAAGATGCGTAGTGATACACTGCAACAAATGGGCAGAATTGTCAAAAATGAAGGGGTGCCATCAAACCATCGAAATTGTGAAAAAGCAACCTGGTCAACCCCATGTTTTTTTCTGCATATTTGGACCAACAGAGGACTATCTATGGGAATAAGGCACTTTTAGAACCATTGGTAATGTATCCAGTGTTCTAGAAGTGCATGTCTCTATATGTAGAACAGTACAAAATTAATTGGTGTGTGAGACGTTCAAGAATCAGATCATTTTCGGTAGACGCTGGGAGGAAATTGCATCTTTGTGATTCAGATTTACTTTCTTTTTGAAAATATGTCACTTTCTATTCGAAATACTGTATTTGAAACCTCTAAATGGAAAAATAAATGTATTTTTGTGAAAAATGGATGACTTTGAGTGTAATAGAGAAGTGTCACACAGGCAAAACCAAACTTGAAGCTAAAACAGTAAAGCAAATAGGGCAATGAGACTGAGCAGCTGAAAATTTGTCATGGAAATGTTGGAATCAGGATTTATTCTATTCAATGGAAGGAACAAAAAGTGAGTTCATCTATTTAACTGAAAAAAAAATGATCATGTATGCAAATATGCTTTGCTGCATCATGTGATAAGACTTGATTTTAGCCATCTGTCTCAAAATCCTGGCTAAAATGAATAGAAGTTTGCACTTAAAAACACTTGAAAGTCACACAGAGAGACAGTGATGCTAATATATCACAACAAAAGCATGTCTAGAGCACTCACTGCATCCAGATTTCATGATTCATGTAAGTTAAACCATTTTTTTGTGTTAGAAACTCATTATTTATGTATAATTCATACCCCACCCACATAAAAATGGTAACATTTGTCGCGATACTGTTTCCACTCTTTAGCGCATGCTTTTTGACAATACGGTTGGTCGCGTATGAGCAATATTGTTTTTATGTCGCTGTTTATCAATTAATATTGTATTAATCATGAATTATGTAGAAATTTCCTGTTTCATTATTTTGTCATTGATATTTGTTATCAACAGCTCTGTATCCAGTTTTCGATATACCGACCGCCAAACTGTCGCGTTTCATTTTAATGGTATGGCGTATGACTGCCATTTTTGTTTTACTGTCATTTTTTTCTCCTCATTGTTGATATTTATGCGGCTGGGTCTGGCTTATACACATTTTTTACCTACTCTTGGACATTCAGGTAAATGGTAAAATGCGACATCTTTGAAATGACGCGAAACAGATTCGCGTAATAATTTCTCAGCGTTTAGTTAACCTGTGCTTGAAACTTTTGTACCATCATCTGATTTCTTTCGGTTGTTCTTCTTACTTTTTTTTCAAATAAAAATACATGATGCTTGCTATAGAATATAGATTTTTTTCATTGAAGATGATGTTTTTTCAATGTCTATTATTGAATGTGTACAATATTTTTCTCCACATTCAACAGTATAGCATTCTCAAATATGACAATTTCTAATTTTCATATAATTATTGCAACAACTCTATTTTAACTGCCCATTTTTTATGCCAGTTTTGGAAAATCTGTAAAGTAACGAGTCATCTCGCGACAAATATTTCTTATAGTGATATTCTTTGATATATTTATTTCAAACTAATTTGTCGTAAAGAGATGCGCTTTAGCAAACCGTCTTTTTGCAATGAGCTTATCGGTCCAGCCAAATATGCAGTATCCATATTTTGTCTCATTTTCATTCATCGTTTCATTTTCTTTAAAGAGATTTTCATGAACACTTTACTTTCATTTGCTATTTTTATTGATAAAATAAACAAAATAGTATTGGAATTTAATATATGCCTAATAGATACCTCAATTGGTAAGGGATATATTCATAGTTGATAATGAATCTAATGCATGTACAAAAGTAAGTTATTCATTCATGTATTGAAAAAGGGGGCATGGTTAGTGTCAGTGACATGCAAATTATTGCTGGGCACCTTCAAACATTAATATTTGTTTGTTATAGATATAAAAAAGTCAAATATATAGTTTTGCAACAAAACAGAGCATTATTTGAAGCAAAAACAACTATTTATCCATATATGGTCATGTATTTTGACACTTAAGTTATGTAATGTTGCATATACAATAAAATGAATATGCAGTCAGATAGATACACTATAGGAGGCAATACAAGGACATTTTCAAACTATTTCTCTTTCTAGAATTATTTTTATTAAGGTACAATGGCTAAAAAAATTTGGCAGTTTTTCCTGTTTTCGAGTCGTCGGAAACTGATTTATGCATGTGTGACCGCCATCTTATTTTGGTGCATGAATTTGAAAACAGTTGCGCGATGAATTCAAAAGGCGTACTTTTATATTTAGAAATGGTAAAGGTTTGTTCGACAAAAATTTCAGTCACATGTCGTGACAATTTCTACTCTTCAAGGTCTCACTGAACAATTACCTCCCTTGCATGACGGTAGCAAGATTATTACGCCCAAGAAATTAGAGCTGTGTAAAGCGGTTGGGTAATTTTTTTTTTAAAAATGCATAAAATGTCATATTTCTTTGTGCATATGGGAACATTGGAACATTTTCATGATTTCTGCAAAGTTTGGGTGACCCTGGGAACTGTTTGGTGATGCTATAACAGTTTAAAGATGCGTAGTGATACACTGCAACAAATGGGCAGAATTGTCAAAAATGAAGGGGTGCCATCAAACCATCGAAATTGTGAAAAAGCAACCTGGTCAACCCCATGTTTTTTTCTGCATATTTGGACCAACAGAGGACTATCTATGGGAATAAGGCACTTTTAGAACCATTGGTAATGTATCCAGTGTTCTAGAAGTGCATGTCTCTATATGTAGAACAGTACAAAATTAATTGGTGTGTGAGACGTAAGGCAGCCAGGTTCATTGGAGCCCTTATAAGTTATAAGTTGAGACTGGGTCCTTTAAAGGAAATATGATATACACGCAGGGCCATCAGGGGACAAAAAAGGGGTAAACTTTGATTTTCAAACTTCTCCAACACTGACCTGCCAAATTTGTTCATATTTGGTATAAATGATCCCTGAGTAGGATTTTCAAGTTAGTTCAAGTAAAGGTGCTATGGTTTCATTTTTAGTTGTAAAGTAGAGAATTGGCATTAATTGTTAGAGCCTTTAAAAGCTGTCTAATAGAATTATTATGATATTTGTACCATATTTCATTGATTTATTAAATATTTATTTGTTTGCATATTATTGCTCATATTTCAGCAAATACAAACAGAGGCCCTCCATAGTGGCAGTACGTGGCTTATCATTTATTTATGGAGAATATGGGAAGGTCAGGCATTGTTGCATATGGTGTTATTAGCCATCTTTATTGACAGAATATGGGTACGTATTGCTTTTTATAAACATAAAGTATTATTGATGAATCATTTAATGCCAATGGTGCTATTGTTTACCCATATTACCTAAACTTTGTTGATTAAAATGTTGGGTCTGGGGATCTCGAAAGCAGGGGGGATTTAGTTCTAAGGATCAAGCCTTTTAGGCATGCTCATATTTCAGTAACATCAATCATTTTTGCATGTTTGTTCAAAACCATAAAAAAGACTGCTGAAAGAGCAAGTGGTTTATTTATGATAACTCTCATCTTGATAATACAGCACAGAAATTATGATCCCTTTTATACATAGAATATTCGATATGGCATGCTGATATCTCATTTAAACCACTAACAAAACATTAATTGAACTTAATGTGTGTGTTTTCACTACCATAAGGGGACTCTTTGGGCCAATTGGGATACTCCATTTTGATATTAGGTAGAATTAGGGCCGCAGGTTTTAAACATAGAAAAAAAAAATATTTTGGGACTTGCTCATATCTCAGTAACAACTACCCATCATACCTCAAACAAAGTTCATACATCTTGTTATTCACTACCATGAGGAGGAGGCTCAAGGGGATAATTCCATTTTGATTAATTTAATTATGGTCCCTTTTATATTTAGAAAATCTGGTCCATACAGTCATCTATAAGGCTATGATAAATTAATTGCTAAATTATTGTCCCCATCTGCTCGCTAATTTTCATGGCACCCCAACCAACCATTTTTTTTTTCATAAAGAAAGTAAAAAAAATTAAAATCCTCTCCCCACCTTCCCCTTTTTAAGAAAAGTTTGGATGATTATCTAGCAATTGATTTATAATTGCCTAACCTGTTCTATGTTGAAAACTGTATTAAACCCCATTCAAAATACAAAAAAACATCCCTGTAATAATGTATTTTAATTTTCATTACAATCTGAAGGTCAAACATTTTATATCTGTATAGTGTTGGGTTTTTAAAGCATTCAGATGTTATATTTATTAACATCTGTGTTTTCTGTACCTGTAAAATGTTAAATAATTCCAGCTTTCCAAGATCATGAAACAATTCCAATAAAAAGGCTGTTGAACATCAGAATGTAGCAGTAAAACATTATATCAAAAACTTGACTGTGTGGAAGTATAAGACACAGTTGTTAAGACTCTGATGAAACTGATTGTTTGGAGCTGTAGATAATACTCATGATGTGAAATAGATTCTGTGAGTACATAGCTTCAGAAGAACATAGATTATGTTTTATAATCAGTTGTTTTTAAGCAGCAAACTTATAGCTTCAAAATTACCTTTGAAATTCTTTTGTAAACTTTTGGAATGCCCTTGTTTACTTATACAACTCTCGCGATCTTGTATATACCACCTCCCTCTAAATGGTCAGTCAGTCAGTTGCTCGATACCTTAGTTTACTTTTGAAACTCCAATTGTAAACATTTGAAACTCCTTTAGTTTACTTTTGAAAACTCCCATTGTAAACTTTTGGAACTTTCTTAGTTTGTTTTTCCTGATATTTGATGAAATATGACAATGGTAAGTCATGATTTAGCCCTCCAAATAAAAATTATACTTACACAAAATAGTTACACAACAAAATATCTGGTCACAGTCATTGTCAGATTACTCACTTAAAGATAAAAAAATAATACAGAATACATAATGGAATCAAACTGTGTGTGTGTTTGGTGTATTTGTTCTATCAAGAATTTTTCATATAAATAAAGTTGCTATATAAACTCATTCTTGTTCAGTTGATATGAATAATTATTTTCTGTTTTACAGGAGTTCCTGAATTTATTCCAATACCTCGGATATGTGATTCTTTTTGTCCTCAATGTGATAAGTTATATCCATCTGAATCAGGTAAATAATGAATATCAGTTATATCCATCTGAACCATGTAAATAATGAATATAAGTTATATCCATCTGAACCATGTAAGTAATGGATAGCAGTTATATCCATCTGAACCAAGTAAATAATGAATATCAGTTATATCCATCTGAACCAAGTAAATAATGAATATCAGAATATCAGTTATATCCATCTGAACCAAGTAAATAATGAATATCAGTTATATCCATCTGAACCAAGTAAATAATGAATATCAGTTATATCCATCTGAACCAGGTAAATAATGAATATCAGTTATATCCGTCCGAACCAGGTAAATAATGAACATCAGTTATATCCATCTGAACCAGGTAAATAATGAATATCAGTTATAACCATCTGAACCAGGTACATAATGAACATCAGTTTTATCCATCTGAACCAGGTAAATAATGAACATGAGTTATTTCATCTCAACCAGTAAATAATGAATATATATGAGCTATATCCATCACCATGAATATCGGTTATTTCATCTCAACCAGGTTAATATTGAATGTCAATTTTAACCTCCTCAATGAAATGTTTGCTTCCAGCTGTCCATTTGTACTCATCCAGCTGTACAAAATACTCATCCAGCTGTCCATTTGTACTCATCCAGCTATACTGGTTTACATATCCAACTATACATGGCCATTGTGTGTTCATCCAGCTATACAAAGTTCTCAGCCAGCTGTACAAAATACTCATTCAGCTATCTATTTGTACATTTCCAGCTGTACTGGTTTATTTATAACCCTTGTGTACTCATCCAGCTGTACTGGTTTATTTATCCAACTTTACATGGCCATTGTGTACTCATCCAGCTGTACTGATTTACTTATCCAACTATACATGGCCATTGTGTACTCATCCAGCTGTACTGGTTTACTTATCCATCTGAACATGGCCATTGTGTGCTCATCCATCTGTACTGTTTTACTTATCTAACTATACATGGCCATTGTGTGCTCATCCAGCTGTACTGGTTTACTTATCCAACTATACATGACCATTGTGTGCTCATCCAGCTGTACAGGTTTACTTATCCAACTTTACATGGCCATTGTGAGCTCATCCAGTTGTACTGGTTTACTAATCCAACTATACCTGACCATTGTGTACTCATCCAGCTGTACTGGTTTACTTATCCAACTATACATGGCCATTGTGTGTTCATCCAGCTGTACTGGTTTACTTATGACCCTTGTGTGCTCATCCAGCTGTACTGGTTTACTTATACAACTATACATGGCCATTGTGTACTCATCCAGCTGTACTGGTTTTTACTTATCCAACTTTACATGGCCATTGTGTACTCATCCAGCTGTACTGGTTTACTTATCCAACTATACATGGTTATTGTGTACTCATCCAGCTGTACTGGTTTACTTATCCAACTATACATGGCCATTGTGTGCTCATCCAGCTGTACTGGTTTACTTATCCAACTATACATGGCCATTGTGTACTCATCCAGCTGTACAGGTTTACTTGTCCAACTAAACATGGCCATTGTGTGCTCATCCAGCTGTACTGGTTTACATATCCAACTTCACATGGCCATTGTGTGCTCATCCAGCTGTACTGGTTTACTTATCCAACTATACATGGCCATTGTGTGCTCATCCAGCTGTACAGGTTTACTCATCCAGCTATACGGGTTTACTTATCCAACTATACATGGCCATTGTGTGCTCATCCAGCTGTACTGGTTTACTTATCCAACTATACATGGCCATTGTGTGCTCATCCAGCTGTACTGGTTTACTTATGACCCTTGTGTACTCATCCGGCTGTACAATACACTTGTTTATCCATGGAGGAAGTGGTGTATTTTGTGTGTTTACACTAGGTGTACACTAGTGTATACATACAGGTATTCATATCTATGGAGATGCACTTGTTTCTGATCTCAAAATATATATTTCGACATTTAACCATTTTTTTATCAAGATTAGCCAATACAGAACATCTTTATGTTAAAATTTATATACAGTATGGAAACAATGTTAATACGAAGATTAGATTGAGCATTAATTTTGCTGACCCAGATGTACATTGTTTGACTCTCAGTCAATGAATTGAAACTCTAAGTCGTCTAATTGATAATGGAAATTTTCAAAGCAATAGGATAGTTCATTACAGAAAAGTCATCTAGTTAGCGGTTTAAATGATTGTATAAATGCTTCTTCTCAAGGGTAGCCATGGTTAGTCAGTATCAGAGTTAGGGAAAACAGTCCAGGCCGGAGTTGTGCAAAAGGAAATTTAAAACTTATTAAAATAACACCTTAATTTGAGTTAATTAATGGTCAAGTAATTACATGTGCACCAGTTTATGTGTGCGTATACATGTGAAGGGTGTGAGGCATGAATCTCAGTTTGATAGTACATTGTAGTTTATTGGTATTTGTTTGTATAGGGTTTTGATAGTAAATTATAGTTTATTGATATTTGTTTGTATAGGGTTTTGATAGTAAATTATAGTTTATTGATATTTATTTGTATAGGGTTTTGATAGTAAATTGTAGTTTATTGATATTTGTTTGTATAGGGTTTAGATATTAAATTATAGTTTATTAATTATTGTTTGTATAGGGTTTTGATATTACATTGTAGTTTATTGATTTTTGTTTGTATAGGGTTTTGATAGTATATTGTAGTTTATTGATATTTGTTTATAAAGGGTTTTGGTAGTACATTGTAGTTTATTGATTATTGTTTGTATAGGGTTTTGATAGTACATTGTAGTTTATTGATATTTGTTTGTATAGGGTTTTAATATTACATTGTAGTTTATTGATATTTGTTTGTATAAGGTTTAGATATTACATTGTAGTTTATTAATTATTGTTTGTATAGGGTTTTGATATTACATTGTAGTTTATTGATATTTGTTTGTATAGGGTTTTGATATTACATTGTAGTTTATTGATATTTGTTTGTATAGGGTTTTGTTATTACATTGTAGTTTATTGATATTTGTTTGTATAGGGTTTTGTTATTACATTGTAGTTTATTGATATTTATTTGTATAGGGTTTTGTTATTACATTGTAGTTTATTGATTATTGTTTGTATAGGGTTTTGATAGTACATTGTAGTTTATTGATTATTGTTTGTATAGGGTTTTGATAGTACATTGTAGTTTATTGATATTTGTTTGTATAGGGTTTTGATAGTACATTGTAGTTTATTGATATTTGTTTGTATAGGGTTTTGATATTACATTGTAGTTTATTGATATTTGATTGTATAGGGTTTTGTTATTACATTGTAGTTTATTGATATTTGTTTGTATAGGGTTTTGATATTACATTGTAGTTTATTGATATTTGTTTGTATAGGGTTTTGCACCTTTTTATGCTAAGAGACATAAAGTGTTACATTTCTCAGATCCGTCTGTTCGTCCGTCCATCTGTCCAAGGTTAACAATTGGTCTCCGATCAACTAAGCTTCTCAACGAGCTGATGTATTTTAATTAATTTTTGATGTGTAGGTGTAATTATAACATTCAGATCAAATAATGATGCTTGTCAAAGTCAGTCAAATTTAACACGAGTTGATGGCTCCTTGGTTTACTTAATTTTTCGCTAAAGTGGTTTCCGATCAATAGCGGGGGCATTCACATCATCAGACACATTTCTAGTTTCAGTATCATTTCATAGGTGTGTTTGAATTAAATGGAAATTGAAGGAGTGTGTAATATATGATATGTTTGTTTTATTTAACCATCAATGTTCAGTTCCACTATTCTACATTTTATCACCATTCCAGTACTGATTTAACCTTTGTTACCAAAATAGATTTGCCTGATCTAATCTAATGACAACTATGATTTCATTAAAGTTTTGGTAGTAGTTCAAACATATTTCTGTTCTATGTTTGTGTAGTCCATTTTACAAGTTGCTTAAAGCAACACATCCGCGTTTAAACTTTTTTAAAAAGTTTTTCAATTGAGTTGTGAGCACATTTCCCATACATAAATATATGGTCAGTGAGCTGTATATGTGCTAACAAACACTATCCAGAACGCTTTAGAATTATAAAAAAAGATGTCCAAATTATAAAGCGTGACAAACGCTTTATAAATTATTTTTAAATTGCCGAGGACTCCAACTTGGCTTCAAATTGAATTATGCGAGTCGTATTAAAAAACTTCACGTTTTAGTGCGTAGTGCACTTTACCTGCCTTGAAAGTCATTTTGGCAATTTTTTTTGACTCGGGTGAGTTACACGTTTGTTTTATAAAGTGTTAGACACGCATTATAATTTGGGCATCATTTTGTTCCGGATTGTGTTTATATGCTCATATACAGCTAATTGATCATATGTTTGTATGGGAAATGTGCTCATAACTCAATTAAATTTTTTTTCTTAAAAGTTGAAACGTGGATGTGTTGCTTTAAAATACCTTCCACATAAATTTATTTTAAATACATATTAAGATCAATTACAATGTAGTTAGATTTTATAGGATATTACCAGAAATTGAATTTATTTCCCTGTAGTTTTGAGTCCTAATCATTGGCTAAAAGGCACAGTAAGACTGCTATGAGATTAGATAGTTTTCTGTTATGCATGTAGCTAAATTTTATTGGGCATGTGTGTGTGAGGAGAGTGCCATATTTTAGTTTAAACTGATTTTATTTCACATATATTTTTACAGCATGAAAATTATTTACAATATCAGAAAAAGGATTGGAAAGGCTGTCATATATATATGTTTGATTTTCATAGTTGTTCTTTTAACAACAGAGTGCTGCAGTTATTTAATAAAAAGCTTATCTTTGAAATATAATAAAGATGTTTGAGTTTCTACAATTCTAAGAGGGTGGGTAAGAGCATGACAAACAAATATTTATTGATGGATAAACTAATACGCTGACAATTTTGTTTTTGTCTCATTTTCATTTAAGTTACTCTTTATAATGTGAGGGACTTACCCTCACATTATAAAGAGTAGGATGTAAGTGGAAATCACAAACAGAGGTCACTGTGACGATTATTAAACTTGCCTGTCTATTACTAAAGCAACTGCCTTAGATAGAGATCTTTCACAGTGACATTGTGTAAAAACTGTAACAAAGTCAAGGTTTCGGAATTTGTGTACAAATTTAATGTAGTTTGTTGCAGATACATGTACCACTAAATATTTTGAAAAGCTAGAAAAATTAAAGGGCCACACATTAATATTTGGTCTGCCGATTGAGAGAGATGTAACGTTTTTAGACCAATGACCTACTTTATTATCCCCTGCCACCTGCTCGTAGGGGGGATATAGAAATGGGCTGCATCCGTCCGGAGTGCGTGCGTCTGTGCGTCCACAACATATCTCCTTCAGTTGTGATTGGAATTTTAAATAACTTGACAGAAATGTTCACTAGGACAAGACCATGTGTCATGCGAATGACTTGGGTCTGTTTGTCAAAGATCAAGGTCATAGCTCAAGGTCAAGTGTTTGGAAATCCAATGTATACACTGTGTTTCCTCTTGTCCGGTCCATATATTCTTTAGTTGTGATTGGAATTTTTAATAACTTTGCACAACTGTTCACTAGGACAGGATGATGTGTCATTAACTTTGCACAACTGTTCACTAGGACAGGATGATGTGTCATGCGAATGACTTGGGTCTGTTTGTCAAAGATCAAGGTCATAGCTCAAGGTTAAGTGTTTGAAAATCCAATGTATACACTGTGTTTCGTCCTGTCCAGACCATATCTTCTTTAGTTGTGATTGCATCTTTAGCTCACCTGAGCCGAAGGTAAACCATAGTGATTTGTCAAAAAACATGGCGGCCAGGGGGTGGGGTTAGTTTACTATATGACTTGGGTCTGTTCTTCAAAGGTCAAGGTCACAGCTCCGTCTGTCCGTCCACTCCTGTTTGGACCATATCTTCTTTAGTTGTGATTGAATTTTTAAATAAATTGGCACAAATGCTGACCAGCCCAAGACGATGTGTCATGCGAATGAGTTGAGTCTGTTTGTCAAAGATAACTTTTCCTTACGTTTTGGGGTTATAACTTACATATTTATGGTTCAATTTAGAACATCACACCAGTGCTCACTGGGACAAGACAATGTGTCATATAACAGTCGGCTACGTTTTTCAGTTTGCAGCATTTACATGTGATTGATGTGCTGGGTGACTTTTTCATTTTGCATAATTTAAATCCAATTCTCTGGAAATGCCTTCAAGGGTTAACTAGGTGGCGGGGGATAGGACCACATTAATGGCAACCTCTTGTTGATATTATACATGCACTAGGCATTTACCATCAAGCCATCGAGCCACTAGGTCAGTGGAAAACTATATCAGATTGTTTTGTCTGACAGACAAGTCAGTAGTACAAATTTCATTACATGGTGTCTGATTACAAAATTAGGCCAATAAACAGTGAACTGATGATATATGGTGGATACAATCATGTGGACAAATATTGCACAGACGTAACGTTCATTATCTGCCAAGTGGCCTGGTCAAAGTGCACTTGCTGTTTCAATTAATTTGTCATCCAAAATGAGTTGATGAGTCAAGACTCTGAATAACAAAACTTGAAATGTTTAAGTGATTTAATTACTGACAGTGTATAATACAATATATCCATGTCCAATTTCAGACAACCTCTGACTTTTTACCTTGACAGGAAACTAAATATTGGTATGTTTTAGTTTCAGTACTGCGGGCTGAAATCACTGTATTTTATGAAACTTGTCCGGTTCATGAATTTCATGTTGTGTATAACCTCACCTTGTGTATAACATGACAATAATTATCCTTCCATTGTCTCGCAACAATTTCAAATGTATTCTTCTTTGAAAATCCTTGAACTATTTCAGCTAAATTTCGTATTGGAGGTTCTTGACCCTTTTCTATTTTTTTTTCACATGTAGAATTTTTAAAATATGCACAGTGGATTTTTTAACCAACAAATATATAATATAAAATAGCCAAATATTACCAAATGCACATCAATTACGAGTCTGTAGCTAGGTCTTACGAGCCTAGACAGGGTGTAGGTCTTACCAGCCTAGACAGGGTGTAGGTTTTACCAGTGCCTAGACAGGGTGTAGGTCTTACCAGCCTAGACAGGGTGTAGGTCGTATCAGCCTAGACAGGGTGTAGGTCTTACCAATGTCTAGACAGGGTGTAGGTCTTACCAGCCTAGACAGGGTGTAGGTCTTACCAGTGCCTAGACAGGGTGTAGGTCTTACCAGTCTAGACAGGGTGTCAGTTTGAGCTTTAGATTATTTCCATGGTAGGTATGGTGGTTGCCAGATAGGAAGAAATAGAAACTACTGTTGAAAAACTGCTTCTCAACCCAACATTTCTTTATATCTTATGTAATAAGACAATGTAGCATTTTAAATGTTAGATGAAACAGGTTGAGTATGTACACAATTAGATTTTATATTTATATTTGGTGAACGCATGAGTGTGGTGTAAGGCAATTAATGACGAACCTTTCTTTGCTGAGAATGTGAGTTCAATATTTATACACGTATTTATTATATTTATACATATTTAATATAAATTTACTAGATTGCATAAGTCATATATTTCTAGCATATTATGTATCTCCTCATCTGAAATTATAAAAGAAAATAAGAAAATTTTTTTTTGAAAATATTAATTTTTTATAATACATGTACAAGTGAAAAAATTCTTTTGGTTGATGGTGGCATAGCTATATTTGATCATGAGCCTGTCATTGATTGGTATACAACTACATGTAATAAAAACGCATCTAATGAATCAAGATTGAGACAAGTTACTTAGCTTGTATACCCCAGCTGTTTGCTGCAATGCATTGTCCTGCAATCCCCTGCAGTCCCCTTTTGTACAAGCACTTGCTTCGCCAGATATTATATCCACTACACACATTATGATATTTATTGATATAATTATACATGTTCACATTTATTAATGTTCATTTTATCATTTTTTTATTTTCAATTTGATTTAAATAATAATTAAACAGTTTTCTAATTGTGTAGTCTGTCATTCCCTGTTCTTTAGGCACTGTCCACATTCACATTATCAGAACATATATATGTACATGTACTTCCAGGTTCGCAGGGAGCTGAAGTTGTAAAATCAGAATGCCATAGCCACTACAGGGAAAATCAAAAAGAATGAATATCAAACTTCCAAATGGTCCGGTCAAATGCTTGTACTGTACAGGTAGCCCAAGTGATCCCAACCAGCTGCTGACAAGTCCAGTAATCTGTCGGCCTACAGCACCTACTACAAGAAAGAGAACTCTTGATAAGAGGAGACAAATGAAGAAACATATTATGATCATTTATATCATAGTTACCTCCCTTTAATATTTAGCATGACTGATTTTAAGTATTTTTACCTCACTCTGAGTATTTATATTTGACAGTATTTCCTCATTTATGATCATTCTGATATTTATTAGTATTATTTTATTAATAGCTCTGCATCCATTAACTTGCTTAATATATATTGTTTGTTAAAAAGTAGGAAGCTGAACAAGTTAACCATTGATGGTCAAAAGTTCATACTCTGTTGAAAGTTCACATCTGTGCACTTATAAAAATTATAGTTGACTGACATGTACTCCAGAAATGATCTTACCAATGACACAATTTAAGGTCAAAGCTATATCTTTATGGTGCCAGTTTTTGTATTTAAACTTGTGTACTTAAAGAACTAGTTTAATTTAAGCCCACACATAAATAAAATATGATGGACAAAAATATCATCATGACAACCTTTTTGCGAAAACAATTCTTCAGCAGTCATAGTATCAAGTCAAAGGTTGTGCATATTAGTATCAACTTGTAAACTAGAAGAGACAATAATGGCTCCTGTTTTGACAACATTTATTTAAATCTAAGAAAAGCAGCCAGGTGATTATGATTTTAGACTGGTTCCAGTTAAATTGCATATGGTTTCCAATATTTATTATATAATATAAATGACCAGTCAACTTTAGTTCAGATTTTAAGTGAAATGTTGGTGAAACAGAAGCTTGGTTCGTAGACATCTGAGCAAGGTCACTTCCATTATATAATAGCAAGATCATAAAGATTAGTTTAACTATTCCAACTATTTACCCTGTCACTTTACTTGATAAAGCTGAAATACAGGTGTTTAGTAAATTATAGGGATAAACAGCAATTTTTATTAATTTTCAGTGAAAATTTTATATCTACATGATGCAAATATGATATTAAATAACCAGTATGTATGCAAAAAAACTTTGGTAAGGGGGGATTACACTGGTTGTTTATTGAAAAAATGTAACAGACAAATATCAATGGAAGTATCAGTGTGTTTTGTAAATAGATTTTTTATTCATTCATGTTCTTCAAAACTGGCATTACCATTAAGATATTTGCTATAAAATATAAAGCTACAGATATTAATTATTTCAGGTTTTTGTTCCATAGGGTAACAAGTTTATAGGTGTCAATGTGAGGACATGAGAAGAATGGAGTTAATATATAAGTAATTTATAAAGCAGAGGATATTTAGTACTTAGGCCACAATAAATTAATTGCTAGATTTTCATACCCGTAATTTTCATGCCGCCCGACCCTTTTTATTTACAAAAAAAAATAAAAATAAAAAAATAAAAAAATTTAATGAAAAAAACATCAAAAATCCTCCCGCCCTCCCTGTTTTTAAGAAAAATTTGTATGATAATCTAGCAATTAATTTATAATGGCCTAACATATTTTTTTATAAATGATGTAAAGTGGAAAGTATTTTAATTGGATATTTTGCATTATGCAGATGCTATATTTTCATTGCTTTTTATAAATAGTTCTTCATTGGCCTGTTGTAACAAACACACTGACTATTCTATAGTTTTGTGGAAATAAAAATTGTTCATTGTTAAAATTTGCTTTAAATTTATTTTTTATAAATATTTCTTCACTGAACTGTTATAACAAATACACTGACTATTCTAGTGATGTGGAAGAAAAAAAGTATACTGTTACAATTTGCTTTAAATTTACTTTTTATAAATATTTCTTCACTGGTTTTGTGGAAGTAAAAAAATGTTCACAGTTAAAATCTGCTTTAAATATTAAATGTTTTTCTCCTTCAGACTGTCCGATGGTTTGAAATTTAGTTGGTATTCATAACCTTTAAAGATTTATTTATTGAGATCAAGGGTGTGTTTTGCTGAGCTTTGATGTGAAAAAACTGTATACTGGTATATGTATAAACAGCTTGGTGCAATGTTCATTTGATGTGATCATAGCTTACTTTGCTTCGTAGTCATGTTTTCGTATGTAATTGGTGCTACTCTTGCCCTCAGTCCTTAGTATTGTAGTTGAGTATTTGAATATATCTTGTGTTCATGCTTACGTTATTGTTTAGGGCACTTGCTTCATTTCAGAAAAATGAAATACTGACATTTTTTAATGTATATTTTATATACTGTTGAAGATTAGAATTAACGTGTGGTTAATAAAAAATTTGTTGTTTTTTTTAATCGAATTGAATAAAGAGGATTTACCTATTTACATTTGTACAAGAAGAAGATTGTAAGAGTTACAGCTCGCTCAAATATTTTAAGGTAAAACAAATGCTAGTTTCTTGCCTATAATTGATGCTTTTATTAGGATTTTTGTAAAGATGTTTATATGCTTGCCTCTGAGATCTGAGGTTTCCTTCGCCAATAAAATTAACTTCCATGTAGTAGAGTTACAGCATAGAATAAAGATTGGTAACAGGATGAGATTAATTCAGTTTATACTTAAATTTATTTTAACTTGATTGGGAAGAAAGTTCAAAGCTTATATGAACTAGTTTTGAGTCCGCTTTCTTGGTAGAACCATTACTGAGTTGTTTTTGAGAGGGTAACTTGTCGATATATGGCCGCCCTGCTTAAGAGATTTTGTGGGTTAGTCACATAATGGCAGTCATAACTAATCTTTGTTTAATTTTATTTAAAAATGCATTTTCCTTATTTGTATGGCCATATTTTTATTTGAATATCATTATTGTTCTACATGTTTTTTGGAACGGGCTTAAGAGCGGTTCTTATATGCTGTGAACTTACTCTGCAATTGAACTAAAATATATTATAAAGCAAATGGTGATTTTACCTCATAAAGAATGTCAGGTCCTATTAAACAACATCATTATGCTCATAATGTGAGCAGTTGCCCCAACCAAAAGTGTTTCCTCTGTCAACTGCCATAACTTCTAAATAAAATACATGCTTATTTTTTATTAATGTTTGGTAATTAATTGTTCTGTAAATGTTCATTTAATGACTTGCTTAAAAGTTTTTTCATTATATAAATTGATACTTTTTAATGTAGTTTTCAATAAAAAAATGTTTATTTTGAATATGCAATTACCATACTGCACAGAATTTTTATTGCTATTTTTGTTTGTTTAAGCATTTTCTTCAAAAGAAATATGTATGTTTTATGTTTCTGCCATAAATAGCGGTATATCTTAAATGAGAATTGCTTTTTGTAATTTATATGCTTTTGAATTTTGAAATGATTACGCATGTTTGAATTTTTCTTTTTACATAATATGTTTGTTTGCAGTTTACAAAACAGTTGAAGAGTACTTGTATATACTGATACGAAATGTAACCTGTTCGTAGGTGCTAGATCAAGGTTAATTGGAAAAGTGAGAAGGTGTATGCTAAATCATACAACTGAACTTTATCAGGGAAATTAGGGTGGAAGAGAAATTGCTGGGATAATTCAGGAAATTTTTCAACAAAGTCATTTGTTGCCAAGTCTTGAATGAAATTATAAATATCAAGTTCAGGTGAAAACGTCAGTTATATTTGTAAAAGATTATACGGGTTAAGTCTTAAATTTACTCAAAATAATTAAATATTGAATACGCAATTTTAGATGATAACCAACAAATTAAAAAAGATATATCGAGTGTTATATACTGTGCATGCACGCAACATACAAATATTGCGATATATACGATTCGCCTGCTCTCTGCATATCGTGAATTGAATGTGAAAAATGTTGCACTCATGGTTACATGTTAAGTATAAAAAACACGGTAAGTTAACCATCAACTAATATCTTACACTCTCCTACAACATAAAGTGAGTGGTGATCCATTCCATGTGTCAACGACATGTGCAATGCATAGCAGCCTGCGGTGGCATCACGCGATATTGACTGTGAAGATTGAGTAACTGGGTCGTATTTTTTAAGATCTAATATGTCAGAATACTATGAATGTTAAGGTTTTGACATTTTATTGATAATGAAATAATCTTGTTATGTGTACATCATTTATTTGCCTGTATTAATCACTGACATACAAGTGAATTAAAAAGTGTAAGGTTCTTTTGGAGTTGAGAGTGTACAATATGTTCTGAATACAGCACATGTATTAATACTTCAGTGATTATGTCTCCATTTACTATTAACCTGACCTGTTTATTGGCATTGTAATAAAGATGAGTGTAGTTTTCCTTGAAAAACATTTGCTTTATTAGAACATATTTATAGTACTGCATTTTATTTCTTTCATGTTTTTAGATGTTTTTGTTATTTTCATTTTTTGTAATCAAGTTTTAGTATTGTGATATCTGACAGTTAAATATACTCATTATTTCGCATATTTTATCTTTATACTGTATTAACATGTTTGCCCATCTGACTTTAGTTTTACCAACATGTTTAAGCACTAAGCAACTGATAAACTTGACTCTAAGTAAAGCTTCTAGAAGATCAGGTTTAGACTGGCTCCAATACAATTGTATTGTTTAAATTTATCACAAAATTTGTAAATCACAACACAGTTAACATTGGTGAAACAGAAACCTGGTTCTAAGGAGCGGAAGTCAATCGAGTGTCCAGTCAAGGCCAGATGCCATATTTGACTTGCACAGTCACCCTGGTGACACTTCTTGCTCATCTTGTTCCTGAACGCAGTTTCTAGTGAATATGACAGTTTAATTTTGTTGCTATGGTTACAACTTGTGGAGATTCTAGGCAAGTCTAGCATAGATGAGATATTTCTCAACTGAATTATTTTTTCTAAATGATTACTCGTTACATATCGATTGGCCACACAAATTTTAAGTTAGTGTATATCTTTACTCATTAGTAATGGACAACTTGCAAAATTATTTATAAATTGACTTGAGGAAAATCTCAATTTGAGATGTTCAGTGAAACTAGGGCCAGGTTAAATAAACATAATGAAAGTATAATGTTGGGATAACACATGTATTTATACCCATTATCAGTGATGCTAGAAAGTTATCATGTTCCACAGATATACTCATTGTTTTGTTCTCAATTACTCATTTTAAGTGTTTCATTTATAATCATTTTTCATTTTTAAGTATTAAATTTTATATAGGGTAATTGCACATTTTTATTTAAAGAAATTTAGAGATTTCTTCTGTAGGTAGAATTGCCACCAAAATGAAGTACATGTAAGTGTATTATGGGTAATAGTAAAAGAAGAGGAAATAAAAACTTGATATTCATTTCATTCCCCAACCCCTCCTCCCCATTGTTGTCATTCTTTTGTACTTTCACTTTCTCCATAACTTGTTATACTTTCACTTGATTCATAACTTGTTATACTTTCACTTTACCCATAACATGTTATACTTTCACTTTATCCATAACATGTTATACTTTTACTTTACCTCCTACAACATACCTGAACATCTATAACATCATTCTTTTGTACTTTCACTAACCTATTTCGTGTATTTGTTAAACATCTATCATATGATTTTAAAGTTACAGTTATTTTTTCAGCATGACATTCTAAAAAAATTTCTCTGCAAATTTTTTTAAAGGGATTAAAGTTTAAAATATATTCAAAATGACAAACTTCTAAATTTATTTAAAATTTGCGGAAATTCGTATTGCATCTGTGTACAAAATGGCAAAGCTGATATCCAATAAGAAATTGTGATTTTGACCATTTGCAAAATGTAAAAAGTGCAGACCTACAATATTAAAATGCAGAACATACATTCACTATTTAGGCTGAAATGCTGCAGATATATAAAAATGTAGACATTTTCCATAAAAACGCCCAATAAAATGCCGAAACAACAGTTTCTACTACAAACAAGCACTCTGCTGTAAAAGTGAATAGAAAGTAATGTTGGAATACTTTTATTTTTGCTAAATACACGTTTTTAGGTCTGTAATTATCAAACTATTTGAGAAAATTACATCTTTGTTCCTTCTTAAAAGTTTGAATGTGTTAGTTCGTCATTATGAATGGAGACTGACGATATGATGACATCCTTTCACTTGATACCAAATTCCTAAAAACATCTAGGTTGGTTGGTTCAGGTGCAGTTGCAGTTGCAAAATTTGGACAATGGAACTTACAGCAGCTTATTTCTGTTTGTCTGTCCAGGCTAGCTATTATTATAGATAAAAGTGAAAATAACTTTTATGGTGAAAGTGAAAAGGAAAAATTAATGTAGTAATCTTCATGAATTAATGACAATGTCAGTTATATCTACTAAGGGCTGTTTCATTTAAACATACATCCCACCCATGGATGGCAAAATAATAAACTTCTAAGGTGGGAGAGTTTTTCAAAATGGGGGGCCTGATAAAATGAACTAAAAATATAAAGGGGGAGGGTCCAATTTCAAAGTGCCTTCCATGGGTGGGTTGTATGTTTAAATGGAATAGCCCTAAAGTAAAATGAATCCAGTATTTACCCATATGGTCACAAATAGTATTGAAGACATGTATGATTAACTTAGGGTACCTTTTACGTTGATGATTATTTTATTGTATCCTCGTTCTACCTTTTTCCTAGTCGTTCTAGAGTATAAGATAATTGTTTTGTTGATAATATTTGAATATTTGTAGTTTGTGTTGTCTTAAATAAACATTTTAACATTTACTGATATTTGTTGATGTTTTATTTTACTTTTTACATCCTGAGTCTTTGCTTTTGCCTTGTACATTTGTCCAAATAGGTTTCCCCTTAATATCTAATTTAAGCTAAACTGGTTAAAGGTCAGATTGATGTGATGATCATTATTTTTCATCGACAGTCCATATACGTTTCATCCCAAGGAAAAGTTGTTAGTTTATATTGATTTGTCTGGTCCGATTAACTCAGTCATTTACGCTTCTCACTATCAATCCAGGGGTCGTGAGTTTGAATCCCTGCCCAGCAACATTTTCCGTGATGATTGATAAACAACATTGTGTCTCATTTTTATTTGTCTCTCAATGCTTATTCAAGTGGGAAATTTATCAGTAACTTGTGAAGTTCTCGAGTACTGATTAACATTTCAGGATCCCAGGCAACAGTGGTTGGGTTAAATGGTTGTCTGTTAGCCCTTGATAGCATAAAATGATGCTAAATATCCAATCAATTATACTGAATTATTTTGGCTCGATTGCATAGAAAGCTCAGAGCTTATATGAATGTCTCTCCAGTTCACTTCCTGAGTAGTATTGAGTTATGTTTTTTCAGAGGCATCAGATCGACTACGCTAACTGATGGTCTGTTAGCCGTCGATGGCATAAAAATGACGCTAAATATTCAAACTTATAGTTTGCTCTTTAGAGATGCTCATTCAACTAGGTGTTTTAACTGTTTATGATCATTGCATCTTAAACCAACAACCACCATGGCGTGGTCTAATGGTAGAGTGTCCCCCTCGCATGCAGATGGTCGAGGGTTCGATCCCCGGCCCGATCATACCAAAGACTTTAAAAATGGTACTAGAAGCTTCCTCACTTGACGCTCGACATTTAGAGGAGAGTTCTAGGTCTGATCGGCCTGATGTCAGTATAATGTGACTGGATGGGTTATCGTACCATGTGTCTGCGGCATGATACTCCAGTGTGACAGCGCTCAAAATACTGTCTCAAGTAGACACCGTTGCAATATGACTGAAAAATTGTTGAAAGCGATGCTAAACAGCATACAACAACAACAACATAAACCAACAACTGACAACTGTACAAATAGTAATATATATATACAATATTTATTTGTGATACTGCATGATGTTGGAATGGGATGTTGTCAACCAACCACAATGTCATTTCTACATATAGCCGGTATCTCTGTTGAGATATTCAGATAATTATAACTGGCCCAGAATCGGATACCCTTGGTTTTCTGCAGCTGTTGGAAATTGATTACTTTACTGATGTTGAGGGATATTTCACTGTCTCCATATTGTGGCCAGTTTAGTATGGTTGATGACGACACTTGAAAGGAGTCTCCTTGTTTGCTGAAATTATTTATCTTAAGATTAAAAAAATCAAATTAAGGCTTGTTACTCTGATACAAAATTATTTAATAATTGTTTTAAAATGTTACCAAGGGAAAACAATTATATAAATGTTGAATACATGTACATACATGTATTATGAAAAGGAATCTAATTCTGGAACATAACTATCAATTCAGTGGTGGTGAGTTCGAATCCCAAATCAACCACAATCTTCATGATGTTTGATACACATTGCATCCCATTGTCATTCTTCTCTCGTCGCTGATTCAAGTGGGGAAATTATCACTTTTTTATAGAGATTGGTGTGCTGGAGTATTAGTTTAACATATTTTATTACGTATGTTACATATATCAATATATACACATGAACATAAAATGATAACAAATATATAACATATGCAAATGGATTGAACTACAAGTTATAACAACATTAGCTACAGTTCTCTCCAGTGCGGCTGTATGAATGTTTATGTTTACCGGAAGTATTAGTATTATATGCTGGAGTACTAGTTAACCCTTCCAGGATCCTAGGAAATAATGGTTAGATTAACTGATCATATGTTAGCCCATGACACTAAATATTCAAACAAACAAAATAATGCCATAAACAGAGAAAATAAAATATTTGTTATACTTTGAGGGTCCTCCGCGGCCAAGTTGTCTCGGACACTGTCTCAAGATCACTTGTCTCTCACTGCTTGGTTGTAGGTTTGAGTCTCGTTCGCTCCAAAAACTTTATGTGAGAAAGTTTGCCAATAATTTGCGGACAGTGGTTCTACTCAGATTCATTCGAAGGTCTTGCTCCACCATTAAAATTGGATATGCCATAATGTAACCTGAACTGTGTTAAAAATGGCGTTGAACACCATTAAATATTGTTATACTTTTTTCCATATACCTGTACTACACAAATATGCAAACAATGTTACACTCCAGGCGTTAGCAGGAGCTATGCCCCTTTTCAAACAGAAACGATATTAAGGCTCTGGATGCATAACAAATCTACTTTCGTACTGCGTCATGTGGATATAGAATTGTCAGACATAGTTAAAACTTGATCTAAATTGGTGCATGCCCATTTACAAGGTAGTGTATCAGGAAAGATCATTATAATTGTTAAAATGAAATAACTTTAAAATGAATAAAACGCTTCTAATAATATTAATTACTTCACTACGAGACATGGACACTATGTCTCTACTTCACTACGAGACATGGACACTATGTCTCTACTTCACTACGAGACATAGACACTATGTCTCTTCTTCACTACTTATGATTTGTATTTTCAAATTCGGCCAAAGTGTTACAAAAACAATATTCAAAATGAAGTCGCGTGACCA
The DNA here is from genome assembly GCA_029582155.1 of Panopea generosa. Lineage (NCBI taxonomy): Eukaryota > Metazoa > Mollusca > Bivalvia > Adapedonta > Hiatellidae > Panopea > Panopea generosa. The sequence goes on along the minus strand of CM055896.1, from coordinate 21,115,156 downwards.
TATGATATATCATAAAAGATATTGCAATTTTAAGTGGGACAATTATTTTAGTCTGTTAAGGCCAAATAATGAAATCTCTTGCTCAATACATGCATATTATTCTGTTGTTTTGATAGATATCCTTATGGCAATATTGACCTAAGGGCCCAGTGACTATATCTTAACATGATCTATTTGAAAAATATGTTATAACTGAATCTTAAAATACTGTCTTTAACACAGGGAACACAAAAATGATATGTTTTCCATTGATACAAATAATGTAACTGTGGCTTTAGCGGATTCATTGGCATTTATAATGGATTAGATATAAGTATTACGCAGACCAGATATGTTGATTTATATTTTATTTTCAAAGTTACGGGTTTTAAGGGAAGTTTCTTCAATTCGAAGGGGGATTTTAGTAGTGGTTTACGGTACATCCAACCACAGCGAACTGTTTAGGTTAAAATGTTATCAATTTTGTTTTCTCTTGTTTATGAATTAATTAATTACCGTAACTTTGCAAAATTTGCCCATAATTCCATCGTCTGTTTGCTCATCTGCTTATCTTCAAGTGACCACGTCTGATAGTGTCCCCACGTGACAGGGCACGTGGCGTCACGTTGATGGGGACATGGCGATGCAATCAGAAATGGTGCACCAAATTCATAATACAGTTCTTCTGCATGCGGAACGCCTGTTCTAATGGAACATTGAGTTTGATTGACATTAAATTTTAATTACAAACACCAATTTGTAAACTGTAATTTCGAAGACTAATTTATAAACTGTAATTTCAAACACAATGATAAACTATACACATACAGTGTACTTTTAACTAAATAAATCACATGCACAAAAAGTGTTGAAATTCTCATTTGATAAACCTTTACATATGTAGTGTGCTATTGTCACCCAGCAGACACATGCTTGGCATAAACACATTTAAAAACCACCGAAACAAACAGTGGTGCAACAATACCTACTCGTTTATGCCTGTTAAGGCTGAGTAAAGCTGTTTATTACAACTATTACGTTTGTTTGTCTATATTTGTATTATATTGTAATCGTGTCACGTAAATAAATAATGTCGAGTTTCTACTCAGAGAACCAAGGGAAGGACAACTGGTTTGTTGGACGATTGTCCACCCCGATCCCCACATACGTATTACGGGGTGATTAAATGGGTCACCATATATATTTGGTGACTGAAATTAAAAAAAAACTTATGCACATGCAGTGTGCTATTGTCACCCTATAAACAAATGTACAATGTAGTAGTTGTCGTCTGATAACCCTATACACATGCAGAATTATTAGGCACACACCTATCCAATCCTTCTTCCGGCTGTTTGCTGATCTATATGTGAAGTCGTAAAGCCACACTCTGGTGCCTTGTTTGTGAAGCTGCTCGATCATTTTTATATGGGGCACAACGTAGCCATAGTCTGAATTCATCTATGAATAAACTATATAGCATAAACATTCACGAATATACAGATGCACGTAACTTTATACGGCTATACATTGATCTCAAGTTGATAAGCACACTAGTAGTATGTATCACAAATATATGCGAATGTGTATGTTTATATAGAAGGATAGGAAACTTGCATCTCTTTACTAAATGTTTATATAATAGCATGCGAAGAATCACAAATATATGCGAATGTGTATGTATGTAACCAAGGACTTCAATAGAAGGATAGGAAACTCGCATCTCTCTACTAAATGTTTATAAAATAGCATACGAAGAATCACACATATTTGCGAATGTGTTTGTATGTAACTAAGGACTTATATAGACGGATTGGAAACTTGCATCTCTCTAATAAATGTTTATAAAATAGCATGCGAAGAATCACACATATTTTGCTAATGTGTATGCACAATGCATGTTATCAAGGACTTCTATAGAAGGATTGGAAACTTGCATCTTTCTACTTAATGTTTATAAAATAACGTGCGAAGAATCACAAATATATGCGAATGTGTATGTATGTAACCAAGGACTTTTATAGAAGGATTGGAAACTTGCATCTCTCTACTAAATGTTTATAAAATAGCATGCGAAGAATCACACATGTTTGCAAATGTGTATGCATAATGTATGTTAACAACGACTTATATAAAATGATTGGAAACTTGCATTTCTCTACTAAATGTTTATAAAATAACGTGCGAAGAATCACAAATATATGCGAATGTGTATGTATGTAAGCAAGGACTTATATAGAAGGATTGGAAACTTGCATCTCTCTACTAAATGTTTATAAAATAGCATGCAAAGAATCACACATATTTGCGAATGTGTATGTATGTAACCAAGGACTTATATAGAAGGATTGGAAACTTACATCTCTTTACTAAATGTTTATAAAATAGCATGCGATGAATCATAACTATATGCGAATGTGTATGTATGTAACCAAGGACTTTTATAGAAGGTTTGGAAACTTGCATCTTTCTACTAAATGTTTATAAAATAGCATGCGAAGAATCACACATATTTGCGAATGTGTATGCACAATGTATGTTACCAAGGACTTATATAGAAGGATTGGAAACTTGCATCTCTCTACTAAATGTTTATAAAATAGCGTGCGAAGGATGACAAATATATGCGAATGTGCATGTATGTAACCAAGGTATATATATTAGGAATGGAAACTTGCATCTCTCTACTAAATGTTTATAAAATAGAATGCAAAGATTCCCACATATTTGCGAATGTATATGCACAATGTATGCTACCAAGGACTTATATAGAAGGATTGGAAACTTGCATCTCTTTATTAAATGTTTATTAAATAGCGTGCGAAGAATCACAAATATATGTGAATGTGTATGTATGTAACTGAGGACTTGTATAGAAGGATTGGTAACTTGCGTCTCTCTATTTAATGTTTATAAAATAGCATGCGAAGAATCACACATATTTGCGAATGTGTAAGTATGTAACCAAGGACTTATATAGAAGGATTGAAAACTTGCATCTCTTTACTAACGGTTTATAAAATAGCATGCGATGAATCATAAATATATGCGAATGTGTAGGTATGTAACAAAGGATTTATATAGAAGGATTGGAAACTTGCATCTCTCTACTAAATGTTTATAAAATGGCATGCGAAGAATCAAACATATTTGCGAATGTGTATGTACAATGTATGTTGCCAAGGACTTATATAGAAGGATAGGAAACTTGCATCTCTCCACTAAATGTTTATAAATTAGGGTCAAAGAATCACAAATATATGCGAATGTGTATGTATGTAACCAAGGACTTATATAGAAGGATTGGAAACTTGCATCTCTCTACTAAATATTAATAAAATAGCATGCGAAGAATCACACATATTAGCGAATGTAAATGTATGTTACCAACGACTTATATAGAAGGATTTGGAAACTTGCATCTCTCTACTAAATGTTTATAAAATAACATGCGAATAATCATACATATATGCAAATGTGTATGTATGTAACCAAGGACTTTAATAGAAGGATTTGAAACTTGCATCTCTCTACTAAATGTTTATAAAATAACATGCGAAGAATCATAAATATATGCAAATGTGTATGTATGTAACCAAGGACTTATATAGAAGGATTGGAAACTTGCATCTCTCTACTAAATATTTATAAAAAAAACATGCGAAGAATCATAAATATTTGCGAATGTGTATGTATGTAACTAAGGACTTATATAGAAGGATTTGAAACTTGCATCTCTCTACTAAATGTTTATAAAATAACATGCGAAGAATCATAAATATATGCAAATGTGTATGTATGTAACCAAGGACTTATATAGAAGGATTGGAAACTTGCATCTCTCTACTAAATATTAATAAAAAAAAACATGCAGAAGAATCATAAATATTTGCGAATGTGTATGTATGTAACTGAGGACTTATATAGAAGGATTGGAAACTTGCATCTCTCTACTAAATGTTTATAAAATAGCATGCGAAGAATCACACATATATGCGAATGTGTATGTATGTAACCAAGGACTTATATAGAAGGATTTGAAACTTGCATCTCTCTACTAAATGTTTATCACATAGCATGCGAAGAATTAATAATTTGACAAATTAATCACTTAAATTTCACTGGCAACTAATTCCATTTACATGAAATGTAAGATTTATATAGTACTATAACAATCTTAAACACAATTTGATGGGAATGGTGTCGTTTTGTAGAGAATTCAGTTGTGTAAAGAAAGAATTTCAATTTTTATGAGATGAATGTAAGTAATGATATTTACAAACCAGATTTCACGAGATTTTGCATGAATACGCGAGCGTTCGTAACATCTGAACCTTTGTACTTCGCTATATACTAGAACGTCCTTGATGTAACAAAATGTATAAAGATATTAAAACTGACATAATTCTAATGAATTTAAAAATAGTACCGGCTACATGGTTATGGGCATTGTTTGTGAAACAAGAGCACATACAGAATGTTAAAATTGTTTTAGTCTTTATAAAGTGATTTAATTTAATACTTTAAGAAATTAACATCGACAAGTGACAGCTGTGCATGTACACGTAAACTGGCATGCATGTCACACACTTAAGTAATTTCGGTTTACGGGTGTTCATGCTTTGTCAATTCGAGTTTTATTACATACATTTATTGCGAGATCTCTATTCAGAATCACGTTTGTGTTGCTGGGAGGATACGCACACTTTAGAGCAGCAAACATGTCGTCTGCATGATCTAGGTATCTTCTGCTTTTGTTGTAGAATATTTCTTCAAGGTGTTGTTGTGACAGGCCATTGTCGATGCCAGGCTCATTTTCTGAATAAAGAAATAAGCTCCAATCCAAACACCGTACCGATGATTTAATAACATGATATATCGCTAACCGTACTAATTAACGAATAAATATACGATTGTGACACCATATCCCGAAATATCTGTTTTATTATCCCCACCCAACCTTTATTTTTTATTAAATACCGTTTTATAGTCGTGCTGTATATTCAATAATATCTGTTGAGAGTTAGAAATATAATATTATATTTAAAATTGAAATCTATATAGATCTGAGTGTACGCAGTATAGTTAAATATAAAATGATAAAATATATATTTATTGTACAGTAACTCTCATTTTCATACATATATTCCACGTAGTTTATGATATTATTAGTGGCAGAAGATCACATATTAAACATAGAGCCAATATAATTTTCACAAGTAGCTGACAATCTGTTTTCACGTTAAGATTTTTGGACCAAGCTGGACTCGAACCCACGACATCAGCGCTTTCGACCACCCGGTGACGGAAAACCTCAACACTGCTTTGAATGATATTGTTAATATGTTAGAAGTTGTTAAGGTGGAAGTATTATAAATTATGCATGTACGTTAAAGAAACATATGACGATGCTGAAAACAGTTTTACTCATAGGACTTAGTTTATGTATTTTATAAAACTAGTGAGTTGATATTTAAAATTGTGAATAAAATACTTTTAAAAATACAAATTGATATTTCGTTGAAGTTATTTCCAACCACATTGTTTTTGTAAAGTGAAACCCTCAACAGTACCGTACTCTGAACAGTCGTGTTACGTGAACGTACAGTCCGCAATTCATCTGGTACGCTTCACGAGGTTGTTTTTATCATTTTCACATTCAACGTGGTATTTCACTCAAACATCTTAACCCACTGAACAAGCCAATTTCGTAAAAACTCGAACTTACACCTTTATATTTTCGTATTTTCGTAAGTTTTTTATTCATGCAAAAAAACTATTTTTTAGTTAAAAATGCCTTTTAAACAAATTTTAAACAATGTTAATTACTTTAAAGAAAAAGTGTTAAGGATTCTTTAAACCTACGTTAACGTTCAGAAATGGATATTTCAACAGAACAGTTTGCCTTTTATTCCAGTTGAATTTATAAAAGGCATGGTCCTCGACTTATTTTGTAGAGAAAGTTGTTAACACCATACGGTTTTCTATGTATCATGTACTGTTTTTACACGTATATTAGTACGTTTACAGTAATGATAAAATTATGAACATTAAGATTGAATGGTTGGTCAAAAATCAAACAACATGATCTGATCGCCACATTTTCGTTAACTATGAGCATATAAACTACAGCTCACGATAAAGCAAAACTACACTAATCATACCGAGGTCTTCAGCGACTTCCTGTGGTACGAAACCAGTCATGACATCCACGTGCTTCAGGTACTCGCCTCGTGCCAGAAGGACTTCCGGTAAGTCAGTGATGTAATACCCGTCAACACGGGGAGCGAATGTTGCTATCATAGGGGGTCCCTATTTAATACATAATATACATGTATATCTACTTAACGCCTATTGAATGTATTTTTCCAGATCTGCTATCATTTTTATCGGTTCGTATGTATGACAAAATCACTCTTGTTCAGTAAATGTGTGTTTAAAGTAATGACATATTGAAATATAATGCTGAAATAAAATTGAAAAACAATGTAAGAAAGTTTGTTCTTGATTCAACACGAATGTAATATCTAAATTTGATAAAATACCCATACTTGAGTGTTTTAAAGGCAATAAGTAAATATTATACCAGCAGTAAGTATAATGTCTGATTTGTGGTGTCCTGACGAAGCGAACAGATGACAAAAGGGTATACGAAATTGTTGTATATAAGCTGTGTCGTGCCGGTGGTACGAGTTTTTATGCACGGCAGGAATACACGTAGATTACACTGTGAACGGACGACACGCCCCATTGTTAGTGTCTGCGTTGAAAAGTAACGTAAGTGTTTTGGTCTTTAAGGAGGAATATACCTTTTAAATTATTTTCGAAATCAGTGGAATATTTGGTATGTAATGAAACTAGAAGTAATTTCCAACTTGAATATGCTTTTTTTCTGCGGTAAATATTACCTATGACGTCGTAAACATGGCCATGTTTGGTCTTTTTGACGTCCCGATTTATAGCAGCAAAATCGCGTATTTGTCGACCTCAGTCAAGTTATACCGAATGTACAGAATCGAAACACATATCACCACATACACATTCAACGGATATATGAATTTACATATGCAAAAATTACGACGAACGCGAAGTTCTGAAAATATTAGCGAAAAACGGAAATTATCATTTTCTAGATTTTTTTCGAAAAAAATGCTTCAAATCTAAATTACCAAAAAACAAACCGAGCGATTTTGGAATAATTTTTATTTGATTTCTAACAATATGCTTCACAGTGATTGTGAGATTTTTAGAACAATTGACAAACTAGATTTTTTTTTATTTTTAATTATTTAACTCCACCCTACGTCAAAAAAGACGTCAACATATTGCATAATTCTACACGTTTTCCATAAGATTTTCGGCAGTTGATTAAGGTTAAATTATTTTCTAAATCAGTGGTTCAATTAGTATATTATGAAACTATAAGAAATTTCCAATATGAATATGTATTTTTTTCAGCGGTCAATAGAATATATATTTATATGTGACGTCGTAAACATGGCAATGTTCAGCCTTTTTGACGTCCCAATGTATAGCAGCAAAATCGCGTATTTTTTCGACCTCAGTTGAGTTATTCCTAATACACAGAATAGAAACATATATCACCATGTACACATTTGACGGATGTATGGATTTACAGATGCAAAAATTATGACGAACGCTACATTTTGAAAATACTAGCGAAAAACGGACTCTATTTTTTCTTTCGATTTTTTCGTAAAAACGGCTTCGAATCAAAATTACCAAAAATCAAACCAAGCCAATTTTGCATAATTTTTATATGTTTTCATACTATATATTGTACAATAATTGTGAGATTTTTAGAAAAATTGACAAACTGAATTTTATATGATATTCAATTATTTAACCCTACCCTACGTCAAAAAACGCTTTGAAGCAAACGTTAACGTCGGTATAGCGCATTAGGTATACGTTTTGTGATAATTAAACAAGTTTGTTCTTACCATTATTAGTATTTTGTGCACACTAGTTATATATACTTCTGCTGTTTAGTGGCAACTAATTTGTCTATAGCATTTATGATAGCGTGTCTGTTTGGTGCATGTACAAAACCGTCATTTTTTTTTCACTTACAGGGAACTGGATTCCAAAACAATATTCTCATTTATGACTAGCTCCACGACTGCTAGTGAAATGTAGACATCACGATTGTCAATTATTAGAACAACAGGTCTGGCCTTTCTAAAGTTCGGAGCAAACTGTTCAGTACACATTCATAAAATGAGCTTGGAACAATACCCATTATAGCAGTGAAAAGCCACCCTTCCACCCAGCCCTATGCTCCTACGTACGTTCAATGACAATATACCTGGATCGTGGCTTTTCACTGCTCATCATAGACGGTATTGTTTCAAGCCCATTTTATGTATGTGTAACAGTTTGCTCCGAATTCTAAACTTCGAATTCTAAATTCATAAGTAATCATATTGTTTTGCTTATTTGGTTTTAAGTTTGTTTTTGAAAGTACGCTTTCATCCGGCTATTCGCATATCGGTAGTACATGTACTAGTCATTTATAATACATGTATATCTATAATATAGGTGTCTCTACAAAATTAACGTATTTATTTGATGCAAACATTCAACCCCCGCCCCACAAGTAATACACGGAGGATAGCTGAGGTACACGTTTATGACAGAAACAAAGAGGATCGATAGCGAAAAAGTGAAAGTTCTAGTAAATGATGAAAATTGTCAAGCAGATGTTGGGATTTATAAATTTGAAAGTTTATTTTGAAGTCACCATTTCTAACATAATCTATTAGGAAATAAAAGGTTTCAGTTCAGTGGAACTCAAACAAATTTTACTCACACCAACGTTGGTCTTGATAATTTCGTCAACTGACTTGGTACGAAGGCAGTGGAGCATGCCTTCCGAGGTGGTTGTTGTGCAGCCAACGGCCGTTGCAAGTGCAGTCGTGTAGGTTCGAACATTATGTGGTGGCCTGTATATCGCCCATGGGCTCAGCGCACATCCACTTTGGGGTATAGCGGAACGGAACAGTCCTTATATGTAAATACATTTAAAAGTTTTAGATAAATAGTTAGAAATCAAAGGACATACCAATATTGATTTTAAGGTTATTCCAAGAAATTATCTTTTTCATAGAAAAATTTATGTAATGAAACAATAACAACTGATGTAAAACGTAAGTTAAATTTTGACATAGTTCAGATTTTACTAACACATTTATTGAATTCGGGTCTAACTTGATGAATAAATGTAGAAATAGTGTATCTATGAATTACCATATGCGCGCGCAGAAAACATATGCAGTGACACGCTGCCTCCTCCTGCACTTTGTCCAAATATTGTAATCTTGTCCGGATCTCCATGGAAATGTCCAATGTTGTCTTTAACCCACTGTAGGGCCATTAGTTGGTCAAGCAATCCATAATTGCCAGGAGCGACGTCATCATCCGCGGATAGGAAGCCTATACAAAACTGTCACATGAATACCGTTTTGCTAAGTGTGCCAGTGGTATGTGGGCCGGTGTGGGGTCACGGACTGCGCATGCGCGGCGGCATCTTGTTTCTATTGACTGCGCCTGCGTGGCGGCCATCTTGTTTCTATTGACTGCGCATGCGTGGCGGCCATTTTGGATATCCGTCTTTTTGCGCGGCGGCCATTTTGAACGCGTATCGGAAGGCGGCCATCTTGGATGACTACTAATGGGAACACGTTTGCACATGCGCGGCGGTCATTTTAGATAACGTCGTATGTGCGGCCATAGTTTTAATATAGAAGCCGACTGACATCATATCGAAGTTTAGAACGATAGTCATGCGTCTGATAAGAACGTCTAAAAAAGTATACAGAGCTGATTTGTATACTCGATCTAGGGCGTGGTCGTGGACATTAGGGGTCAGGCCCTAAGCCATAGACGGAGACGTTTTAGTGACAACCGTCACATACTACTTGTGCCAACTTGTTTAATGGACACGCAATTTGTTTAGTGAATGACCAGTTTTGCATTATGCGGCAATTGGTTTATTAAACAATCGGTTTTGCTGAATGCGGCAATTGGTTCACTAAACGATCGGTTTTGCTAAGTGTGACAATTGGCGGCAACCGACCGGCTTTACTAAGTGTACCAATCGGTTCACTGAACGACCAGTTTTACTGCGTGCGTCAACTGGTTTACTAACCAACCGGCTTTGCTAAGTGTGATATTTGGTTCACTGAACAAACGGTTTTGCTAATATTGAAAATTTTATTCATTTTTCACATATTTTATAGCAAACTCGTATACATGTATACGGCAACTTAGCCTCGGTCCTTCCCTCATCATATGATAAACAATAGTTGACACTGGCATATGTATAGACATGCTATTCACAATACTAACAAGAACTTTTAATGATGTGATGCAAATGAAAACCAAATAATAAAACGTTTAGCGAGAGAATAATAATAATGATAATAATAATTATAAGCAAAAGAACAAAGAGTAAAGAAGAAAGACAGAAAAGGGCATAATTATGGCAGATGATAGTGAAGTTTCGTATTTTTCGTAAGATAATAGTTAATGTTTCGTAAGGAATCCTATCACTTACGGAACGTCTTAGTATGGTAAAAAAGCGAAACCGGTATGATTGAAATAATTTCAGAGTTAATTCACTGATGATGGTCGGAAAAGAAAATTGAAAAGTTAAGTGATTTTGGGTGTTTTGCATATATCTGGCAGGCCTATTAAGATGCTTAGATAGACATATTCTATGACAAAAGTAATGCTTTCGAATTTTGCAAAATTTTATTTTAAACGGGTTCAAAACTTGCTGAATTCGTAAAAATGGTTGCTTAAGTGTTTTGTTAAGTTTACATATGTTTTCATTTTGTTTTCTGTCGGTTATCAAAGTTAACATAGGCAAGGTGTGCCTCAACGTTGTTCCGGGACTGTTATGTAATATACAGCGTATTAAACTCGTCCCCATTAAGAAAGGAGATGTGAATCTCGTTGTGCGATTATTTATTATAACTGAGCACGTTAAAGTAAAAATATTCATAACTTGTTTTATAAATCCAATATTAAATGAAAACTTGCGCATACTCCGATCTATATACATGTATATGAAATGATGTACTGACCGAAAGCGCCCAGTCTATAGTTGATAGTGACGACAATTACTCCCTCTTGTGCAAGTATTCGGCCGTCGTATTCAGCTCCAGAACCGTACTTATAAGAACCGCCATGTATCCACACCATAACTGGATAACGGTCCGCGGCACTTTCATGCTAGTTATTTGGTATACAATTATATTCAACACACACTATATTGAAAAGTTAAAGTTGCCACACACAAAAATATCAATATTAAACAGTGAGTTTATTTAACTTTTTATTATTGACATGTTACTGAACACTAGTATATGGCTGGGAAAATGATCATACTTATTGGGCCTCTCTTTAGTAGTTGACTAGGATGCATGGATTGCATTCCATATCTAATCAGATTTTCTAAATTGAATTATAGAGACTCACTCAAGATTATTTAATGCGCTGCGCATGCGTACAAGTGCGACAGTTTTGCATATCTGTATAAAATGTTGTATTTGTAAAAATTTGAAATCAAAATTAATATTGCATGTAAGGCGGTAGTTTTTCTTTGCAACTTGATATATGGCAATAAGCGATCTGAAGATAATGTTTTCGTCCCACTTTGACAATTAGTATATGAAACCAGTCCGTAATGAGAGAGATTAATCATAGTTTCATCGATATCATCAAATACATCTGGTCCAATCGTCAGTTTACTGCGCTAACCGTCTGACATATGCTTGTGATTCTATAAATCCTACATATAAAGCCAACGTTTCATTTGTCCCAAAGCGTTTAAAATGTGCTGAAAATAACATAATTCATACCAGATACCTGTGATTATATATATGATACTTAACATGACATATAAACTGAACTGTCTTTACCTACCTGTGGAGAATAAATATTCAAATGCAAACAGTCCTCACTGATCTGTACCAAGTTTGAAGGAAAACTGTACCTGAAATAATATGAAAAAATGACAGAAGTCATAATTTCAGTTAATTTGAAATTAAAGAACACTACCTATGGTCAGGACAAATGTTTATCAGCCTTGTCTAAGTTTCCGGCATATACTTCATTGTAATATAATTAGATATTAAATACGAATGTAATATTACCAGTACACTTGCTTAATTCATAAACAGAACCAATTCATATCAATATAAACCTAATTGTTATACACCTTGACTGTAAGATAAGTTCGCTATCATCAATATCACTGGCATAGCAGAACGCAGTTTGGTGTTCATATTTCGGTTTTAAGTTTGCACCTTTTCAATATTTGAGATTGGGAAGGTTATGTTATGGTTACCTTCATGTCAAATATCTAAAGACGAAATACAAATATCACACTAAATTCAGTCTGTCCAGTGATATCGGTATAAAAAGGTGACGTAGTATAAAGAGATGAGGTCATATGCATCCGTCTTTTGCTACTCAAAATATCGTTATATTTGTTAGAAATTATCTGTAGAATTACTGTTTGGATACACTGGTTAATATTTACCTGATCTTGTTACAGTGGGTTAATTAAGTGAACTTCATTTTCAATTAATTATATATAACCATTGTTTATATTCAATCTAGTCGTATTTGTCAGTTCTACTCGCAATTTATGAATATAGTATTTTCAATAAGTTTATAGTAATTTATTTCAGCTCGATTGTGAATAAAGATCAAAGCTTATGTGAATAAAGATCAAAGCTTATGTGAATCGCTCTAAGATTCGCTTCCAGGGTTAAACCAGAACTGGGGGTGTTTTTAGAGGCAACGGATCGAGGTGGAGATCGAACCCGTAACCTCTAATTTGAGCGACCAGCACTATATCCACATCACTGTTATCTTCAATAAGAACGTGCTATGCTATAATTTCAATTATAAATTAGATCTAGATAAAAGTATGTATTATACGAGACGCCAGGACATGTTTTAATATAATTATTCTTGAATATAAACTTTGAAAAACCTCACGTGTTCAGAAACCACGACGGTTGTGGACATGCTGGCTTGACCTCCAAAGCGTCCAATGTCATTGGATTCCATGGTTGTTGTGTTACTGGTCTTGCAAACCTTAGTGCTCCAACCGGAACCTCGGCGTAAGGAATGCCTAGAAACATGTTGATGCCCGAGACGCCACTTCCGACAACGTCTTCCCCAGATATGTTTAGAGCATGTCCTTTCACCGGCCCATTGAAAGTCTGGACAACCGTGTGCCCATGGGTTACATGCAATAAAATAACGAATAAAACCGCATTCGTGAGTGCATGTTCAATTAGATATTCCATTTCACTATATTGCCGAAACAGATTACAATTTACAACGTTACTGATATATAAAACATTGTTTACTATAATGATCGTAACGGTATGTGAAATGGTGACTACATTCTTATCTATATAAAACTTATTAATCTTTAAATGCCTGCGTCCTGATTTCAGTAGATAAAACATTTTATATGAAAGATAAGAAGACAAATTAGAATTGTCGAATGATTATGCCATGTCCGTCTAATGTGCATCCGCTGTTGTATGATAAAGGTGCTAATGTAACGCATGATAGTTGGGTTAAACATATTTATTCATTCAAATGTACATATATATACACATAAGTTTAGGTATAAATATGGATTAGAAAGGAAGATACAATCTTATAAAGTTCTTCTCCATGACATATATATTGTGAACAGATTTGGCAGATTATTAACAATTTGATTTATGCTCTTAGTATTACGAATGTAACATAGTTGAAAATATATTTAATAAAACTGTTTTACATACTTTTAGGAATATTGTTTCTGATATATGATAGTTGTGTTTCTGATATATGATAGTTGTGTTTCTGATATAGTTGTGTTTCTGATATATGATAGTTGTGTTTATGATATATGATAGTTGTGTAAGAATTTAATGCTATTTTTTGCTTTATTGTGTGTTATGCGGGCACGATACAGAATATGTTCGCTGAAGCAGTGCAACTCCATTCAAACTTAACAGGTACATTATTGTAGAATGGACTTTTAGGAAAAATCCCCGTTGTAATGTATATTTTAAATATAGAAGCAGAGAATAATACACTTGTACTTATATTTTAGACTTGTATTTCCTTATGTATGCAGCGCGGCGGTAGCGTATTGACCAGAGTGTTGGCCGCTCATGCCGTAAGGTTTAATGCATGAATGGGGCTTTACGGTGTACCAACACATTGTAGGTTCTTCAACGCCAACAGGTAGGACGATTCCAGGTTAACTCTATATGTACAAAAACAACAAAATAACATACATATTTAAAAAATCTCATCAACAGGTGAATATGAAAAATGAGTCTAGAACCTTGATACCCGAAGAACTGCAGAGTTTCAGCAAATTCCATCGTACGACATGCATGAGTTACAGTGGTCCTATTTTTGCCATCACTCATATGGTTCCCTGAAACCACACATGGGTTTGTAATTTTACCACAATAGTCAACATGACCAAAACATGATAAAATGAACATGACACCCATTTGGAGAATTCCTACACCTCTGCAGAGATTGACAGTGATTCTATTCTTATCCAAACCGCACGGGTTTGCTCACGTTAGAGGTAGCAGGTTACGTGTTATTTTCTTGGATTTTGTTTTGCCTTGATATTGGTGATGGGTTTCGCAATTTTTAAACACATTGCAGATTATTTTCTGCATACTATTTATCTGATAGTGGGGATTCTCGTGTGTTGTTATTTTAATACGTGTCGTTATTAAAATGTTTAACCCGCCATATATCACTAATCATAAAATCATGATTAATTTTTCTTCTTATTAGTTAATAAAACATTTTTACAGGGTCGTCATTCGTAGAAAACCCAAATTAAAGCAGGGAAACTTACATTTTATTATTTGTCATCTGCAGCGTAGGTAGGAGTCATATTTGAGATTTTTCCTGTTCCGGGAGTGAACTGTTCTTAACAAGATGAACATGTTGTATTCATAACCCCATTTCCACGCCTGAATCTTTTGTCACAAGTCAAAATGTTATAATTAGATAAAAAATGCCATCGTTAGACAAACTTGTCATAAAATAAGATAACTGCATTTAAAAATGCACCCCATGCCCTCCAATCCTCGAAAGCTCCATTTACCATGTTTTAATATTGGCACCTATAAACAGCAATATGGTGAATATAAGACATATTAGGCTGGTGTGGGGTGGAGAGGGTACTACAAACCGCCTTTCGCAGTATTAGTAAATTTGACGCACCAGTGTTACCGTCAGCAAGGGGTGGAAACTGTTCAGTGACTGTTTATCGGATAACTTATTAATAAATTTGATCAATTCGCGTTTATTTTCATCTTATTATTATCATCATTCTCTTTTTCTTCTTTCTTGTTGTTGTTGTTGTTATCCTTCTTCTTCTTCTTCTTTTTCTTCGTCTTCTTCTTATTATTACCCGTATTATTGTTTAAATTTACAACTTCGTCGTTTCAAAATCACATGATCACAAAATGAAATATCAAGTATTAACCATACAAAGTAAGACATAACACATAGTGTATTGTGCATACTTTCAACTGACATTTACAACTTTTTATCACGGCATGTGATTCGATAAAGGAAGTAGAACGAAATATCATGTTTCGGGTTAACAATGAAATTATTGTAAATAAAACTGACAGAAAGCGACATAACCGAAAAAATAACACGTACTTTAAATTCAACTCACAGCTGTGTTACTTTTCGATTTTTTTCGGAGATAAGTTAAATATTTAAAATATTTGTAAACATGGACAGTGAAAACGGTAAGTAACTAAATACATGTTAAAATTATTTTTATTTAAATATCAGTGATAATTCAATAACTTAAGTTTAATTTAAGCACACACATGTATTAACAAACAAGAAATAATATTGTTAAGCTGCTCTTTATACACTTGGTCCATTATAAAGGTATAATGCAAACGATTAGTTTGATTTTAGACTCTTTTGTGGCTAAGTGGATTTAGGCTCTGTGTCCAGATTATTTACCTCTCAGCGCTGAGGTCGCGAGTTCGAGTTCATCTCCATTTTACAAACTTCACTACATCTCAACAACTTAGTCCACACAGTTAATGTGCGAACGTTTGCAAGTTACATAAGTTACAGCTTGCAGTTTCTCTAACTGATCCGCCAAGGCAATGTCATAATTTGTTGAAAATGGCGTTTAAATCCATATTAATGGTCTCGCTGTTTCAATAGTTGCCTGGCTGTTTCAACACAGTTTATAATCTACGAATGTCATCGTCGACTTGCCTTGATTGAATAATTGTCTATTTTCTTAGATATAAGTTCATCTTCGAAATATGTAATCGCTTATTTGACAATTAGAGTCACGTAGTCTGTTTTTAAACAACACAGCTTAATAGGAAGTGATTCATACAGGCATTTAAATCTATGTTTTGTTTCATTCTTTCGCCTGTATGTTATGTTATTACTCAAGTAATACAGCATTCGAAAATAATCGTTTATTATTTTGACTTTGTATCTTAGACTGGCATATTGTCACTCCATTGATAACAGTCAGCAGCCCATGTTCTTTGCATACACGATAAATTCTTAATTATGTTTATCCAGGTTTACTTCGATATATTTTTTCAATATAATTTTACTCCATTTCGACACATTACATGACTGTGATATATGGCATATCCAGTTTTACTGGTGGAGGAATATCTCAGAGTGGATCTCAGTAGATTCATCGTCCTGCCGCAAGTAACTGGAAAACTTCCTCACATAAAGTTTTTTTTAACATATCAGGATTCAAACTTACGACCTCAGCATCGGGCCCGGTTTGCTCATTCGGTAGGACGTCTGACTATTTATCTACAGGTCATTAGTTGGAATTCTCACTCGGTCACAGTCTCCGTAATTCATTAACAACATTGCGTCTCATTGTCATTCGGCTCGCGCCGCTGTTTGAAGGAGAAACGTTATGAGATACTTGCTGAGACCGGTGTGCTCGAGAGCCGGTTAACCTAAAGCCAGGAAAGAGTGGTTATTACCCCGGGCATGTTACGTACGAACAGGCTTCACAAAATAAGAACGGACATTAACCATAAACAGTCAAACAAAAGCAAAATAATGGCTCCCCACGTTGTCCGTATGTTACAGGCCCAGTGTGTGATATCTGAAATATCTATTGTATAACTTGGTAATACTATACTCCGGTATGTGTCTGTGTATCACTATTTTCGTATATTACGTTTAGAGTTACTTTTGCGTTTATGGTTATATGACGTATACATGAACATGTTACTTCAGCAAACAGTAAGTTGGAAGGTAAATGTAGGTAAGTAAAGTGTAGGACGAAATCCGTCTGCTAACACCGTCACAACTCATTTTTTAGACAAAACACAATGACAAAAGCGTTCATTTCCCTGACAGGGAGACGGTGGCGGACTCTCTTTCACAATAATGACATTTTACCTCGATGACAATACTGTGTTTACCTCGATGACAATACTGTGTTTACCTCGATGACAATACAGTGTTTACCTGGATGACAATACAGTGTTTACCTCGATGACGATACAGTGTTTACCTCCGTGACAATACAGTGTTTACCTCGATGACAATACAATGTTTACTTCGATGACAATACAATGTTTACCTCGATGACAATACAGTGTTTACCTCCATGACATTACAGTGTTTACCTCGATGACAATACTGTGTTTACCTCCATGACAATACAGTGTTTACCTCTATGACAATTCAGTGTTTACCTCCATAACAATACAGTGTTTACCTCGATGACAATACAGTGTTTACCTCGATAACAATACAGTGTTTTTTACCTCGATGACAATTCAGTGTTTACCTCCATGACAATACAGTGTTTACCTCCATAACAACACAGTGTTTACCTCCATGACAATGCAGTGTTTACCTCGATGACAATACAGTGTTTGCCTCGATGACAATACAGTGTTTACCTCCATAACAATACAGTGTTTACCTCGATGACAATACAGTGTTTACCTCGATGACAATGCAGTGTTTTTTTTACCTCGATGACAATTCAGTGTTTACCTCCATAACAATACAGTGTTTACCTCCATGACAATGCAGTGTTTTACCTCGATGACGATACAGTGTTTACCTCGATGACGATACTGTGTTTACCTCGATGACGATACTGTGTTTACCTCGATGGTGATACTGTGTTTACCTTGATGACGGTACAGTATTTACCACGATGACGATACTGTGCTTAACTCAATGACGATACTGTGTTTACCTCGATGATGATACCGTGTTTATCTCGATGACGATAATGTGTTTACCTCGATGACGATACAGTGTTAACCTGAATGACAATAGAGTATTTACCTCGTAAACAATACTATGTTTACCTCCATGACGTTACAGTGTTTGCCTGGATGACGATACTGTGTTTACTCCGATAACAAAACTGTGTTTTTCTGGATGACGATACAGTATTCACCTCGATAAAAATGCATTGTTTACCATCATGACGATATAGTGCTTACCCGGATGACAATACAGTGTTTACCCAGATGACAATATTGTGTTCATCTCCATGGCGATGACTATTTATTTTTTACTTCTATGTCAATAAAGTGAATACCTCCATGACAATACAGTGTTTACCACGATGACAATACTTTGTTTACCACAATGACACTACTGTGTTTACTTCAATGACAATACTTTGTTTACATCGATGACAATTAAGGTGTTTACCTCCATAATAATACAGTGTTGACTTTAATGAGAATACTGTGTTTAACTCGATGACGATACTGGTTTTACCTCGATGACGATACAGTGTTTACCTAGATGACGATACAGTGGTTACCTCGGTGACGATACTGTGTTTACTTCGATGACGATACTATGTTTACCTCGATGAAGATACAGTGTTTTCCTCGATGACGATAATGTGTTTACCTCGATGACGATACATTGTTTACCTCGGTGACGATACTGTGTTTACCTCGATGACAATACAGTAGTTAACTCGATTACGATACAGTGTCTACCTCGATGACGATACTGTGCATACCTCCATGACAACGACAATGTAACAATGTTATGTAAATGAGTTCATCATTACTGGATGATACAAATATCTCTGATTGCAATTCAAACGTAGTGTAAATTAAACACATTAGACGGTGATATTAATTTTCGTAAATAATTCACAGGTTCATCAGACAACTACTTACCGGTCGGCGCCGTCATCGGTATAGCGGGTGGGGCAGCGGTTCTTCTCGTAGTGGTCCTAGTTTTTTTGTTTTATAAACTTTATTTCAAGTAAGTAATCTTTCGAGAGTATGCATGCGGGCGTGTGTGTGTTTGTTTGTGGTGGTGCCAAGGAGTGGGGGTAAATCGTGAATTAATGGAGGACATATACAATCTTAGGGATTTGTACTATATCCGACTTCTCCAGTTTTAGCTAGGAAATCTCAGCCATTTAGCTAAGCTTGTCAACATTTAGTAGGTGAGGGAGAGGGTTGTTGAAACAGTTGGTGACATCCGATTAAAAGCATCTGACATTATACCTATGTGTGGATATAAACCATTAGTATAAAAAGTGGTAAATATAAGTTAATACTTTATTGACAAAATTTGAAAACAATCTACACAAACTTTACGGCATACTTGTGCTTGCGTTTTATTTTGGTAAACTTTATATTACTTTTCAGTCTCTTGTCATATAGTATAAGTTATATACATGTCACGTATCACTGTAGAGATTGTTTGACCGTCAGAAATTAGCAGAGATATTCTAGGACTTGTCTGTATGATATACTTGGGAGGGGTATCGCGTGTTATCGATAGATATATGTATTGCAAAACTATAACACTGTCGTTATCTGACACGATGTATGGCTAAAGAAATGTAAGCAAGGCAAGGCGAGGTAAGGCGAAGCGATGCAGCACAACGCAAAAGCCGTATAACACAACACAATGAAATGAATGTGATACTATATACAAACAACTCGATATACTATGTACGATATCAGATGTACAATTGCACGATACTCTTACTAATGATTTTTTTCAGATCCAACAATCGTAGATCTCGAAACTTGGATAACACGGTACACAGTAGAGGTATTTCAGTAAAGCAACGTGTGCTAAATAGAAGTTATAAACAAAGCGACAACGAGGGTACCACAAATTCTCTCTTCATTTATATTTGTATAACTACATGTAGTTAGTTAATAAGATATATACTAGATGTTCTATATAGTACATATATTAGATAAGGAAGAGGAAGTTAAGTGCACTGCACTTTTATAGTAGATAAACCATCAACCTAAGTTTGTTATTCTTTTGTCTACCTTCGGTAGTATTCATACGCTGTAAGCTATCTCTTCATATTGAATGTAAATAAGTTTAGGATAGGGTTGAAAGTTAAAATATACATAGTCAGGAATAGCAGGGGGGTGGGGGGGGGGGGGTGCGGAAAGCCGTCGGCTCCCAAATGTTCAGGTTATGACGCATTTAGAAGTCGTAAAATATTGAAGTAAATAACAGGTGAACACTAGAGTGCAGCATTTGTAATAAAAGGATCAGTGGGAGGCCCTCGTAACACCAAAAGGGACAGGGGAACACATTCTCAAACACACCAACACGTCCGGTAAAACCCGACAATACCCGGTGAAGGTTCACCCAGTAGCACCCACAAGCAGGGTACATCCCAGATCCAGGTGCATGAAGTGCCTGGTAATTTTCCTTTTTAATATATTTTATAGTACATTTTCTTAATAAAAAAGTTTAAAAGTCACATAAAACTGGAGTAAAATAACCCATCATAAAAGCTCACTAAATGCAGTGTTTGCTGTTTAAAATATTAACATTTTTAAATTATGACCGTAAAGTTAGTAGGTAGTTCGCAGTTGGTAGTTGGGATTCGAAAAACTAACTACCGACCAGCTGCCAGTTGGGAATTCGGATTCGTTATTATAATTACTATTTGATTTACATATTTTACTCGTGTTTATATGTTTAAAAATATAATCAATAAAAAACTGTTTGTAAATAAATAGAAAATCTGAATCCCCAACAGGCAGCTGGTTAGTAGTTGGCGATTCGCTGCGAATCCCCAACTGGACATTTTGAATCGCCTTCTGATGAATATACTCATGTAATATACCCACCAGACGTGATTCAAAATGGCCAATTTGGGATTCGGATTTATTTTCAAATCGATATTTGTTTTCGAAAACAAAAATTCTATAGAAAAACAGTTCATAACAATGAATTAACTACGTTCCCTCGTTGTTCCTTCAATACCATGAGTATATTCATCAGGAGGCGATTCAAATTTCTAGTTTGGGATTCGCGGCGAATCGCCAACTACCATCCAGCTGCCAGTTGGGGATTCGGATTTTTTTTTATTAAATCGCTGTTTTATTATTTTAACAAATCAATTCAATAGAAAAACAGCTTAAAATAATAATAAAGACACCAGAACCGCGTTGTTTCGACAATATAACGAGTATACTCACCAGACGGCGATTCAAAGTGTCCAGTTAAGGATTCGCCGTGAATCGCCAACTACCATCCAGCTGCCAGTTGGGATTTCGGATTTATTTTTTTAAATTTCGAAAACAAATCAATTCTATAGAAAATAACAGTTCATAACAATAAATAAACACCGATCCCGCGTTTTTCCTTCAATACCATGAGTATATTCATCAGGAAGCGATTCAAAATTTCCAACTGGGGATTCGCGGCGAATCACCAACTACCAACCAGCTGCCAGTTGGGGATTCAGATTTTCTATTAATTGACATACAATTTTTATTGATTATATTTTTAAACAAGTAAAATATGTAAATCTAATAGTAATTATGAAAACGAATCCGAATCCCCCAACTGGCAGCTGGTCGGTAGTTGGTTATTCGAATCCCCAACTACCAACTGCGAACTACCTACTAACTTTACAGTCATTTTATAATTTCGATGGATACTGTACCATACCCCTGCAAACGGAGGAGGAACATCTCTTCTGACACTCACGTACAGGTTGGAACGATCCTAGACTTATGATATATGGACTGATGTTATTATGTTGTTTAAAAAAGAAAAGAAATAACAATACCATAAGCTAAAATGATGGTACAACGTAATTTCGAAAGATTCAGTGACAGATGTGTTAAATGGGTATTACACAGTAATATCGGAATGAGACACAATTTTACTAATGCAGTGTTTTTTGAATGGATTTTGTATTTATTAACTTTTATGAAATACCAACTTACACATTACACAAGATTATACACGGGTATCATATCGTGTAATTATATTATGAACGCTCAGAGAAAAACTACCTCCTAAGAAGTTATTGCAGAATGGCAGAAACGTGTTCGAGCTGGTCACTTTTTCGTGAACAACAAATTAAGAGATGATGCAAACATTTACCGCTGGGGGCAGGGGTCTGATTAATTGACCGCTGAAATCAGTGTCTGATAAAGTTTGACCGCTATAGACAGATGTCAGGTAGGCGTGAAAGCATATTAAATAAATCAAGTAGTTTTCTTTTAATAATGCAACACTACTGTTCAGGGCGTATATTTCAGCCAAAGTATTTTATTGATTTATATGGAAAGAGAGAGGTCACAAAAGAACAATCCTGTTTTTAGTAGTAATTAAAATGTTTGAGTTTTGAAGACAGATTAGATAAAACAAGTTTTGCTAGAAATACATATGTGTGAAAAGCACATTTCTTTTGCAGACCATGCAGTTCTTGTTCCATACATTTGTAATACATTTACGCTTTGCGGTATTTAGCATGTGCATTTTTACAATAATTATCATAACTTACATGCGTTACACAACATACAACAACCTATAGGTATGTTATCAGTCACAAATAACGAGATTAACATTAGGCATTGTTATTGTTAATTCAGGGCGCACGTTTCAGCAAAAATAGTGTAGTAAATACAGTTTTAGTTACATTGTATATAAATGAGATATCAGAAGAACAATCGTTTTGAGAAGTAAATATAAAAGTTTATACATTTTTTAAGTTTACATTTGGTTATTGTATATATAAGTGAAACAAACTTTACAGCAAACACTAATTTTAATAGGCAAATTTAATCCAAATTTAATGTTGCCAAAACAATAATTTTGCATAAACTATTGCGTTTAACTTTCAGCATTTTTGATAATGATATTTAACATGTCAAATGCGTCAAAATATGCACACCATTATCCATTTTTTTGTGTTATTTCTAAAAGTATACACATATATTTTGTTTTTATTTCAAACACTGTCTTTTAAAATAAGAATATTTGGATGAAACAAGCTCTCAGAACAAAAAAAATAATCTTTTATTTTGGAGGAGCCACCTTCCCTTTATTAGGGCCAATCAATAGTTACGATCACTTAGTTTTCAATTATTTATAGAAAATATTCGTCCTGTGTCGAATGAGACTGTGGAAAGCTTTCGTTTCGATTATAACGACTTGAAAACACGTGACAACACGGGCAGGAAGAGTTATGATAGGCCATTTACTGTCCTTCAACAGGCTGAAACAGGTATGAAGTGTGTTGTTTTCAATTTCTTTTATGCACATATTGCACTTATTTTCTTGATATAATTAGGTCACGGGAATGTTTGCTTTTTATCTATCGTACATATACACACGAAGAGCAGTGCTTACATCTAAATACGAATAGCAATATACTTACATATACATACGGATAGCATATATGTACGAATAGTATTGGTTACATGTAAATACGAATGACAGTGCTAACATTAACAAACGAAAAGTAGCGCGCACATACAATAACGAATAGAAGTGCTTACCTATATGTACGAATAGCAATGCTTATATGAGTACAAATAGCAGTGCTTGTATATAAGTACGAATAGCAATACTTATATATGAGTACGAATAATAGTGCTTACATATAAGTACGGATAGCAATGCTTATATATGAGTACGAATAGTAGTGCTTGTATATAAGTACGAATAGCAATGCTTATATGAGTACGAATAGTGGTGCTTACATATAAGTACGAATAGCAACGCTTATATGAGTACGAATAGTGGTGCTTACAAATAAGTACGAATAGCAATGCTTATATGAGTAAGAATAGTGGTGTTTACATATAAGTACGAATAGCAACGCTTATATGAGTACGAATAGTGGTGTTTACACATAAGTACGAATAGCAACGCTTATATGAGTACGAATAGTGGTGTTTACACATAAGCACGAATAGCAACGCTTTTATGAGTACGAATAGTGGTGTTTACACGTAAGCTACGAATAGCAACGCTTATATGAGTACGAAGAGTGGTGTTTACACTGTAAGTACGAATAGCAACGCTTATATGAGTACGAATAGTGGTGTTTACATATAAGTACGAATAGCAATGCTTATATATGAGTACAAATAGCAGTGCTTGCATATACATACGAATAGTAGCGCGCACAAACAATAACGAATAATAGTGCTTACATATATGGACGAATAGTAGTGCTGACATAGAACTAAATGCCGTAAGAATGATAAGTTTACATACAAGAACAAACAGGAACGGAAGTGCTCTTATACATATACGAGCCGTAGCACATTATCACACTATGTAGGGATAATTCGATAATTATGATTTTCTTTTTTTTTTATCAAAATCACTCATTTGTATATAAAAGTGTAGGTTTCCTATTTGTGTTAATCATGTCTGATATTATCTCAAACATTTAAGGCCCCGAATTGCCATGGCAATATTAACTGTTAATGGTTACTCTTTACTAGAGGAGCAAGCCATGAAGAGACAATCATTGGCCAGGACAAAACACAGGATTGTGGCAGGCTACGGTGAAGTGACTTTGAGAAGTCAGGGTGACCTAACGGGCGTCCATAGAAACACGAACAGTGGTATCCAGTCATCCAATGAAATAACGACTCAACGAAACAATAGATATCAATCGGCAACAAGCGGTGATTCAAAGACACTCCTACTTCCTGTTGGACCTGGTATTATATTTGATTATAATAACAATGTCCGCTATATATATTCCCACTATAACAAATATGCCACTTGCAGCATTACCTTGTTGTATTTTATGTGATACGACAACCGTAAATAACAAACAAGCTTTTTTTTCATTCATAAATCAGTGCTGAACTTGCCTGGTCTCGTAATCGTGACCTCAGTGGTGCCACGTTGAACCGTTAATTTTTCACACGCGTGAGAAATTCGTGCACATTCTTCACACTTTTGTAAACATCACAAGTTGAAAATGTGACAATACGTGTTTGAACATTTGTTTTATTTTTGGTACGAATTTACTTTTTACATTGGACACACTTTGGACAAACCTTGGACAAACCTTGGACAACATTAGACAAACCTTGGACAAACCTATGACATCAATCGAACAACCTTGGACAAACCATTGACAAACCTTTGAAAACCTTTGAAAACCTTGAACAGTCTTGGACAAACCTTGGACAAACCTAGGAAAAACACTGAACAACCTTGGACAAAACTTGGACAAACCTTTGACAACCTTTGAAAACCTTGAACATTCTTGGACAAACCATGGACAAACCTTGGTAAAACATACGGCAACCTTGGAAAACCTCTGACAATCTTGGACAAACCTTGGGCAGCCTTGGATATATCTTGAACAAATCTTGGACAAACATTGACCAACCTTGGACAAACCTTGGACAAAATTGACCAACCTTGGACAAACCTTGGACAAACTTTGGACAAACTTCGAATATCTTGATGATTCTTGGACAAACCTATGACATACCTTGGACACCATTGGACAAACCTTGGACATACCTATGATAAAAATTGAACAACCATGGACACACGTTGGACAAACCTTTGACAATCCTTTGACAACCTTTGAAAACCTTGAACATTCTTGGACAAACCTTGGACAAGCCTAGGACAAACACAACACTGACGAACCTTGGACAAACCTTGGACAAACTGTTGACAAACCCTTGACAACCTTTGAAAACCTTGAACATTCTTGGACAAACCTTGGTCAAACATTGGGCAACCTTGAAAAACCTCTGACAACCTTGGACAAACCATGGGCAACCTTGGATATAGCTTGAACAAACCTTTGACAAACATTGACCAACCTTGGACAAACCTTGGACAAAACATAGACCAACCTTGGACAAACCTTGTTGATTCTTGAACAAACCTTGGAAAAACCTTGGAAAAACACTTGGCAACCTTGGACAAACCTTGGACAACATTGGTCAACCTTGGTCAAACTTAGACAACCTTGGACAACCTTGGACAAACCTTGTACATCATGGTACATCCTTGGACAAACCTTGGAAAAACCCTGGCAACCTTGGGCAACCTTTGACAAACCTTGGACAAACCTCGGACATTTCTGGGTTATATTTGGCATTCTTGAACAACCTTGGGCAACCTTTGACAAACCTTGAACATTATTGGAAAAACCTTGGATAACCTTGGATAAACCTTAGACAAACGTTGGACAAACCATGGACAAAGATTAAACAACCTTGGACAAACCTTGGACAAACTTTGGACAAACTGTTGGACAAATATTAAACAACTTGGACAAACCTTGGATAAACCTTTGACAAACCTTCGTCAACCTTCAAAAACTTCGACATTCTTGGACAAACCTTGGAAAAACCTTGGGAAACCTTGGACAACCTTGGACAACATTGGACAAACCATGGACAACTTTGCATAAATCTTCGACAAACCTTGGACAAACATTAAACAACCTTTGACAACCTTAGGACAACTTTCGAAAACCTTGGACATTATTGGTCTGACCTTGGACAAACCTTGGACAACCTTGGAAAATTTGGATAACCTTTGACAAACCTTGCACAAATCTTACACAAACCTTAAACCTTAGACTAACCTTGGACAAACCTTAGACAACATTATACAACCTTGGACATCTTTGGACAAACCTTGGACAAACTTTTGACAAACCCTTGACAACCTTTGGAAACCTTGAACATTCTTGGACAAACCTTAGGTCAAACATTGGGCAACCTTGAAAAACCTCTGACAACCTTGGACAAACCATGGGCAACCTTGGATATAGCTTGAACAAACCTTTGACAAACATTGACCAACCTTGGACAAACCTTGGACAAAACATAGACCAATATTGGACAAACCTTGTTGATTCTTGGACAAACCTTGGAAAAACCTTGGAAAAACACTTGGCAATCTTGGACAAACCTTGGACAACATTGGTCAACCTTGGTCAAACTTAGACAACCTTGGACAACCTTGGACAAACCTTGTACGTCATGGTACAACCTAAGACAAACATTGGAAAAACCTGGCTACCTTGGGCAACCTTTGACAAACCTTGGACAAACCTCGGACAACTCTGGGTTATCTTTGGCATTCTTGAACAACCTTGGACAACCTTTGACAAACCTTGATCATTATTGGAAAAACCTTGGACAACCTTGGATAAACCTTGGACAAACGTTGGAAAAACCATGGACAAAGATTAAACAACCTTGGACAAACCTTGGATAAACTTTGGACAAACGTTGGACAAATATTAAACAACCTTGGACAAACCTTGGATAAACTTTGGACAAACGTTGGACAAATATTAAACAACCTTGGACAAACCTTCGTCAACCTTCGAAAACTTCGACATTCTTAGACAAACCTTGGAAAAACATTGGGAAACCTTGGACAACCGTGGAACAACATTGAACAAACCATGGACAACTTTACATAAATCTTCGACAAACATTGGACAAACATTGAACAACCTTTGACAACCTTAAACAACTTTCGAAAACCTTGGACATTATTGGGCTGACCTTGGACAAACCTTGGACAACCTTGGAAAATTTGGATAACCTTTGACAAACCTTGCACAAACCTTGCACAAACCTTAAACCTTAGACAAACCTTGGACAAACCTTAGACAACATTAGACAACCTTGGACATCTTTGGACAAACCTTGGACAAGCCTTTGACAAACCTTGAATAAAACTTGGCAACCTTAGACATTCTTGGACAATCCTTGGATAAACTTTGGGCAACCTTGGACAAACCTTGGATAAACCTTGGACAAACCTTGGCAACCTTAAACATTTTTGGACAATCCTTGGACAGCCTTGGACAACCTTGGATAAAACTGGGATAACCTTAGACATTCTTGGACAAACCTTGGATAAACCTTGGAATAAGCATTTGACAACCTTGGACAAACCTTGGACAACTTTAGGACAAACATTGGACAAACCATGAACATCCTAGGACAAAATGTTTATCTGAAAAATTCAATTGTGGGCTAATAGGATCAGAGTTATGACCCTTGATTTAGCATAAATGCAATATTTTATCTACTTGTTAACACACTACAGTTATTATTGACCAATTTCAATAATATTTAGAATATAAACATTTACACAATAGAAAAGAAATAAAGATAAAAAGGTTAAAGTATGGGAAGAATCAAATAATGAAGTCAGTTTTGTAATAATAGATACTAAGAATTAAGGTTGAAAAGAAACAAATCAAGAATATTGAGTAGATAACATGATTAAGAGTTGAAGAATATCGAAGCCACAGCAGCAGTAGTCAAGGAATTTGACAGTAAATAAAAAAGGCGCTTAATCCTCCCCGTCCGATGATTAAGCAATTGTAAGAATACAACCGTGGGTGGGTTGACCTCGTGAAGAAGGATTTCAAAGTAGGGGCTATTCACCTTACTGGTAAACAGCCGCGGTATACAGTAACTGTCGAAAAATATATATTATGATCTTTTACATACCTAAGATAAAACGTTTATTATGTAACAAACATTTGCATAACATGAAGGTAACGTGATAAAAATATTTTTATTATGCCAGTATATCAAAGATTATATATTTTATATTTTGTTATTTTTTTTTCATTTATAGATTAACCATTATATGATGATTATACACATTTCTTTATTTAAAGAAAAAGGGACATAATATGTGGTTTTGTAATTATTGAAATAGCTAAAACTATCAATTATAATCAATTGCCAAAGGCAGCTTCACAGGTATTTTGTCGCGATCTGATTACGACCCACTTGGTTTCAGAAGTAGTTAATTTTTGTTTCTATAATAAATAATCTTGTCTAGTTAGTACGAAGATTATGTCTCCAGTGATATGTAACCCGTCTAGTAATAACAGAATGGACAAATGTAACACAAGCCTTTGCGTCGTAAACAAGTAATACATGTGTTTTGATTATCCCTTGTCAGATTTAAGACCATTGGAGTTTTATATTTCTAGTGTTGTTGTTAATTCTAATTTATTTGAATCATGGAAATCATTCAGTGTTGCATAAGAATAGACGCCGTTTTAGCTGGCGCGAGTGGACGAGAGGGGTGTTGCATGTTATATATGGAGGGCAGAGTACCAACAGTCTTCAATATCCAAGTAATATTTTCAAGCACTAGGAAAAAAACCTAGTAAATATATGTCATCAGTTTACTTGGTTTAAGTGTCAGGTTTTTATTTTCATTTTTTTTTAAATTGTTATCGCTTGGTTTGTGAGGTCAGCAATTTACAAGCGGGTTTTATTATATGCTTTTATAGACCAGCTATATATGTGGTACTAGACATGTGTTTTAAAAGTACCTATATTAAAACATTACTGGCAAGTTGTGAAGTGAAATAAAAGTTATCATTATATCTCAGACAAAATATTTATGATTCATCACCATGAAACAATGGATGCCAATTCAACAAAATGCATTATTAACCTCTGAAATGGGTAAACATATCTAAATTGTCATGTGTTGATAAATAAATCATTCATTAAAATTCATTCATAGTTGTGTACGGTTTATTAGTTCTTACACATTATACATATCCATTCATTAAGTCGACAACAGAAACGTATTTGATCGACATTTCAATCATTATGTTGACATAATCTCCTTTTAAATGGCATGGCCACATCAGTAGATGATA
The DNA here is from genome assembly GCA_029582155.1 of Panopea generosa. NCBI lineage: Eukaryota > Metazoa > Mollusca > Bivalvia > Adapedonta > Hiatellidae > Panopea > Panopea generosa. Next base: position 21,085,146 of record CM055896.1, on the reverse strand, counting down.
ACCTGGCTGAAAACAGTTAGTACCTTGCCCTGCCACAGCTTTTTTACAGTAAGTACCTTGCCCTGCCACAGCTTTTTTACAGTTAGTACCTTGCCCTGCCACAGCTTTTTTACAGTTAGTACCTTGCCCTGCCACAGCTTTTTTACAGTAAGTACCTTGTCCTGTCACAGCTTTTTTTACAGTTAGTGCCTTCTCTTTTCACAGCTTTTTTACAGTAAGTACCTTGCCCTGCCACAGCTTTTTTACAGTTAGTGCCTTTTCCTGCCACAGCTTTTTTACAGTTAGTACCTTGCCGTGCCACAGCTTTTTTTACAGTTAGTGCCAAGTCCTGTCTGCCACGGACGACCATATCTTGTGAATGATCAGAATGTTATATTGTTGTTTAAAGGAAATAGTTTTTAAGTAGTATTTTAGTTTAATATGTTGATAAAGTAAATGATGTATTGACGTACATTTCAGAGCCTGTATACAGTATACCAAATAAGCGGTACACTCTGCGTGCTGCTGAACCTCTTCCAGACAGGCTTAGTACTGTCCTTAATCCGACCCATCCACAACAGCACGTGGTGTACAGACAGACAAATAAAAGACCGAAACATGTGGAAAGTAATCCGCGAATCAGCTACTTAATTGAACGTCAGTCTGGTGCGCAGCGTGTAGATAGTTTTAGAGACAGCCATGGTGTCGATTTGGGCGCCGACTTTCATAAAGGTACATTTATGTATCTAGATTATTGTTTGTTTTGTTTTCGTGGAAGGCAGCACGGCACTTTATAAGAGGATTTTTAAATCCCAACGATGGTTCCGAATTCCCGGGAGTCTGGATGGGTCCGAGTAGGTGTTTTTATGATTTACAGCATTTGCAATGAAATAGGTACCGTTTTTAATTGTCAGAATAAAAATCAGTTATGACCGGACACTCTCAAACCCCAGTGAGAGTCCCTCCTCTAAAGTCCGCGAGTGCAATTTATCGTAAAGCACAACTGTTGTATTCCGAATTTGTTTGGCTCAACCCCTTTTGTGTGATTCATAGATTACATGTTTGGTATTTATTTTGGTATCTTATTTCTCAATACGATAACCAAATGATGCGAAGTGAAAACAAATTTGGGTGCATATTGGATTGTTTAAGAATGTGATACCAAAAAAAATGTCTACACATTTAATGGCAAAACTTTAAATCGCTCCGATGTCATTGTAGAATTTATTCTTATTTTCATTAACATACGCACATGTACATGCCACCTTCCCTATCAAGGGCATTTTAGTTGTTATATACTGTAAATTCCCTACAGGATTTAAATAGTTTCAAATTTTAAATGATATCTTTATTCGTTGTTCCGTATTTATATATAAATAATAGTCTACTATATCATATATAAAGGGACATGTAGTCACGAAAATACTGTTTCTGAAATCATATATCTAAATGATGCAGACTTATGTGCAAACTCTAACTGTCGTTTCTATATTAGAAAGGTGCATAACTTAGGCCAATATGTTATAATTTATGACAACAAATGTAAAATAGTTCATCAGTTTGTAGCTGCATGATAAGAATATAATCCAAGGAAATTTCATTTTGCAATTTTAAAAAAATGTTTTATATATATTTACTATTTTTATAGAATAAAACTCTTGTCAATTAGGAAGTTTCGAATAGGATCTGTATGTGTTCATATGTAAAGATGTGATATGCGAAGACAAATAAACCCTGATACAACATTGTCACGTATCGATTGTTCACGTCTATGGAACTACCCGCCATCGTACCGGTGCAACATTAAATTTTGACCCCGTTGAAAAATGACCCCATGAGTCACTATTCAACGGATGAGTGATACATTTTTTACATTGAAAACTGACCCCGTCCGTTATTTAATGATCCACTCACACGTGAAAAATTTACCCTTGGAAACTGACGGAATAGTTGGCCAGACCACATTTCAACACTGAAAACCACTGACCCCAGCTCGACCCGATGCCTATCAGTAAAACAACACTCAGTACTGATTTTACCCTGGAAGTGGACTCGAAAGCGGTTCATATCAGCTCTGAACTTTCAGCGCAATCGAGCTAAAATAAATTAGTTTAGTTAAAACATATTTTATTTCAACATGAAATGGGGTTGGACCACAAGTTCTTTCAACATTAGGTTCGGCCCGTCCCCTACATTTTTTACAATGTTTACATTAATAAATTAGTATAAACTAACATTGAAAACTTCTATTATAAATTTGGATGTTCTCGTGGATATAAAGTGTGAATTATAACCGGAAAATGTTGGTATCATGGCCGGTATAGATACGTTGTTTCATTGGTAATAACGCGTGTAGTATCGAAATGGTGTTTGTTGAAAATTGACCCGGGTCACATATCAGTATTAAATTCTGATCAAAACAGTCGTTGATAAAATCCATGCGAACCATCTAATTTAATCATATTATTATATAATGCAAGGCAACTCTATTTAGCAGCGATGTACAATCTGCATTATCATTTATGTTTATGCTGTTAAAATATATTTACATATTACAAAAAAAGGTAATGAATTGCATCGAAAATTGAAAGGTATTGGTAGAAATACAAGACTTGTCCGTAAGACAGCGCGCTGTACTATTAGCACTGCTTTGTAAATACCTGACCGTGTTATATTACTTGTTGCACACATGCACTTTTCACACACAAGTGAGTGTTATTAAGTTTGGGTTCTATATCTGTTTCTGAGTTATTAAACGTTTTAAGTGAGGAAAGAAGTTTAACCAAGATGTTTGTTTGTGGTTTAAACATATTTCACTTCTCCATGGGTCGGATGAGTGTTAAATATGAAAAATATACAAATGCAGAAAATGGGGATAATTGTTGTCAAAATCACCATCAGAGGTATGTCCATATTAAGGAGATTATGTTTGATAACACGAGTTTTAAATCAATCGCATATGAGGTTATTGAGAGATGTGCATGTTATAAAGTTCCACGGAAAACTTTAACCAGCATTTCTTAGTCGAACAATGGCCAAAAGTTGCATTAAATTCATCCAAGAGTTAATTAACGTGATTGTTTTATAACTCTGAAGACTTGTTGAAGTTTCAAATCAATCCAGTAGGAGGTTACTGATGAGATGTTTGCATGAAAATAACTGCGTCGGCGTTGCTTTTCCAGGTTAAATTCTTTTATCAGGTAAGATATATATGCAACCACTCATTCTATATGAATAAAACTTCACATGTGTGTTCAGCATCATTAATAAAACACACAGAGACAAGAACCATAAATCTGGGTTTCAGTTTGGCACAGTGTTTTTACTTAATATTTCTGGTTGAAGTTTTTAATCAGCTAAGATATCTATGCAACCACTCATTCGATATGAATGAAACTTAACATGTGTGTTCAGTATCATCAACGAAATGCACAAAGCTAAGAATCATAACTTTGGGTTTCAGTTTGGCAGAATTATGGCCCTTTTACATATTTATCAACCTATCATTGGATATGAATGAAACTTCACATGTGTGTTCAGTATCAACGGAACTGCGCAAAGACGAGAACCATAACTCTGGTTGCATTTTAACGGAGTTATAGCCCTTTCAGACTTAAACATTTTGTCTTTAGGTGGTAAAAGTTTGTAGTACAAGACGTTGAGCTCAGATGTTTGACAAAGAGGGTCGTTTTTTCAGGTTTTATTTATTATTTTATTTTTTTTTTCATTTTTTTTTCATCTTCATAAAAGTTTTATTTTCTGTATTTTTGTCTTCATTTATTTTCATGAAAGGATATCCAGCTAAAATAACTGTGCATGCTCGTACAAGATTGTTTCAACTATAGATCCATTTTCATGAAACTGGTACCGAAATATTGTCCTCTGATGTGCAGTTAGTGGCCTATATTGTATATATATATATATATATATATAACTGAACAGCTTAGAATGTAGAAGGATATCCGGCATTAATAAACTGCATGACTGTGTTGGTACAAGACTATAGATCCATTAACAAGAACCGGTATATTACCATATGATTTGAAGGCAGTGCATAATTGTATGGCATATGTAAAACATTGATAAACTAATATTGAACCAGAAGATCATCTCAACTATAGCTTACACTATATTTTAAATTTTTGCTGTAATATTTTAAGGTAATGTTTTAATTTGTATATAAGTATTGCTGGACAAAATTATATTATTCTAGTCATGCAATTGAAGTATTTAGGGTTATTATACGTACATGATGTGTCTTAAGTTAGGTAATGGCACACATATTGGAGTTATTTGTCAGCAATGGTTAATAATTTATAAAGCAATTTTAAAGTTTGAAAGACAAAATTAAGGTAACAAATGACATAATATTAAGGCCATACGACCTATTGATTCACTTTGTTGTGTTAAAATATCATAACTGTTGATAATAAAAATAAATAGTGATGGTGAATTATTTTGCTTATTTATTTTTAACAGACAAGCAGTAATTATAGCTCAATTTTACCACCCCTGAGCTTTAATTGTCTTCCATTCGTATTTATTTCGTGAAAAAGCTGTTGTTTAAGAACAGTACGAAATAGTCGAGCGCGCCGTCCTTCCGACAGTTCTTGTTATATATATCGTATACCAACATTTTCCGGTTATAATTCACACTTTATATTCACGAGAACATCAAAATTGATAATAGTAGTTTTCAATGTTGAAATGTGATCCGGTCTACTACTCGATCAGTTTCCAATTGTTGGTGATCAGATTTTAACGAGGGTCAGTTTTTCATGTGTGGGTAGGTCATTAAATAACGATCGGGGTCAATTTTCAATGTTAAAATAGATCACTTCAAAATTTAATGTTCCACCGGCGGTATTGTCATATAACCGGGCTTCCCATAATGCATAAGATAGCACTCTCGGAGGTAAATGGTCGTTTTTGTAAACGTAGTCAAGGGTTTTGCCAGACAAGAATGTTCATGTCTTGTCAAGGTTTAAGATAAAGACCAACAAAAGACGACAATTTACCTCTTTTTCCTTCGTTTTGTCTGATGTTGCGCATTACCAGAGGTCTATCCACCAGGTTTACCGATACAGCTCGCTCCCCATGGTGTGTTTGCCGCATTACCAGAGGTCTATCCACCAGGTTTACCGGTACAGCTAGCTCCCCATGGTGTATTTGCCGCATGGTCTTGTCGTATATATCGACGCAATAAACGACCGGAGTAACAATTGTACACACATATGCATTGAATATTCACACAATTCCTCAAAGTATGTTTTTAGATTTATATTTCAACTCACTAAATATCAAAATTGAAAAATAAGAAGATGCAGAACGTTAACAAACAAATAAAAAAAACAACAACAAATAAACGTATATGTGTAGGCTACATATATACCTAAATAATACACTAATTTAAATTTTGTTATTTTGAAAAATGAATCTGACAGGTAGAAGCTAATGTGAATCATATCTGTATTGTCGTTTGTTTATATTTAGCCTGGCACATCAACGCTGGAACAGGAGGCCACAACCAGTTGTAATGAAATAATGTCACCAAAGAAACAGGAAGTCACAAGCACATATAATGAAAGTGTGTCACCAAAGATATAAGAAGTCACAACCGCATATAATAAAATGGTGTCACCAAAGCAATAGGAAATCACAACGACATGCAATAAAATTGGTGCCACTCATATATGTGTTACTGACGAGATTTTCCAGATGTAAAACGTACGAAATATATAAAGTTTCAAAGGCTCTTTCGGTATGATCTAATCGACAAATATCCATACTTCTTGAACGATCATCATTTAAAGTACGAAAGAAACCCGATATTGATAGTGATGAATGTAAAATAAAAACTGTACCTACAAATATTATTATTATCATTTATGAATGTGATTTAACAAAACTTGTAACTCAGCAAATGTTGCTTATGGCATCAAGTTTTATTGGTGAAAGAAGTTTGGTTGCTTTGCGAACTGATTAGCATGATTGTAAAAGAGCCATGTATGTACACATTGAATGGTATTATGTAAGTCGGAAAGGATTATATCATATGATTCCTCTTGTGTCAAAAATGTTATCTAGAGAGTTGAGTCGTGATTGAATTGTGATTAATTTTTAATATATATTGAAATGTACGTTTTGGACTGGGGTTTAACCCAAAAGCTAGAGTACCAATGATATTCACAGTTGGCTGGTTGCCAACCAATAAGTTCAAAGTACTCCTCTATAAGAATGACGCAAGTGAAAAGTAGTTCAAAGTAGCCAACCCTTGGATCAAACTGAACAGCATTTAAATGCTTAAGATTGTGAATATTTAGCCAAAAGACCACACACTAATGTTTGAATGATTTTGAAAGAGTATATAACTTAAAAGTTGACAACTCTGTAAAAGCGATTGCACTACGTCACGAAGTATACCGTCATATGCTATAAATAGTATCAGAAGTAGTAGGGTGTGATACTAAACGACTGTTTAAACCAAGCATGGCGTCACTGTAATGGTGGCACCGATATCAGACGTTCACTCTAAAGATGAATTGGTACAAAACTTACAAAACACTATGGAACCTTTAAATTAAATGCGGCTGTTACTGGAATATTAACCGTCAAATCAGACATCAAATATCCTGAAGATACATTGATAGAATTTTTTTCCATATTTTGATCTTGGTCAATAAACTCCTTAAATGTAACAAGTGCAATCTAATATGGTTGTGTAATCTGTTTTAATACTGCAACAGCACAAAAAACTGGACACTCTCCTCGTTTGTATACAATAACTATTTCTTATTATTTTTATTAAAAAATCTTCCTCAGGGAAGTAATCATATAACACAAGTTCAATTAAATTCTCTTATTATTTGATTTTCGGTCACCTGGCCTTTATCAAAATTGAAAATTTAATATTACAGCTAGGTTACGTCCATTTTACTATCAATTGTTTTTCTATAAAGATGACGCCTGTATGGACATATCCTAATTGGAAGTTACCTAGCTGTAATATTAAATTTTTAATTTTGATAAAGGCCAGGTGACCGAAAATTAAATATTGATTAAATTGAACTAGTGTAATAATCTTATTACTTTTGATTTGTACAGAATTAACAATTTAGGAGGGTCAATGTCAGTATGGGAACACGTTTCCGCGAAGGTGTCGTTGGAGCTCCTTCGGGTCATGAAAAAAATATGTCGAATGTATTATCCGTGACTCCAGAAAGTGCAGTTGGTCGTGGATATCCGTAATTTCTACGAGGTCTATCCGGATTGCGACGTGTTTCATTCCGCAACCAAACAGTTAGAATTCATAACTATAACGTCTATGTTTTTTAAATGAGTATACACACAAATTTATAAGGTTATCTCAGTAGTGTGTTTGTTTTTTTCGCAGACTAAATTTATTATCACGAACGATATTTAAACATAAGAGGCCGTTACCGGTCAAAAACTGGCGACTTAACAAAGAAACTTTCTAAGATATCATTAAATAAATGTTTTTAAATTATTTATTACCTCCCTTTATAGAATTAAGCAAAACCCAACATGAAAATATTGTCAAAATCGAGGGGTATTTTATTTTGTTCGGTTAAATAATAAATAAGATATCAAACTAATGACAAAAAAACATGAGCATATCAAAATATATAAATGTATACGTGTTAAAATACAAGAAATAATGAAAAAAGTATGTTTATATTAGGAAATTAACGTTATCTAATAGCACTCACGTGTGCCAGAATTGGTGTCATGTAGCGTATCTAATTATTATGTATATCGTGAACAAGAGGCGCGCTGATGGGTAGAATTCGTTTTTGATGTGTAAGTTTCTGTTAACCTATGTGTATTGTATGTATGGGACGTAGCCACATATATGGTATAGCCACATATAATGTTTAAGCATACACTTATAATGTTTTTGCTACAGTCAGGCTATTGGCATTATTAATTTTAACTTTTATGTAACATCAATTAAATATGAAACCATAATGTATATTTTGCTAGTATTTTTATATATTGTTGCATTTATTTAAAAACAAATGTAAATGAATAATATGCATACATGTAAAAAGAAAAGGACAAAACAGAGTTCAAGGTTAATAGAAAAATAGCATCATGGTCAAGTAAAACAAATTATAATTTCTCACATACACATAGAGTTAAATGATGCCAAAAATCGTGCAAAAGATTGGAATCATTGAACTGTTTAAATCAACATGTATCACTTCACAAACTTTATATATGTCTTCTCTTCATCAATTCATCCTTCATAATTACACGCCTGGTTTGCAGCAAAATGCACATAGTAAGAACATAGTGCATTTCCCAAATTCAATACAAATGAATATAAAAGTCTGCACATTCAAAGTTAAAGTATTAAGTTACTCATTTAAATGACAAAATTATTTCAAAGGTTAACACTAAAAACGTACTCCACTTACTCCATATGTCTTTTACAAGAGCTAGCTACATTGTTAAGACATTTCATATAACAAATGAAAAAAAGAAAGGGGCGATGAAAGGGCTATTTAAGTATACAATTAAAGAATGTGAAACTATGACATACGATAGAATGCAATCGTTCAAAATTAATATAAATTAAAAAGAGTAATGTTTTTTAAATGTTCATGCACCTACATGGGTAATAACTAACAAAATAACCCGGGATATGTTATTATTTATTGACAGCAATGCGGTTACAAAAAAATGGAAATATAAACAACAATAAAAGAAATAGGGATACAGTACACATTGTATACAAACTAACGATATATATTATTACATACGTTTCAGTTTGTAAAAGTTAAGTCTGTATTCAGTAATTTAGATGTTTTGAATATTGTACTTTAATTGAATGCATACCAAAAGGGTGGATACAGAAATTGAACGCGAGCAACACACTAAATGGGGGTAGTTATTCAAACTTGTTAAATACTACATTGATTTCTGTTAAATATGTCATTTACAAAAAAACACACAAAAAAAACCCCAAAAATAAGTATTATACAAAAACAATTCAAATGTTTGTAAATTTTATAAAAAAATCTAAAACGTATTGAATGAAGCAATGGCAAAAATAAAATTGGATGTACAACGGGAAATAACACATTTAAAAACGAGAATTATTAAGCGTTTTTAACTCAGGTTTTTTAACAGAACTCTAGGCTGTCTCGTATTGAACCCTCTTTGTTATCTTCAGTGTGTTCAATGCATGTATTACTTAGTACAATATTCAATACAGAAATCACTCATGTATTGTTATTTCATAACCATCAACAATGTGTCTTCTCGAGTTTATGTGTAGGGCGAAAACTTGGACTACAATGTGAACATGTCTGTGCACACAATGGACTACGGTATGGATGCATGTTCAAATAGCAAATCCGACTACTGATACAATTAGATTTTGAATTGGCTTACATTTTGTATGTGTTTACATTTTGTGAAAATGTAAACGATTTCTTTTTATATATATATATAATACAATAATACACATGTACTGACGTGATAATAAACATATAACAATGCATGAAATATTCGTCAATGTCAACATAAAACTTTACCGACAAAAAGAATATATTAGTGCAATCTTTCATAATAGTAATATCCCTATCAATTCTAGGAAATTATAAGCTGTACCCATATGCACGTGCTTGTTATACCTACGGAGAAGAACTTTAAATTCTCGCACTAATAACCATATCAAAAACTCATAAACGAAAAACGATATAAAAGCAAATTCGTTTCGGAATTGTTTGTTATAAGCATTAATATTGTGTTATTAGTTACTAACGAATTATACTAAAAATAAATTAATGGAGCGTAGTCCAGTGGTACACAACATCGAAACCATGATCGGAGGGTGGTGGGTTCGAGCCTCCGCCACGGTTGTATAAGGTGTCCTTGACACTTTTTCGAATATGCTTAGAACATGTTATACCAACTTTAAAGAAGACTTCGAGCGTGATTTGTTTAAGTTGTAATAACTTGTTTCGCAATCGAAATAAATAAGTTAAATCTAAGTAAATACTACAATAGAAAACAGCAGCTATTGTATTTATAACGCACGTTCCAGAAACTTATCTCGGGCAATATGCTGCTTTGAACAATGCCAATGTGTCGAAGTTGATAATTTTAAACTATCCTTTGATGCTAAGGTCCAACTTCAAGATATGTACTTATGGAATCAAGGAAAGAAAAACTAGGATCCAGATAACAACATCCATGTCATTCATCTTATGTCAAACATAATAAGAAACGAACACATAGTGCAATGATTAATAAATCTATAGAAGCCACCATTTACCGTTCTAAAATCATTTGATGGGGGTGGGGATGTACATCTTATACTTGTCAAATGGGTTACCTAGGTCGGGAAGTTGGGATATAAAATGCTTGATTACCATAACATTGCTGATATCAATTTATTCTAATAATTCAATTTGTTTACCTATACTTTTATCTTGAATGACTCCAATGTGCATATACAAGAAGTACCAGCGCCAATTACATTGACGACCCTGTCTGACCGCGAACAAAACCTGCAAAAGACATTGTTGACAATTAAAACCAATATTTTGTTACCCTAAGCCATAATATGTAGAATATATCTTTGTCCTGATCTAAGATCTTTCAACAATGTAAGGCATGTGTCGTAATGGAGATAACACAGGTTAATCCTTCATATAGGTTTACTACATTATATTTATATCATTTATATTAGCTCGACAGCGAAATAAGCTCAGAAATTTTGTGTCCGTTTTAAAGATTAATTCAGTACTGTTGTTCTCAATGGAATGTCATTGGTATGAGTGTCAGATTGGGCCCGCGACATCTCTAGTGCTCTAGTTAGTGAACAGCCCCTACCATAGATACATCACCATCAGACTTAAAGTAGTTTGTCTGTACAACGATTGCTATTGTTTTATAGCCCTGGCACCACGTGTCGGAAAAAGACTATTTGTACCATACTGACCAGAAACAGGCCCTATTACGGAGGTTGCGAGTCATACGGCCGTTAACACTATACCAATAGCATTTGGCAAAAGTTGAGGTTCGACAAGCTTTGCAGTTGAAGCAGATAGAGATGATACAACTATTCCAAATCCAACTCCTGATACACCATAAATAACTAACATCAGCCAATACGACTCGACAATCACAAGTCCTATAGTAGACAACAACCCCAAAACAACAGCTAGCAGAGGGATGGAAAGGGTTATCACTCTAGGTAATTTAGTTAAGAATCCTGGTATTAACCGTCTGACTATTCCGGGAAGATTGAAAAACCTAAGTTCTACCGATGTTTGAGATTCAGGGAATTCCTTGTCGATAAAAAGTTCAACGACAAAAAATAAAAGTATAGAAAAACATTGAAATGAAATTGGTGTTGATAGTGAATAAAGTTTTATTGTCTAGTATATAGCTCTTTATCGCTACGATATTAGTTTGGGGATCTTTGCTTGAGGAAACCTCGTTATTCACAGTAAATGTATCACAAGCGTCACTGCTTAAATTGTTTGCAGTCGAAGGGACCGCCATGTTAGTGTTGCTTTCATGTTTATTTGTAATGTGCGATACCAGTATTACATTACTCGTCTTGACATTATTTGATGATACGGGCGCTGTCCAACTCAAAGCAGCCGCAAAGCTATTTAATAGAATCCCTCCAACAATTAGGAAAGCGCCTTTAAGACCATACTCGTTTCTGCAATATATAGATAAATCTTAATATTAAATATTGCGAGTGTTATTATTATTAATATTTTCATTGAAACCAATGGGTTAGATATGTTTATACTTAAACAATTCTTAAATCGACACATATACTAAAACCGACAGAGAAACACGACTGATTGGAAATAAATAACTTGAAATAAAGAAAACCAGTTGATTGTTTGAACTCATGATTCGGCTCTCGCGAGTCATTAGCTATGATTGATATTTCATTTTATCATATGTTTCACACCTCAAAACTTGACATTTTATCTTTTATAGTTTTTGCAAATTAGTATTTTACCTTAGAAAGGGTAAGTAGTAAAATACTGTCTATACAATGGTTAAACAGAAAATATATGTTAAAAACCAAGCGTCTGACTACTTTACTCTTCTAAACTTGTAAGTGGGCCCTGTTCATCAACTTATGTAAATCTAAGATTGTCGTACGAATGAAATAGACACCTACATTATTTTTCATTTACCGAAACCTAGTGCAGGTTTATTAATACTGATATTATTTACGCTTACAAAAGTATTATGATGACTTTAAACTGACTGTTTGAAGAATCACGTGTCTTTTACCAAAACTTTAAATGTTATACTAAGTCAGATGTTTAAATTACAATTATAGTGAATTGGATCCCAGTATTTTACAAAACTTCAAGTAGTATATTATGTACGACGTAGTGAATCAAACGCAAACCATACACATATACGCATAACTTACGACCGTAAGAGTATAAGGTATATTTACCTTAGATAGACCAGTAAATATGGAAATCCGAATCCTCCAATTCCGGTGCTTGTCGAATATAGTGATAACATCAATGCTGACTTTTTGCCCGTAAAATTTCGACCCACAATTGTCGATGAGCCATTAAACAATAACGATGTGACTATACCTGCAAAGCAAAATGGATTGTGAGTTCGGATCCCCGCCCGACAACATTCTCCATGATGATTGATATATGACATTGTGTCTCATTATCATTCGTCTCTCACCGCTTATGGAGATTGGGTGTGCTCGAGTACTGGTTAACTTTCCAGGAAACAGTGGTTTGGTTAACTGATTGTCTTTTAGCCATCGATGGTATAAAATGACGCTAAATATTCAATAAATCAATCAATCCCAAAATAAATCATCTGTATCATCATAATCATCGTTATCATTTTCATCATAATTATCATCATCACCATTGCAATCGTTATCGTCACCTTCACCACCATCACAAGCATATTTACTATAACCATCCTCATCATTATTAATTTATTTGTTTTCATTATTTCGACTAAAATCATCGGCATTATTATCAATATTATTATCACTTAAATCACCATCGCTTGCATTGCCATTTTCAATTTACCTGCGAAAATACAAATGCCCAGATACAGGATGACTATCGATTCGGCGACAAACGATATAGACATTCCGAACGAGCTAAGCAAAGCCCAACCGATCGGACTTTATTTGATTTGTGCGTGATTCGACATTCTTTACACATGCATAAAAACCAGAAAACATGAATTTAATCCTATAATGAAGGAATAATGTCAATAACAAGAAATACAATTTTGTATTACTTAATCCTTCGATAACTACAATAATTGTCTATGCCATGAATAATATCTGGATTTAACGTAGTCACGTTCGTCACATTTCTATTCAAGACCAGCCGGGACGGTTGATTTAGTCGATAGTGACTTTTAATCCAGTCAAAGGATTGTGAGTTCGAATCCGCGCACGGCCATAATTTCAGTTGGAAAGTTATCAGTTGCTTGCAGAAATGGGTGTGCTCGAGAACTAGTAAACCTTCCAGGATCCCAGAATTTGGTTATTTAAACAAATAGTATATTAGCCCTCAGTGGCATGAAAATGAAGATTAATATTCAAACAAACACAATATTTAAATCCTAACGTTATGACAGACGAAGTATTTAAGCTGTAATCATTTTGGGCGGTTATAAAAGTTTTATTTGATGTTTTTCATCGAGTTCCTCTAGTTCCTCTCGTAATAAATTGTCATTATTAAAATCAAATAAAATGACAAAAAATTGAGATATAATACAACTGAAAACTGCATTATTGACACTGCAACGGATTGTACAGCAGAGTCTGTACTCTGTCGACGTGGAATGTGTCAATAATGTCCGAAAACAAAACGCCTATGTTATTTAGTAACGCCATGTTCAAACACTGCAATGTGCAGGCTGACAAAAATAACAAACCTCTATGAAGCGTATGTCTCTGTTCGCTGAAAATGGAAGATTTCAATATACGTTACGGCAATAAAATACAAACCAATATTAACAAAATATATCATACAGTTGTTGTTGTTTATAGTGTGTAATGTTGTATATATTGTAAGGTATATATTGTACCATGTATATGTATTATAAATTATTATAAAGTACCATCAACTCTATAGTCTTTATCATACATGTAACTGTGTTTTTCTTCTGACGGCGATAGCAGCTTCGAAAACTCGACGTTACTTTTCTGCGTGTCCCAGAAACTGATTGTCTTAGAGTCCAAAGAGTATGTCCACAGTTTGTAACGCAGATTGACTAAGCTTAGATGCAACAATTCGAATGTTAGTTGCATCCGTAGATACAAAAAATGAATCGGTTCGTGCACATGAGTCAAATTCGATTTCACCATTGCCGTGTGCCCCTTTTACTTTTAGAAATGAAAAAAAAAACAAACTTACCGTTTCCTTTGCCATAGATCGAAGGTTTTCTTTTAACCAAAAGCAGCCATTGTAATCCAACTATGATGTTTAAACAATTATTTGACAAAACAGACGGATCAAGCTTAAATCGATATAAATAATATCGATATGCAAATTCCAATGTAGTTTGATTTTTTGTAAAGTAATTGATTTGTATACAATCTGATTATAAAGAAATGAAGAAATGAATGAATAAATAAATAGATAAATGAATATAACCCAATTATTATTGTTTACTTTAGGATAGGACCATGAGGTGTAAAGAAGCTCATATTCAACCTTAACCCACATAACGTATCAGAACCATATAGCAACAAGAACCATATATTAATCAGTTGCAATACATGTTCAAGAACTCAGAGAGGCCAAGACGGCATGCTGCATAAGAACGACTTTCCTAAATATTTCATGGAGTCCTCATGTCGACTCAACAGTCACGAAAGCAAGCAACAGCCTGATATTCGTCAGAGGAAACATGTCCATCAAGATATTGACGTACAGAGTTAAAAGCCTCTGGCTAGGCAATTTTGAATATGCTGTAACAGTGTAAGTGCGTGGTCCATACACAAAGACATCTTCCAACTTGAGACAACCCAGCGACGTGTTGAAAGATTTGGCAAAAGCGACTACCGAACAACCTCAAGCACCAGTCAAATATTATCTAAACTTGGACTGTAGTCTTTACAGAAGTGCAGACGCCAAGCCAAGCTGTCCATGCTTTACTATTTACAATTAGTGCACATACCAACTCGCTACACCCGCCCAACTCGAGGAAATGCTCTCCGCTACGTAGTGCCTTTCTGTTGGATAGATGCATATTGTCACTATTTCTCTCACTCCAGCATTCGCTTGTTGAATCGACTCCCAGCCAACCTGGTCACAATACAGAACCTGGACATTTTAAACGGATGGTGTACAGATAACAACATATTCAAACTGTTTTACCATTTCTATGGTAGATTGTTTTACGTCTTACCTTATCTTGTACAGACTCTGTTGTACGACAATGTCCAAGGATGAACCCAATACAAAACAATATTGATTTACTCTCATATATTTTATATCATATTAAAGTACACATGTGTAGTGTAAAGGGGTTGTACTTTATTTAATTTGCGAACCAGAATTTGCAATGATGTTAGATTATCATTACTATGAATTGCATAGTTGGTACACGTTATTTTGTCTTGAATCAAAACATTTTATTTATGTTAAATTCTATCATTTGTTTGAAAAACAGATTTATGCACAGAATTGTGTGTTTATAATCGTATTACTTTATATTTGTTTGTTGTTTCGTTTTCATTCTAAATGAATTTTGCACTGCACATTTGGTTTTGAATACATATAATATGTATGTACATATTATAATGATTGAAATTGTATATGTTCTCACTTTCATTCACTTTTTAAACTGGTAGTTAAACCTAGCAAATATTATATTGTAATTACTATACTTTATACAATAATATATCTGGGAGATAACTGAAAGGGGGTGGGGGGGGGGGGGGGGGAGGGTGGAGGTGGATAAGGGAAAGGGTTCTCTGGCTTGAAACTTTTGTTTTCAACATGCACGTACATCAAAAATATTGTAACATATTGTATTTGTTTTCAGTGAAGATATTTCTTTTTATGTTTTATATAAAAGTCTGAGCTGGAGTGTTTTAAAATTTGAATTATTATTCGAACATCCACAATAGTATATTATGTAATGTTTTGTCTCTAACTAAATGAGCAGGATTATTTTACTTATATTCTTATCATACATTCCAAAAATAAATAATGTTTGATCTAATGGAAATGGGATATTTTTATGGACATCCAGTCTTGCAAAATGTGTAGTATCTTTTGTGTTTCTTTACATGTAATAAAAAGGTAATTGTAATTAGTAAAACACCAATATGGTCAGATTTGTCTGGAAAAGATAAGTGTGATGAGTAAAACCATTTATATGGTCAGGCATATTTATGAAAAAGGTACGTGTGATGAGTAAAACCACTTATATTGTCAGGAATGATATGTGCATGGAAAGGTTACGTGTTATAAATAAAACCACTAATATAGCTCGGTTTGTGTATGGAAAAGATACGTGTGAGGAGTGAAACCGTTAATATGGTCAGGTATGTGTATGGATATGATACGTGTTATGAGTAGAACCACTTATATAGCCGAGAATGAGTATGGAAAAGAGGAGTGCGATGTGTAAAACCATTGAAATGGTTATGTATGTGTTTGAAAAAGATACGTGTGGTGAGTAAAACCAATAATATATTCAGGCATGTGTATGGAAAAGATACGTGCGATGCGGAGTAAAACCACTAATATGGCCAGGTATATGTGCATAGAAAAGATACGTGTTATAAGTAAAACCACTTTTATGGACAGGTATATGTGTTTGGAACAGATACGTGTAATAAGTAAACCACTAATATGGTTAGGTATGTGTATGGAAAAGACACATGTGATCAATAAAACCACTAATGTTGTCAGATATATGTGCATGGTAAAGATTCGTGCGATGAGTGAAACCACTTATATTGTCAGGCATGTGTATGGAAAAGATACGTGTGATGAGTAAAACCACTAATATGGTCATTTATGTGTATGGAAAATATACGTGGGATGAGTAAAACCACTTATATGGTCAGGTATGTGTATAGAAAAGAAACATGTAATTATCAAAACCACAACTACGGTCAGGCATGTGTATAGAAAAGGTACGTTTGATGAGTGAAACCACTAATATATCCATGTATGTGTACGTAAAAGACACTTGTGATGAGTAAAACCACTAATATGGTCAGTTATATGTGTATGAAAATGATACGTGTTATGATTAAAACAACAAATATGGTCAGGTATGTGAATGGAAAAGATACGTGTGATGAGTAAAACAACTTATATGGTCATGTATGTGTATGGAAAAGGTTCATGTGATGAGTAAAACAACTTATATGGTCAAGTATGTGTATGGAAAAGATACGCTTGATAATTAAAACCACTAATATGGTTAGATATGTGTATGGAAAAGATACGTGTGGTGAGTAAAAAAACTAATATGTTCAGGCACGTGTATGGAACAGATATGTGTGATGAGTAAAACCACTAATATGGACAGGTATGTATAATGAAAAGATAAGTGTGATGATTGAAACCACTAATATGGTCAGGCATGTTTATTGAAAAGATACGTTTGATATATAAGATCACTTATATGGTCAGGTATGTGTATGGAAATGATACGCTTGAAAAGTAAAACCACTTAAACGATCAGGTATGTATATGGAAAAGATACGCTTGATTAGTTAAACTACTTATATGGTCAGCCCTTATCTAAAAGATACGTGTGATTATTAAAACCATGTATATGGTCTGTTATGTGTGTGGAAAAGATACGAGTGATGATTGAAACCACTAATATGGTCAGGCATGTTTATGGAAAAGATACGGTTGATAAGTAAGACCACTAATATAGTCAGGTATGTGTATGGCAATGATACGCTTGAAAAGTAAAATCACTAATATAATCATGTATGTTTATGGAAAAGATACGCTTGAAAAGTAAAACTACTAATATAATCAGGCATGTTTATGGAAAAGATGCGCTTGAAAAGTAAAACCACTAAAATGATCAGGCATGTTTATGGAAATGATACGGTTGATAAGTAAAACCACTAATATGGTCAGGTATGTGTATAGAAAAGATATGCTTGAAAAGTAAAACCACTAATATAATCAGGTATGTTTATGGAAAAGATACGCTTGAAAAGTTAAACCACTTATATTGTCAGCCCTTATGTAAAAGATACGAATGATTATTGAAGACATTTCTATGGTCAGTTATGTGTATGGAAAAGATACGTGTGGTGATTGAAACCACTAATATGGACAGGTATGTATAAGGAAAAGATACATGTGATGAATGAAACCACTTATATGGTCATGTATGTGTTTGGAACAGATACGTGTGATGAGTTAAACCAATAATATATCCAGGTTTGTGTATGTAAAAGATACTTGTGATGATCTAAACCACTAATATGGTCAGGAATATGTGTATGGTAATGATATGTGTAATGATTGAAACTACTAATATGGTCAGGTATGCATATGGAAATGATACGTGTGATGAGTAAAACAACTTATATGGTCAGGTATGTGTATGGAAAAGATACGTGTGATGAGTAAAACCAATTATATGGTCAAGTATGTGTATAGAAAAGGTTAATGTGATCAGTAAAACTACTAATTTGGTCAGGTATGTGTATGGAAAAGATACATGTGATGAGTAAAACAACTTATATGGTCAGGTATGTGTATGGAAAAGGTTCATGTGATGAGTAAAACTACTAATTTGGTCAGGTATGTGTATGGAAAAGATACGCGTGATGAGTAAAACCACTTATATGGTCAAGTATGTGTATAGAAAAGGTTAATGTGATTAGTAAAACTACTAGTTTTGTTAGGTATGTGTATGGAAAAGATACGTGTGATAATTGAAACCAGTAATATGGTCAGGTATGTGTATGGAAAAGATACGCTTGATTAGTAAAATCACTTATATGGTCAAGTATGTATATAGAAAAGATACGTGTGATGAGTAAGCCACTAATATGGTCAGGTATGTGTATGAAAAAGATGCGTGTGGTGATTGAAACTACTAATATGTTTAGGCATGTATATGGAAAAATACGTTTGATAAGTAAAACCACTAATATGGACAGGTATGTATAATGAAAAGATACGTGTGATGATTGAAACCACTTATATGGTCAGGCATGTTTATGGAAAAGATACGGTTGATAAGTAAAACCAATAATATAATCAGGCATGTTTATGGAAAAGATACGCTTGAAAAGTAAAACCACTAAAATGATCAGGCATGTTTATGGAAAAGATGCGGTTGATAAGTAAAACCACTAATATGGTCAGGTATGTGTATGGAAAAGATACGCTTGAAATGTAAAACCACTTATTTGATCAGGTATGTGTATGGCAATGATACGCTTGAAAAGTAAAACCACTATTAAGATCAGGTATGTGTATGGAAATGATACTCTTGATAAGTAAACCACTTATATGGTCAGCCCTTATGTAAAAGATAGGTGCGATTATTGAAACAATTTATATGGTCAGTTATGTGTATGGAAAAGATACGTGTGATCAGTTAACCTACTAATATAGTCAGTTATGTTTATTGAAAAGATATGTGTGATGATTGAAACCACAAATATGGTCAGGTATGTGTATGGAAAACAAACGTGTGATGATTAAAACCACTATTACGGTCAGCCATGTGTATGGAAAAGATACGCTAATATGGTGAAGTATATGTATGGAAAAGATACGTGTGATCAGTAAACCCACTAAAATGGTCAGGTATGTGTATGGAAAAGATACGTGTGATGATTGAAACCACTAATTTGGTCAGGTATGTGTATGAAAAAGATATGTGTGATGATTAAAACCACTAATACTCAGGTATGTGTATGGAAAAGATACACTTGATTAGTAAAACCACTAATATGGTCATGTGTGTGTATGGAAAAGTTACCATTGATGAGTAAAACCTCTAATATGGTCATTTATGTGTATGGAAAATAAGATATGTGTGATGATTGAAACCACAAATATGGTCAGGTATGTGTATGGAACAGATACGTGTAATGAGTCAAACCACCAATATGGTCAGGTATGTGTATGGAAAACAAACGTGTGATGATTAAAACCACTATTACGGTCAGCCATGTGTATGGAAAAGATACGCTAATATGGTGAAGTATATGTATGATAAAGATACGTGTGATCAGTAAACCCACTAAAATGGTCAGGTATGTGTATGGAAAAGATATGTGTGATGAATGAAACCACTTATATGGTCAGGTATGTGTATGAAAAAGATATCTGTGATGATTAAAACAACTAATATGGTCAGGTATGTGTATGGAAAAGATACGTGTGATGATTGAAACCACTACTATGGTCAGGTATGTGTATTGAAAAGATACGTGTGATGATTGAAACCACTTATATGGTCAGGTAATTGTATGTAAAAGATACGCTTGATAAGTAAAACCATTAATATGGCCAGGTATGGAAAAGATACGTGTGCTGATTGAAACCACTAATATGGTCAGGCTTGTGTATGGAAAAGATACGTGTGCTGATTGAAACCGCTTATATGGTCAGGTATGTGTATGGAAAAGATACGTCTTCTGATTGAAACTTCTTATATAGTCAGGTATGTGTATGGAAAAGAAACGTGTGATGAGTAAAACCACTAATATGAGCAGGTATGGGTATTAAAAAAATACGTGTTATAAGTAAAACCACTAATATGGTCAGGTATGTGTATAGAAAAGATACAATTGATAAGTAAAACCACAAATATGGTCAGGTATGTGACTGTATGGAAAAGTTACATTTAATGAGCAAAACCACTAATATGGTCAGGTATGTGTATGGAAAAGATATCTGTGCTGATTGAAACCAATAATAAGGTCAGGTATGTACATGGAAATGCTACGTGTGATGAGTAAAACCACTAATATGGTCAGGTATTTGTATGGAAAAGATACGTGTAAGGAACAAAACCAATAATATGGTCAGGTATGTGTATGGAAAAGATATCTGTGCTGATTGAAACCAATAATAAGGTCAGGTATGTACATGGAAATGCTACGTGTGATGAGTAAAACCACTAATATGGTCAGGTATTTGTATGGAAAAGATACGTGTAAGGAACAAAACCAATAATATGGTCAGGTATGTGTATTGAAAAGAATCGTGCTATGAGTAAAACCACTATTAAGGTCAGGTATGTGTATGGGAAAGATACGTTTAATGAGTAAAACCACTAATATTGCCAGGCATGTGTATGTAAAAGAAACGCCTGATAAGTAAACCACCAATATGGTCAGGTATGTGTATGAAACAGATACGTGTTATAACTGAAGCCACTAATAGCATCAGGCATGTGTATGGGAAAGATACGCATGATAAGTTAAACCACCTATATGAATGGAAATGATTCGCTTGATAAGTAAACCTTTTTATAGTGTTGTTGTGTTGTAAAACACATTAGTTTACAAATATAATCATATATGCAAAAGGGCAAAGCAAAGCTAATATAAAAATTGTATCATGGTCAAATGGAATAACATCAAATTGCTCATATATGAGGGGTTATCCAGAAGTTCGTGGACAAATCTCATATTATGATCATGACATGTCTGATTTATTTGGAGATTTACATGTATTATATTTAATCTAACTGCAAACTGTATGCAAAAAGTATGAAGAAAATATGTATTCAAATAAAACAGTAACATGTATTAAAAAATATCATGTACGCCTATCTGCCATTGTTATGTCGTAATGTTCTAAAAGTAACGTTCTTATTCGTCGCTCCATTCATACTCTTTTAGCAATGGGGGAACCCTGCAAGCACTCTCCGCATGGTATTAATTCTTTATTATCATGTGCACTGTATTGTAACCTATACTTAGTTTGCAGCAAAGTTCATGAATTGTATTACAGCAATCCTTTTTGAGGAACATTTTACCACGATGTCGTGACTTTGCTTGATTTTGACACAGGGCGCCACATTTGTAGACTACAAAATGCACAACAACTAATTTTCTCGGAGATTTACTATGCATATATATCGTCGGATCAGTGTTTTGCTAATATTGACACAAACTGTATTACTGCTCGTTGTCAGATGCACAATTTGCATATGAATGAGTTTACCTTTTCAATATAAGTTTAATTATACGCCTAACACAAGCGCGCCATGCTGGAATATACACATACAGACATTGATGACATTTCCTCCATTACATATGCTTCACCGCAAGTGAAAATGATTGTTATTTTTCACATATTTTTCTGTCGAATTGTTCAACATTTTGAACTGCGGCAGTATTTTTGTATGTATGTTTGTAAAGATACCATAACATTATAACTGACATAGAAATATACTAAAACACACGCCATCGATGACAAATACACCAATACTTAAGTTGTGAAAAATATAGCGATGTACTTGCATGGATATGGATTTTATTAAATGTGTCCACGAACTTCTGGATAACCCCTCGTACATATAAACAAATTAAATGATGCCGAAAATCGCCGAAAATCGCCTAAAATAGTGCAAATGTTTGGAATCATTTAACTTTTTAAGTCAACATGTATCACTTCACAAACTTTATATATGTCTTCTCTTCATCAATCCATACTTCGTACTTACACTCTTGGTTTGAAACGGAATGTATATATTACAAGAGCATAGTGCTTTTCCCAAATGCAAAACAAATGAATATAAAAGTCTGCACTATTAACGTAAAAGGATTGAGTGACTCAACTAAAAAGGTCATCCTATGTCTTTTACAAGAGCTACAGTGTGATTAAATTCAATAAAACAAATGAAAAAAAAAGGGACTATGATCTATTTTCAAGTGAAATAGTAGGTGTTGGCATCCTTGTAAACTCCAATATTACCTATATTATATAAAGAACATAATACTATGATAAAAATTAATATAAATGATAAAGAGTATTTCTTTTTAAATGTTTATGCAACCACATGGGTAATACCTTTCAAAAATATGCTATTATTTATTAACATTGTTGCGTTACAAAGAATGGAAATATAAACAACATTAAAAGATAAATCAATACATTAAATAATTTTATACAAACTAACAATATATATGATATATGGAGACTTTTTAATACAAGTACAAAACATTATTCGTGACACTCCATCCACAAACCACCAACATTTTTAATGCTGGATTTATTTTCTAGCAAGATTCAGAAAAACAACTTTTTCTAAGCTTGTCCACAGAACAGTTTGGAGTTTAGTTCAATAGAAAAAGAGACATAATTATTTTGTGGAGTTTATAAAAACATAAAAAAATATGGGGTGGAACGTGACATAAATTTGAGTGTACTCTTTTATAAGATGTTGTGTTGTAGAACAACAAAAAAGGAACAACTCGCATAGGCAGTAGAGGGTCATCAAGGGTGAGCATATATGACTTATTTTATGACATTTAGCATTAACATTATTACATCAGGGCTTACAATTAGAGCATGCATGTACAAATAAAAACGCCAAAAGCAGCGGCTGACAGAAACTCGTTGACAGAAATACTATAATACACATGTACCGACATAAACATATATCGATGTAAGGACTATACGTCAATCTGAACACCAAACTTTACCGACAAAAACTATGTAATTATATATATTAGTACAGTGTTTGCATAATTGTCTTATCCCCACCACTTACTGGAAATTGTAATCTATACCAAGATAAATATGCATGTGCTTGTAATACACACGGACACGAACATTAAATTCTAAAAACACTATCAAACTCAAAAAACGAAAATAATATAAAGGGAAATTCATTTCTGATTTTTTTATTATACACAGCAATATTGTGTTATAGTTACTAGTAAATAATACTAATACTAAATCTATTGAGTACGTAGTGGTACGTAATATCGATCCCGAGCGTGTTTTGCCTAAGTTGCAATAAATTGTTTCACAATCGAAGTAAATAAATGAGTTTACTCTAAGTAAGTACTACAGTAGAAAACCTGCAGCTATTCTATTTATTACGCATATTCCAAAAACTTGTCTCGGGCAATATGCTTCTTTGTACAATGCCAATGTCTCGAATTTCATGATTTTAAACTATCCCTAGTTGATGAGGTCCAAATTTAATATATTGATAAACGACAAAATGTTCAATGACTTATAAAGCTATAAAAGCTATCAAATGTTTATCAAAGCAATTGCAGATATCACTTTATACTAATACTTTCATTTGTTTATCTAGACCTTTGTCGTGAACGACTCCATTGTGCATAAACTAGTAGTGCCAGCGCCAATGCCATTGATAACGCAATCGCCACAAGAGGAATCATGTATGACCCTGTCTGACTCCGAATATAACCTGCAAAAGATAGTGTTGACAAATCAAACCAATATTTTATTAAGTCGTTATTTATATTAGGATATATGCTTTTGTTCTTAGCTACGGTTTTGCAACGATGCAAATCATTAGGTATGTCGTAATATATTGATTAATAGATTAATTGTTTAGAATCATTATTATACTATCGAGGGTAAACAGACGACCTAACCACTTTTTCCTAGGAACCTAACCACCTTTTCCTTAAATCAGCTGTGAGATACGAATGATAATGAGACGCAATGTCCTATATCAATCATAGCAGAGACTGTGTCCGGGCGGGGATTCGAGCTCACGACCCCTGGATTGATGATCAGTCGCGCTACCGACTGAGTTTATTGGGCCATTTGTGTCGTAATGAAGATAACACAGGTTAATCCTGCGATTTGCGTTAACTACATTTTATTTATACTAGTTTAGTTTAGCCAAGTTCAGAGCTTTTGTAAATCACGCTTTAGTCCATTTTAAAGATACAATCTGTACTTGCTCTCAATCAGAGCAAGCAATTATGAAGTAATATATAATTATTATTTTAGTTGCTCTCTCATTCAACCATTCATTCTTAGTATGTATATAGTATTTCTTCTATAATCTGTCTATTTAGGCAATATATCAATATTTTAAATGACAGGGTGTGGAAAAATTGTAGGGTGGTGGTGGAGAGGGGGGGGGGGGGGGGATTTTGCCATGTGAGGTTACACATTTGTTTTAAACATAGATTATATGTACATTTCAAACTATTTGTGTGGATATATTTGTACACAATTTAAATTATACAACAATTGCAAAAATTTGTTTTTATAGGCCTGGCACCATGTGTCAAAAAAATACTATTTATACCATACTTACCAGTAACAGGCCCTATTACGGAGGTTGCGAGCCCTATGGTCGTTAACATTATACCCATAGCATTTGGCAAAAGTTGAGGCCCGACAAGCTTTGCAGTTGTGGCAGATAGAGATGATACAACTATTCCAAATCCGACTCCTGATACACCATAAATAACTAACATCAGCCAATATGACTCGATAATCACAAGTCCTATAGTAGACAACAACCCCAAAACAACAGCTAGCAGAGGGATGGAAAGGGTTGTCACTCTAGGTAATTTAGTTAAGAATCCTGGTATTAACCGTCCGACTATTCCGGTTAGACTGAAAATCATAAGTGCCACCGGTGTTTGAGACTCAGGGAAATCCTTGTCGATAAAAAATTCATCGACAAAAAATAAAAGTAAAGAAAAACATTGAAATGAAATTGCTGTTGAAATCGTGAATAAAACGAAGCTTTTATTGCCTAGTATTAAGCTCTTTATCGCTACGATATTAGTTATGTTCTTAGTTTGGGGATCTTTGCTTGAGGAAATCTCGTTACTCACAGTAAATATATCACTAGCGTCACTGCTTAAATTGTTTGCAATTGAAGGGACCGCCATGTTTGTGTTGCTTTCATGTTTATTTGTAATGTGCGATACCAGTATTACATTACTCGTCTTGACATTATTTGATGATACGGGCGCTGTCCAACTCAAAGCAGCCGCAAAGCTATTAATAGAATCCCTCCAACAATTAGGAAAGCGCCTTTAAGACCATACTCGTTTCTGCAATATATAAATAAATCTTAATATTAAATATTGCGAGTGTTATTATTATTAATATTTTCATTGAAACCAATGGGTTAGATATGTTTATACTTAAACAATACTTAAATCGACACATATACTAAAACCGACAGAGAAACACGACTGGTTGGAAATAAATAACTTGAAATAAAGAAAACCAGTTGATTGTTTGAACTCATGATTCGGTCCTCGCGAGTCGTTAGCTATGATTGATATTTCATTTTATCATATGTTTCACACCTCAAAATTTGACATTTTATCTTTTATAGTTTTTGCAAATTAGTATTTTACCTTAGAATATATAGGAAGGGTAAGTAGTAAAATACTGTCTATACAATGGTTAAACAGAAAATATATGCTAAAAATCAATCGTCTGACTACTTTTCTCTTCTAAACGTGTAATAGGGCCATGTTCACCAACTTATGATAATCTAAGATTGTCGTAATAATGAAATAGATACCTACATTATTTTTCATTAACTGAAACCAAGTGAGGGCTGATATTATTTACGAATACGACAGTATTTGATCATTTTAACTGAATGTTAAAAGAATCACGTGACTTTTACCGAAACTTTAAATGTTATACTTAGTAAGATGTTAAAATTACAAGTATAATAAATTGGATCCCAGTATCTTACAAAACTTCAAGTAGTATATCATATACGAACGTAGTGAATCAAACGCTCACCATATATACGCATAACTTACAACCGCAGTGAAACCGAAACCATCATCGCACACATACCTTATGTATACATTTATTAAGAACTTAGTGAAACGGACACCAGCATCGTACGTAAACCATATGTACACATAACCTGTGAATGTAGTGACACGGCCTTAAGCATTGCACACAAACCTTATGCATACATGACTTAGCGAACTTATTGAAACGGGTACCAGCATCGCACGTAAACCATATGTACACATTACTTGTGAATGTAGTGACACGGGCTTAAGCACACAAACCTTATGTATACATGACATAGAAAACTTAGTGAAACGGGTACCAGCATCGCACGTAAACCATATGTACACATTACTTGTGAATGTAGTGACACGGGCTTAAGCATTGCACACAAACCTTACGTATACATGACTTAGCGAACTAAATGAAACGGGCACCAGCATTGCACTAAAACGAAAGTATAAGGTATGTTTACCTTAGATAGACCAGTAAATATGGAAATCCTAATCCTCCAATTCCGGTGCTTGTCGAATATAGTGATAACATCAATGCTGAGCTTTTGCCCGTAAAATGTCGACCCACAATTGTCGATGAGCCAATAAACAATAACGATATGCCTATACCTGCAAAAACAAAATGGAGGTGAACGTGTCTTAGTTGATAGTCACATGTCTTCCCAAATAAAAGCCGATTCCGATTTGCTCAGTCGGTAGTGCGTCTGACTATCAATCCAGGGATCGTGAGTTCGGATCCCCGCACGGCCACACTCCCCATGATGATTGATATATGTCACTGTGTCTCATTATCATTCGTCTCTCACTGCTGATTAAAGAAGGAAAACTATCAGTTACTTATGGAGATGGGCAGTGCTCGAGTATTGATTAACCTTTCAGGAAACAGTGGTTTAAAATGACGATAAATATTCAATGAATCAATTAATCCCAAATAAATCAACTGTATCATCATCATCATTACATCTTCACCATCGTAATCATCATCATTATCATCATCGTTATCATTTTCATCATAATTATCATCATCATCAGCACAATCATCATTATCTTCATCAACATTGCCATCTTTATCGTCAATTTCACCACCATCACCAGCATATTCAGTATAACCATCCTCGTCATCGTTAATTTATTCGTTTTCATTATTTCGACTAAAATCATCGGCATTATTATCAATATTATTATCACTTAAATCACCATCGCTTGCATTGCCACTTTCAATTTACCTGCGAAAATACAAATGCCCAGATACAGGATGACTATCGATTCGGCGACAAACGATATAGACATTCCGAACGAACTAAGCAAAGCGCCACACAATCCCATTCGTCTTGGACCAAACTTATTGATCAGGGCACCGTTAACTATTCCTGAAATACGATACATTTGTTATAAAATGTACTTATATAAACTAATGAAGGAGAATGTCAATTACAAGAAATACAATTTTGTAACACTTAATCTTTCTAAAACAACAATACTTGTCTATGCCATGAATAATATCTGGATTTAACGTAGTTACGTTCGTCACATTTCTATTCAGGACCAGCCAGGCCGGTTAGCTTGGTCGACTTTTAATCCAATCGAGGAACGTGTGTTCGAATCCGCGCACAGCCATAATTTCATTGATAGTTGATATACGATAAGTTGTAAAGTTATCAGTTGCTTGCAGAGATGGGTGTGCTTGAGAACTAGTTAACCTTCCAGGATCGCAGGAAAGAGTGGTTATTTTAACTGATAGTCTGTTAGCCCTCAGTGGCATGAAAATGAAGTTAAATATTCAAACAAACACAATATTTAAATCCTAACGTTATAACAGACGTAGTATTCAAGCTGTAATCATTTTGGGTGATTATAATAGTTTTATTTTATGTTTTTCATCGTGTTCCTCTCTTAATAAATTGTCATTATTAAAAATAAAATAAAATGACAAAAACTAAGATATAATACACCTGAAATCTGCATTATTGACACTGCAACGGATTGTACAGCAGCAGTATAGGCTCTGTCGACGTGGAATGTGTCCATAATGTCCGAAAACAAAACGCCTATGTTATTTAGTAACGCCATGTTCAAACACTGCACTGTGCAGGCTGACAAAAATAACAAACCTCTATGAAACGTATGTCTCCGTTCGCTGTAAATGGAAGATTTCAATATACGTTACGGTAATAAAATACAAACCAATATTAACAAAATATATCATACAGTTGTTGTTGTATATAGTGTATATTGTTGTACAGGGTGTCCGAAAAGAAAGGTAACACTTTCTCACTTTCAGAACTTTGCTTTAATGTTAAAGAATTTGCATCAAAATACGCACACAAATAAAGCAAAGATATAAGTTTTTTTCTGTAAAAAGTGAAGTAAATATGTCCGACAACATCATTTTTACAATATTTTTAGTACAAAGTATATATTGTAACGTGTATAATGTACCATGTATATGTATTATAAATAAATATAAAGTACCATCAACTCTATAGTCTTTATCATACATGTAACTGGGTTTTTCTGTTAACGGCGATAGCAGCGTCGAAAACTCGACGTTACGTTTCTGCGTATCGCAAAAACTGATTGTCTTAGAGTCCAAAGAGTATGTCCACAGTTGTGTAACGCAGATTGACTAAGCTTTAGATGCAACATTTCGAATGTTAGTTGCATCCGTAGATACAAAAAATGAATTGGTTCGTGCACATGAGTCAAATTCGATTTCACCATTGCCGTGTGCCCCTTTTACTTTTAGAAATGAAAAAAGAAATAACTTACCGTTTCCTCTGCCATAGATCGAAGGTTTTCTTTAAAGCATACACAGCCATTGTAATCCAACTGATCTGATCTGTAAACTTTGATGACACCAAACGTTTGAACAATTATTTGACAAGACAGACGGATCAAGCTAAAAATCGATATAAATAATATCGATATGCAAATTCCAATGCAGTTTTTTGTGTGTGAAAGTAATTGATTTGTATACAATATGATTATTAAGAAATGAAGAATTGAATGGATAAACAAATAGATAAATGAATATAACCCAATTATTAGTGTTTACTTTAGGATAGGACAATGAGGTGTAAAGAAGCTCATATTCAACCTTAACCCACATAACGTATCAGAACCATATTGCAACAAGAAACATATAATAAGTTGCAATCCATGTTCATGGATTCAGAGAGGCCAAGACGGCAGGCTACATAAAAACGACTTTCCTACAACCTTTCACGGAGTCCTCGACAGTCACGAAATCAAGCAACAGCTTGATATTCGTCAGAGGAAACATGTCCATCAAGATATGGACGTACAGAGTTACAAGCCTCTGGCTAGGCAATTTTGAATATACTGTAACAGTGTAAGTGCGTGGTCCATACACAAAGACATCTTCCAACTTGAGGCAGCCCAGCGACGTGTTGAAAGGTTTGGCAAAAGCGACTACCGAACAACCTCAAGCACCAGTCAAATATTATCTAAACTCGGACTGTAGCCTTTACAGAAGTGCAGACGCCAAGCCAAGCTGTCCATGCTTTACTATTTACAATTAGTGCACATACCAACTCGCTACACCCGTCCAACTCGAGGAAATGCTCTCCGCTTCGTAATGCCTTTCTGTTGGATAGATGCATATTGTCACTATTTCTCTCACTCCAGCATTCGCTTGTTGAATCGACTCCCAGCCAACCTGGTCACAACATAGACCCTGGACATTTCAAAGGGATGGTGTGCAGCTAGGAACATGTTCAAACTGTTGATTTACTGTTCCATATTTTATATCATATTAAAGTACACATGTGTTGTGTAAAGGGGTTGTACTTTATCTATTTTGTGAACCAGAATTTGCAATGATGTTAGATTATCATGACTATGAATTGCATAGTTGGTACACGTTATTTTGTCTTGAATCAAAACATTTCATTTATGTTAAATTCTATCATTGTTTGAAAAAAAGATTTATGCACAGAAGTGTGTTTTTATAATCTTATTACTTTATATTTGTTTGTTGTTTCGTTTACATTCTAAATTGATTTTGCACTGCACATTTGGTTTTGAATACAAATAATATGTATGTACATATATTGATGCACGCTTTAGTAAAATATCCTTGCTTTAATGTACAAGCATGTGATACTATATGAATACATTGTTTTACGAAATATGAGTTAATGAGAATTATTTTACATTAATATCAAATAAAATAGGTAAATATTATGAGATTGAAGAATAATAATATTTATGTTGTATATGTTTAGAATATACACAAGAAAACAACAATGTACTTTAAAACATATTTTTTACAGTATATTTAAAGATACATAGATAATGCAATAGGTAAACACTAGTATTTATGGAAAAAAAACCCAGTTTAAATCACCAATAAAATGCCTCTTAAATTAAAAAAGATCCATAAAAAATGTTTCCAGTCTAATACATATCTCATCAAGTATTATTTAACTTATTATATAATAAATGTATTTTGTTAAATAAATTTACTCAGTTTTAAATACAATCTACTAATATCACAACAATCACATGAATGGGCCTCTATTGACATATGCCAGTACAATTTCCTGGAAACATTAGATTTGTTATCATCCTTCAAGTTCTATGAATATTGTCAAATGTTATTAAAGTAGTGCGCTCACTCTAATGTTTATCTTTGTTTGGACTGCATTGTGTCCTTTTAAGATTACAATATGCATGACTATACATAATAAGTAATTTGCTGAGTGATTCCCACCCAGACCAACATATGACGTTGTGAACAAATATATCGCCTTTTTGTGACCGGAATCAAAATAATAATACTGATACTAATAATGAAAAATGTGTAAGAGTGTCTTACCTTTACTCGTATGTTTTATCAGTAAAATTACCGCCTGACTACGGTTGGTTTCCCATAATAATTTATATATTAATATACAGTTTTTTTTCTTTGGAAATGCCGTAAATTGCTAAATCGCCATGTGATATAATATAATAAGAAATTATGAAAAAGTTATGATAAAATATACAATATCATGTCGCTAGTCAATGATTAAATACAAATGTAAAAAAACACACCGATCCACTTTATATTATGTTCTTTATACGTGCATATCTTACTAATAAATAGGCTTGCACGATATATCCTATTTTTGTTGCATGTAGACAAAATGAGATCCCAACACAATGTCATACTCTTTGTCGGAATATACAAGTTCATTTCCATAGTAAAATGACAAAATGACGACCTGAATTCGCCAGTGGTCATCGGCTGTTAACGTTCTATAAATCGAATGATTTAAACTTCGATTTACTAGTAACTTGATTTCACACGTCTAAGGACGTCGTCGTCGTAAGTTTTTCCTTTACCCACGCACTTTGATCCTTGTCATTTCGGCAAGCAGGATAGGCTGATTAAGTAGCCAGTGGACAGCATCGGCAGGGTTGCTACTTCTCCCGGTGCTGCACCATAGGCTGGATAAGACGTTTATTTTCTATGTCGGTTGTTGAGTTGTCTAAGTAGATTCGTCGAGTTGGTCGGTTCTTGAAGGTAGTTGATTAAGATGATATTTGAAGGTTCCCCGTTTGTTAAGTACACCGCCGTTTAGTCGTGAATATGCTGATGACCGTTTGTTATACCGCTGTTTGTTGAACTGATGGTTAATTCTTTGCGTCGAAACAATCCTTTCTAGAGTCACGTTAAAAACGTAAAATCAATGCTTTTTTAAAATAGATGTCTCCACCAATCATCCTTCCTTCCGCTTCGACAATCTCATGTAGAGTGAATGGCGTCTAAGGACAAACTAGGTACTGGATACCACACGTCTTAGGACAAACTAGTGACTTGATACCACACGCCTAAGGACAAACTAGTGACTTGATATCACACGACTAAGGGCACACTATTGACTTGATATCAAAAGTCTAAAGACAAAACAATTAACTGGCGACTCGATATTACATGTCTAAGGACAAACTTGTGGCATGTAATAATATGTCTAAGAATAAAATGGTGACTTGATAACACACGTGTAAGGACAAACTAGTGACTTGATATCACACGTCTAAGGATAAACTAGTGACTTGATACCACACGTCTAAGGACAAACTTTTGACTTGATATCACACGTCTTAAGAAAAACTATTGACTTGGTATCACACGTCTAAGGACAAACTAGTGACTTGATACCATACATCCAAGGACAAACTGTTTACTTGACACCACGTCTAAGGACTAACTGGAGACTTGATGCCATAGTCTAAGGACAAACTAGTAATTTGATACTACACATTTAAGTACAAACTAGTGATCATTACTTGATATCACATGTCTAAGGACAAACAAGTGACTACTTACTGACCAAAAATATAATTTCGTTACATTTAGTCAAGTATAATCATCGTTTAGAGAGCATTACATCTAAAATTGTATTGTGTGTTAAGATTCATGATAGCCATCGTTGATCACAAACTGTGGCACCACAAACACAAACAAGAATATCAGAGGGGTCAATCAGCTCACTAAAAGTTCATACTGTCAAAAGAAAAAATACATGAAAAAAGAAAAAGTTTTATAACCCAAGTACTATTAAAGAATATCTCATTCAGTAAATGGCTATAAAAATATATGCTACCTCTCATTAAGCAAATGCTCTATTTATCTATCTCTCATTCAGCAAAATGTGCTTTTATTTTGCTCTCATTCAGCAAAGTCTATTTATCTGTCGCGAATTCAGCAAATGGTTATATTATCTACCTCTCATTTAGTAAATGGTTATATTATAGAGCTCTCATTCGGTAAATAGCTCTAAATCAGTAAATGGCTATATCATCTAGCTCTCAATCAGTAAATTGTTATATTATCTAGCTCTAAGTAAGTAAATGGTTAATTTTTATAGCTTTCATTCGGTAAATGATTATATTATCTAGCTCTCAATCAGTAAATGGTTATATTATCTAGCTCTTATTAAGTAAATATATCTATTATCAAGCTCTCAATAAGGAAATGGTTGTATTATCTAGCTCTCATAAAGAAAATGGTTATATTTTTCAGCTACCAGTCAGTAAATGGTTATATAATTTAGTTCTCAAACAGTTAATGATTTGTTTATATTATCTAGCTCTTATTTAGTAAATGGTTATATTATATAGCTCTCAGTCAGTAAATATTTAAATTTTATAGCTCTCGTTCGATAAAAGGTTTTATTACGTAGCACTCAGTCAGTAAATGGATATATTATCGAGCTCTAATTCAGTAAAACGTTATAATATTTATCTCCTATTCAATACATTTGTATATTATCTACCTCTCATACAGTAAATGGTTATATTATCTACCCTCAGTCAGTGAATTGTAATATTATCTAGCTCTCAGTTAGTAAATGTTTATATTATCTAGCTCTCATTTAGTAAATGGTTAAATTATCTAGTACTCAGTCATTAAATGGGTATATTATCTAGCTCTCTTTAAGTAAATTGGTATATTATTCACAATCTCATTCAGCTAATGGCTGTCTTATCTAGCCCTCAGTCAGTAAACGGTTATATTATCTAGCTCTCATACAGTCAATGTTTATATTGTCTAGCTCTCATTTAGTAAATGGTTATATTATATAGCCCTCAGTCAGTAAATGGTTATATTATCTAGCTCTCCGTTAGTAAATGTTGATATTATCTAGCTCTCATTAAGTAAATGGTTATATTATATAGCCCTCAGTCAGTAAAAAGTTATAATTTCTAGCTCTGTTTCAGTAAATTGGTATATTATCAACATATTATTCAGCTATTGGTTATCTTTTCTAGCTCTCAGTCAGTAAATGTTTATATTATCTAGCTCTCAGTCAGTAAACGGTTATGTTATCTAGCTTTCAGTCAGTAAATGTTTATATTAATTACCTTCAGTCAGTAAATGTTTATATTATCTAGCTTTCACTCAGTAAACGGTTATATTATCTAGCTCTCAGTCAGTAAATGTTGATATTATCTGGCTCTCAGTCAGTAAACGGTTATATTATCTAGCTCTTAGTCAGTAAATGTTTATATTATCTAGCTTTCAGTCAGTAAATGTTTATATTATCTAGCTCTCAGTCAGTAAATGTTGATATTATCTAGCTCTCATTAAGTAATTGGTTATATTATCTAGCCCTCAGTAAGTAAACGGTAATAATTTCTTGCTCTGTTTCAGTAAATTGGTATATTCTCTACATCTCATTCAGCTATTGGTTATCTTATCAAGCTCTCAGTCAGTAAATGTTTATATTATCTAGTTCTTAGCCAGTAAACGGTTATATTTTCTAGCTCTCAGTCAGTAAATGGTTATATTATCTAGCTTTTAGTCAGTAAATGTTGATATTATCTAGCTCTCAGTCAGTAAATGTTTATATTATCTAGCTTTCAGTTATTTAACGGTTATATTATCTAGCTCTCAGTCAGTAAACGGTTATATTATCTAGCTCTCAGTCAGTAAATGTTTATATTATCTAACTCGCAGTCAGTAAACGGATATATTATCTAGCTCTCAGTCAGTAAATGTTTATATTATCTAGCTCTCAGTCAGTAAATGTTTATATTATTTAGCTCTCAGTCAGTAAACGGTTACATTGTCTAGCTCTCAGTCAGTAACTGTTTATATTATCTAGCTCTCAGTCAGTAAACGTTTATTTTATCTAGCTCTCAGTCAGTGAATGTTGATATTATCTAGTTCTCATTAAGTAATTGGTTATATTATCTAGCCCTCAGTCAGTAAACGGTTATAACTTCTAGCTCTGTTTCAGTAAATTTGTATATTTTCTACATCTCATTCAGCTATTGGTTATCTTATCAAGCTTTCAGTCATTAAATGTTTATATTATCTAGTTCTCAGTCAGTAACGATTATATTTTCTAGCTCTCAGTCAGTAAATGTTTATATTATCTAGGTCTCAGTCAGTAAACGGTTATATTTTCTAGCTTTCAGTCAGTAAATGTTGATATTATCTAGCTCTCAGTCAGTAAATGTTTATATTATCTAGGTTGCAGTCAGTAAACGGATATATTATCTAGCTCGCAGTCAGTAAACGGATATATTATCTAGCTCTCAGTCAGTAAATGTTAATATTATCTAGCTCTCAGTCAGTAAATGTTGATATTATCTAGCTCGCAGTCAGTAAACGGATATATTATCTAGCTATTAGTCAGTAAATGTTTATATTATCTAGCTCTCAGTCAGTAATTTTTTATATTATCTAGCTCTCAGTCAGCAAACGGTTATATTATCTAGTTCTCAGTCAGTAAATGTTTATATTATCTAGCTTTCAGTCAGTAAATTTTTATATTATCTAGCTACTCAGTCAGCAAACGGTTATATTATCTAGCTTTCAGTCAGTAAATGTTTATATTATCTACCTTCAGTCAGTAAATAGTTTATATTATCTACCTTCAGTCAGTAAATGTTTATATTATCTAGCTTTCACTCAGTAAACGGTTATATTATCTAGCTCTCAGTCCGTAAATAATTATATTATCTAGCTCTCAGTCAGTAAACGGTTATATTATCTAGCTCTCAGTCAGTAAATGTTTATATAATCTAGCTTTTAGTCAGTAAATGTTTATATTATCTAGCTCTCAGTCAGTAAATGTTGATATTATCTAGTTCTCATTAAGTAATTGGTTATATTATCTAGCCCTTATTCAGTAAACGGTTATAACTTCTAGCTCTGTTTCAGTAAATTTGTATATTTTCTACATCTCATTCAGCTATTGGTTATTTTATCAAGCTTTCAGTCAGTAAATGTTTATATTATCTAGTTCTCAGTCAGTAACGGTTATATTTTCTAGCTCTCAGTCAGTAAATGTTTATATTATCTAGGTCTCAGTCAGTTTACGGTTATATTATCTAGCTTTCAGTCAGTAAATGTTGATATTATCTAGCTCTCAGTCAGTAAATGTTTATATTATCTAGCTTTCAAGTTATTTAACTGTTATATTATCTAGCTCTCAGTCAGTAAACGGTTATATTATCTAGCTCTCAGTCAGTAAATGTTTATATTATCTAGCTCTCAGACAGTTAATTTTTATGTTATCTAGCTCTTCGTCAGTAAATGTTTATATTATCTAGCTCTCAGTCAGTTAATTTTTAAGTTATCTAGCTGTCAGTCAGTAAATGTTTATATTATTTAGCTCTCATTCAGTAAATTGGTATATTTTCTGCATCTTATATAGCTTATGGTTAATCTATCAAGCTTTCAGTCAGTAAACGGTTATATTATCTTCCTTTCATAAAATAAATGTTTATATTATCTAGCTCTCATTCAGTTAATTGTTATCTTATCTAGTTCTCAGTCAGTAAATGGTTATTTTATCTAGCTCTCATTCAGTAAATTGG
Source organism: Panopea generosa (assembly GCA_029582155.1). NCBI lineage: Eukaryota > Metazoa > Mollusca > Bivalvia > Adapedonta > Hiatellidae > Panopea > Panopea generosa. Next base: position 21,048,059 of record CM055896.1, on the reverse strand, counting down.
TATACTATCTACATTTCATTCATCTAATGGTTATCTTATCTAGACCTCAGTCAGTAAATATTTATATAATATAACTCTCATTGAGTTAATTGGTATTTTATATACATCTCATACAGCTTATGGTTATCTTATCAAGCTCTCAGTCAGTAAACGGTTGTATTACCTAGCTCTCATTCAGTAAATGGTAATTTTTACGAGCTCTTAGTCAGTAAATGGTTATATTATCAAGCTCTCATAAATTAAACGGTTTATTATTTACCTTTCATGAAGTGAAAGGTTATATTATCTAGCACTATTTCAGTAAATTGGTATATTATCTACATCTCATATAGCTTATGGTTATCTTATCAGGTTCTCGGTCAGTAAACGGATATATTATCTAGCAGCTCTCAGGTAATAAATGTTTATATTATGTAGCTCTCATTCAGTAAATTGTAATATTATCGAGCTCTCAGTCATTAAATTGTTATATTATCTAGCTCTCGTCCAATAAATTGGTATATTAACTATATCTCATTCAGCTAATGGTTATCTTATCTAGCTCTCAGTCAGTAAAGGGTTATATTATCTAGCACTCAGTCAGTGAATGTTTATAATGTCAAGCTTTCATTCAGTAAATTGGTATATTATCTACAACACATTCAGCTAATGGTTATCTTATCTAGCTCTCAGTCAGTAAACGGTTATATTATCTACATTTCAGTCAGTAAATTGGTATATTATCTACATTTCATACAGATTATGGTTATCTTATTAAACTCTCAGTCAGTAAATGGTCATATTATCTAGCTTTCAGTCAGTAAATGTTTATATTATCTAGATCTTATTTAGTAAATGGTAATATTATTGAGCTTTTAGTCAGTAAATGGTTATATTATCAAGTTCTCATGAAGTAAATGGTTTATCATTTACCTTTCACTAAGTAAATGGTAATGTAATTGATCTTTTAGTCAGTAAATGGTTATATTATCAAGTTCTCATAAAGTGAATGGTTATATTATCAAGCTCTCATAAAGTAAATGGTATGTTATCTACCGTTCATAAAGTAAAAGGTTATATTTTCCAGCTCTTATTTAGTAAATGTTTATATCATCTAGCTCTCAATCAGTAAATTGGTATATTATATAGCTCTCAGTCAGTAAATGGTTACATAATATAGCTACCAATCTATCAATTAGTAAATGGTTTTATTATCTTGATTTCATTCAGGAAATGGTTATATTATCTAGCTCTCATTCAGTAAATGGTTTTATTATCTAGCTGTCAATCAGTAAATGGTTATATTATCTTGCTCTCATGAAGTAGATACTAAATAGCTATATTATCTACCTGTAATATAGTAAATGGTTATGCTATCTAGATCTCATTCAGTAAATTATTATATTATCCAGCTCTCAGTCAGTAAGTGGTTATATTATCTAGTTTTCAAAGAGTAAATGATAATATTATCTAGCTCTTGTTTAGTAAATGATTATTTTATCTACCTCTTATACAGTAAATGGTTATATTATCTATCTCTCAAACAGTAAATGGTTATATTATTTAACTCTCAGTCAGAAAATGGTTATATTATCAAGCTCTCATAAAGTAAATAGGTTATATTATCTACCACTCATAAAGTAAAATGTTACATTATCTAGCACTCATTTAGTAAATGGTTATATTATCTAGCTCTCAGTCAGTAAATGAATATAATATTTAGCTCTTATAAAGTAAATGGTTATATTATCGAGCTCTCATTCAGTAAATTGTTATAATATCTACCTCTCATACAGTCAATGGTTATATTATCTTGCTCTCAGCCAGTAAATTTTTATATTATCTAGCTCTCACTTTATAAATGGTTATATTATTTAGCTCTCAGTCAGTAAATGGGTATATGCTCTAGCTTTTATTTAGTAAATTGTTAAATTATCTTCCTCTCATACAGTTAATGTTTATCTTATCTAGCTCTTAGTCAGTAAATGTTAATATTATCTAGCTCTCATTCAGTAATTGGTAATATTATCTAGCTCACAGTCAGTAAATGGTTAAATTGTCAAACTCTCATAAAGTAAATGTTATATCATTTAGCTCGACCTCAGTAAAATGGTTATATTATCTAGCTATCAGTCAGTAAATGTTTATATTATTTAGCTCGAATTCAGTAAATGGTTATATTATCTAGCTCTCAGTCAGTAAATGTTGATATTATCTAGCTCTCATTCAGTAAATGTTGATATTATCTAGCTCTCATTCAGTAAATGGTAATATTATATAGCTCACAGTCAGTAAATGGTTAAATTATCAAACTCTCATAAAGTAAATGGTATATCATCGACCTCTCATTAAGTAAAACGTTATATTATCTAGCTATCAGTCAGTAAATGTTTATATTATTTAGCTCGAATTCAGTAAATGTTGATATTATCTAGCTCTCAGTCAGTAAATGTTGATATTATCTAGCTCTAATTCAGTAAATGGTAATATTATCTAGCTCACAGTCAGTAAATGGTTAAATTATCAAACTCTCATAAAGTAAATGGTATATCATCGACCTCTCATAAAGTAAAACGTTATATTATCTAGCTATCAGTCAGTAAATGTTTATATTATTTAGCTCGAATTCAGTAAATGGTTATATTATATAGCTCTCTATCAGTAAATGGTTTTATTATCTGGCCCTCATTCAGTAAATTGGAATATTACCAAGTTCTCATAAAGTAAATGGTATATCATCTACCTCTCATAAAGTAAAATGTTATATTATGTAGCTCTCAGTCAGTAAATGATTATATTATCTAGCTCTCAGTCAGTAAATGGTTATATTATGTAGCTCTCAGTTAGTAAATGGTTATATTATTAATCTCTCAGTCAGTAAATGGTATATCATCTACCTTCTCATAAAGTAAAAAAGTTATATTATCTAGCTCTCAGTCATTTAATGGTATTATTATCTAGCTCACATTCAGTAAATTGTTATATTATCAAGCTGTAATAAAGTAAATGGTATATCATCTACCTTCTCATAAAGTAAAAGGTTATATTATCTAGCTCTCAGTCAGTAAATAGTTATACTCTCCAGCTCTTATTCAGTAAATGGTCATATCATCTAGCTCTCATTCAGTAAATGGTTATACTATCTAGCTCTCAGTTAGTAAATGGTTATACTATCCAGCTCTTATTCAGTAAATGGTTATATTATCTAGCTCTCAGTCAGTAAATGGTTATATTATCTAGCTCTCATTAACAAAATGGTTATATTATCTAGATGTCAATCAGTAAATGGTTATATTATCAAGCTCGCATTAAGTAAATGGTATATATTAACTACCTCTCATAAAGTGAAAGGTTATATTATCTAGCTATCAGTCAGTAAATTGGTATATTATCTAGCTCTCATTTAGTAAATGGTTACATAATATAGCTCCCATTGAGTAAATGGTTATGTTATCTAGCTCCCATTCAGTAAATGGTTATGTTATCTAGCTCACAATCAGTCAATTATTTTATTATCTTGCACCCATTCACTAAATTGTTATATTGTCTAAATCTTAGTCAGTAAATTGTTATATCATCTAGCTTTCATTACGTAAATAGCTATATTATTTACCTCTAATCAAGTAAATAGTTATTTTATCTAGCTCTCAATCAGTAAATTGTTATATTATCTCGCTTTCATTACGTAAATAGCTATATTATCTACCTCTAATCAAGTAAAAGGTTATATTATCTAGATCTCATTCAGTATATGGTTATATTATCTAGCGCTCAGTTAGTAAATGTTGATTTTATCTCGCTCTCATTCAGTAAATGGATTATATTATCAAGCTCTTATTTAGTAAATGGTTATATAATCTACCTCTTATACAGTAAATGGTTATATTATCAAGCTCTCATAAAGTAAATGGTTATATTATCTATCTGTCAATCAGTAAATTGTTATAATATCTCGCTCTCATAAAATAAATAGCTATATTATCTACCTCTCATACAGTAAATGGTTATATTATGTAGCTCTCAGTCAATAATTGGTTATATTATATAGCTCTCAGTCAGTAAATGTTGATATTATCTAGCTCTCATTTAGTAAATGGTTATATAATCTAACTCTCAATCAGTAAGTGGCTATATTATCGAGCTCTCGTTCAGTAAACGGTTTTATTTATCTAGCTCTCATTCAGTTAATGCTTCAATTTTCTAGCTATCAATCTGCAAATGGTTGTATTATCTAGCTCTTATAAAGAAAGTGGTTATATTATCCAGCTGCCAGTCAGTAAATGGTTATAACATCTAGCTCTCATGCAGTAAATGGTTATATTATCTTGCTCTCATTCAGTAAATGGTTACATCATCTAGCTCTTATTCAGTAAATTTGTATATTATCTAACACTCATTTAGTAAATGGTTACATAATATAACTCCCATTCAGTAAATTATTATAATATCTACCTCACAAACAGTAAATGGTTGTATTATCTAGCACTCATTCAGTAAATTGTTACATTATTTAGCTCTCATTCAGTAAATGGATATATTATCTATCTTTCAATCAGTAAATTGTTATAATATCTCGCTCTCATAAAATAAATAGCTATATTATCTACCTCTAATACAGTATCTGGTTATATTATCTATATCTCAATTAGTAAATGGTAAAATTATCTAGCTTTCAGTCAGTAAATGGTAATATTATCTAACTCTCAATCAGTAAATGGCTATATTATCTAGCTATCATTCAGTAAACGGTTTTATTATCTAGCTCGCATTCAGTTAATGTCTCTATTATCTAGCTCTCAATCATCAAATGGTTGTATTATCTAGCTCTTATAAAGAAAGTGATTATATTATCCAGCTTCCAGTCAGTAAATGCTTATATTATCTAGCTATCGCAGTAAATGATTATATTATCTAGCTCTCATAAAGTAAATGGTTATATTATCTAGCTTTCATTCTGTTAATGTCTCTATTATCTAGGTATTAATCATCAAATAGTTGTATTATCTAGCTCTCATAAGAAAGTGGTTATATTATCCAGCTAGCATTCAGTAAATGGTTATATTATCTTGCTCTCAAACAGAAAATGGTTCTATTATCTACCTCATATAAGTGAAAGCTTATATTTTCTAGCTTTCATTCAGTTAATTGTTATAGTATCTAGCTCTCATTCAGTAAATGGTTATATTATCTAGCTCTCAGTTAGGTAATGTTGATTTTATCTCGCTCTCATTCAGTAAATGGATTATATTATCTACCTCTTATACAGTAAATGGTTATATTATCAAGCTCTCATAAAGTAAATGGTTATATTATTTATCTCTCATACAGTAAATGGTTATATTATGTAGCTCTCAGTCAGTAAATGGTTATATTTAATAGCTCTCAATCAGTAAGTGGCTATATTATCGAGCTCTCATTCAGTAAACGGTTTTATTTATCTAGCTCTCATTCAGTTAATGTTTTTATTTTCTAGCTATCAATCTGCAAATGGTTGTATTATCTAGCTCTTATAAAGAAAGTGGTTATATTATCCAGCTACCAGTCAGTAAATGGTTATATTATCTAGCTCTCATACAGTAAATGGTTCTATTATCTAGCTCTCATACAGTAAATGGTTCTTTTATCTTGCTCTCATTCAGTAAATGGTTACATCATCTAGCTCTCATTCAGTAAATTTGTATATTATCTAGCTCTCATTTAGTAAATGGTTACATAATATAACTCCCATTCAATAAATTGTTATAATATCTACCTCACAATCAGTAAATGGTTGTATTATCTAGCACTCATTCAGTAAATTGTTATATTATCTTGCTCTCATTCAGTAAATGGTTACATCATCTAGCTCTCATTCAGTAAATTTGTATATTATCTAGCTCTCATTTAGTAAATGGTTACATAATATAACTCCCATTCAAGTAAATTTATAATATCTACCTCACAAGCACTCTTTCAGTAAATTGTTATATTATCTAGCTCTCATTCAGTAAATGGTATATTATCTATCTTTCAATCAGTAAATTGTTATAATATCTCGCTCTCATAAAATAAATAGCTATATTATCTACCTCTAATACAGTATCTGGTTATATTATCCATGAGAAACCCATATTTACCGATTATCCGATTATCGATCGGTTGAACCAAACCGATTGTAACCGATTATCGATTGTTAAAATGTCATCCGATTCCCAACACTACTATCTAGCTCTCATTCAGTAAATGCTTATATTATCAAGCTCGCATAAAGTAAAAGGTTTAATATCTAACTCTCATTCAGTAAATGTTTATATTATCTAGCTCTCAATCAGTAAATGGTTATTTTATCTTGCTTTCGGTCACTAAATGTTTATATTATCTAACTCTCAATCTGTAAATGTTTATATTATCTAGCTCTCAATCTGTAAATGTTTATATTATCTAGCTCTCAATCAGTAGATGGTTATTTTATCTTGCTCTCAATCAGTAAATGGTTATATTATCTAGCTCTCAATCAGTAAATGGTTATTTTATCTTGCTTTCGGTCAGTAAATGGTTATATTATCTAGCTCTCAATCAGTAAATGGTTATTTAATATTGCTTTCGGTCAGTAAATGGTTATATTATCTAGCTCTCAATCAGTAAATGGTTATTTTATATTGCTTTCGGTCAGTAAAAGGTTGTATTATCTAGCTCTCAATCAGTAAATGGTTATTTTATTTTGCTCTCAATCAGTAAATGGTTATATTATCTAGCTCTCAATCAGTAAATGGTTATTTTATCTTGCTTTCGGTCAGTAAATGGTTATATTATCGAGCTCTCAATCAGTAAATGATTATTTTATCGTGCTTTCGGTCAGTAAATGGTTATTTTATCGTGCTTTCGGTCAGTAAATGTTTCTACTATCTAGCTCTCAATCAGCAATGATGTTAAGCATTATTTAAATACATCATAATTCTTAATCTAATAAATATCATCTCACCTAACGCATTTTATTATATCCAAATCCAGTGAAAATCAAATCAAAACAAACTTCCTTAAACCTGGATATTCTCAAATATTCAGCTTTAACGACTCGATATGACTTGAAAAACGGCAGTATGTGCATATGTAACGTGACACCAGTTTATACAATTAATGTATGATACGTGTGTGACTAAAAGCCACATGAAGCGCTTCAATAAGTTTAATAGCAAAGTCGTAATATCACATAAACCACGTGACACTACATCATGTGACATATGTTTATAGTCAAATGTTTTAGCGGGATTCTGGGAGAAAACCCACCTATTTGCATCTATTTGTATTGATCAGAATATAAATTACTCAACTTCCATACTTCACGCAGAGCATCTTAATTAAACGTTGTTTTCCGAATATATGTTAATTTTATTTTCATCCACTGAATATCCATTGAACGTTAATCGTGCTAGCTAGTAAGCTATGTGATTTAATTTTAGCCTTATCGATATATTCAGCTAACTCTTTGAATATGACTGACTTCATTTCTTTCTAGATTTCATTCTGAAAATGAGATGAAAATAAATCAACTCATAATTCACCAAAACACATTATTCAAAATTTCACCTCCATTACTTTAAAAATAACGTTACACTAATTAATAAAGACAAGCAATGACCCGTGCTGCGCACGGTGTTGAGGATGTGGCTTTTTATGGGGGGTGAACCATTCACAGGGTGTTGGAGTGGAGAGGGTGTTTAGCGTGATGTTACCTTTGTAGCTTTTTTCCTGCTACTGTGTCTATAGGACCTCCTTGAAAGTGACATTTTGGGTGAGTGTCCTGTTGTGGAAAAGTCCTTGTGACAAATTGTTGTCTACTTTGATGTAGATGTTGGAGTAACCTCTAGCTCGTGAAAATGCAACGTAAAGTTGTCCATGGGAGAATACAGGTGCTGGGAGATAAATTCCAAGTGTATCGAATGTCTGACCCTGGGATTTATTTATTGTCATTGAATAAGCCAGCCTCACTGGGAATTGAATCCTCTGTAATGTAAATGGCAGGTTGGTATCTGATGGAGCAAGTTTGATGCGTGGGATTAGGACTCGCTGTGAAATGTGGGTTCCTGTGAGAATTTCAGCATCAAGTATGTGGTCATGGAGGCGTCGAATGATAAGTCTTGTGCCATTACATAGTCCTTTGGTGATATCAAGATTGCGCAGAAGCATGACTATTGCCCCTGGCTTTAAAATGAGGTTATGTGTTGGCATGCCAGTGGGGGTGATGGAGTGGAGGAATTCCATAGGGGAGTTGTTTGTTTCATTTTCATCATGTGAAATGGCCTTGTCTGCACTCGTGTAAGTCTTAGACACTCCGGGAAGTTTGTTGATGACTGAATCATTTAGTGACAATGTTGTCTCATTGAGTGGTGTGAGAATGACGGTTTTGGAAAGTTCCCTTGGGTTGTTTACATGTGTGAAGACTGCATCGACAATGTTTTCTTCTTGGGAGATGATGTTGCACTGGGGTGGTATTTCAACAGATAATGGTGGTGCAGGCCTGCTCTCATTTCAGACATGTACACGGTGCGCGGTATTTATCTGTCAGTGCCAATATAAGATGATCCAAGATGGCCGAATTTTTTTTGTAATTTCCAGGGCCTATAAAATTATTTGGCTCTGTTTGGCAAGTGCCTATTAAGCTGTGAGCACCCCCATTTTACCGGTCACCCATTTGCGGATAAGCATACTTGGCATACTATTCAACATGCATTGTCATGCTTCCACTCGTCATTGGCACCTATTTCCGGACAGGGATTTGCACATCAAGCTTTAAAATTCTTAAAAATTGGCTCCGTTTGGTGCGGGCCTTATTAAGCTGTGAGCACACCTATTGTACCGATCACCTATTTCTGGACAGTCGTACTAATTCATGTATTTGTCATGCTTACGTTATACGTAGGCGGCACCTATTTTCGAACAGGGAATCGCACATTCAATCAAGCTTTATAAACCGCATAAACATATTGACGGTAGGGTGTAACTGTTATTGCGTTTCCCTAAATTGCGTTTCCCTAACCTTTTCCGCGTTCCCCATACCTTAATAAGTGATGTGAACTCTATAAAAAACATGAAAAACGTCGAAAACTGTCTGATAGAAATAATGATAGCGGCTGAATGTCGAAATGCTGGCGAGCGAGGGGAGCATTCATTGCATGGTACCGGGAGCATACAGTAGCAGGCGGGAGAAGCAAGTGCACTTTCATCACGTACCACTTCTGTCCCATAAAATACAAATATTCTTCCTAACATAGCTTTATTACTTAATCCTTACGCATCATACTTTTTATCATCACAATTTTCATGTGTTATCATTCAGTTGTAGTGCAATGATTGCTCCATTCGTTGTGTGGCAGCACGTGATAGCGGCAGATTGTCGAACTACTGGCTTGCATGGGGAGCATGCATTGCATGGCACCGGGAGCATACAGTAGCAGGCGGGAGAAGCAAGAACATTTTCATCAGGTTCCAGTTCTGTTCAATAAAATACAAAAATTCTTCCTAATTTAGCTTTATTACTTAATCTTTACGCATCACACTTATTATTATCACAATTTTTTTGTTGCAATGCAACGATTGCTCCCTACGTAGTGTGTTTCACCATTGACAGGTGGCAGCAAATACCGATTGCTCCCTACGTAGTGTGTTTCACCATTGACAGGTGGCAGCAAATACCGGCACCTTATTGGTGTGTTTCACCATTCACAGGTGGCAGCAAATACCGGCAAGTTCCATGGCGATAGTGACTGAATCTGCGATCGTGGTGATTGAAAATCTTTCCTGAAGCTACGTTGATACATTATCCACTTTGCCACATAGCTTATCTTCTTCGCCACATTTATAAAGCCCCACATACGAAAAATTAGCACGTTCCTTCAAGCGGTTTCGGAGGAGATACGTCAATTTACAGACGGCTGCTTACAGAAATAATATATAGAAGATAATAATGGTTGGATCTAGTGAAATATCATTTTCATATTTTTTATAATTACAAATGGACGCTGAAGCGATATGATGGGCATGAGCGACGTAGCTACTTTAGAATACGTCAAGCCACAGGCTAGCGTATCTAAAATTCAAATAATAAGTCACAGAAAATATATTAATACTTTTCACTTTGTATTTTGTGTTAATAATATTGGAAATTTTATGAAATAAAATAATTTTTATGTTTAAAAAACATAAACATATTTCTTCTATAATCTCATTTTGATTGTGCATATTTAAAAAAATCTGCTTTATTTATCGAAATACATTTGTGTTCATCCGTCTGTCCGGTACACTTACTCTCCGGATATTTCCTTATCTGCTCAAATTGACTAGAGGGTAACTAGATTCACCAGATATTTTTTTTAAATTGAGAAATAGTTTCAGAAAATTCGGAATAGTTTAACAAAAAAGTAATGGGGTAGTATCCGGATCACGTTGTTTCGCCCTGGGTTTGTACAAATAACATGTTGGTACTACATGTACTTTTTTCAAAGAATACTTATCATAGCAATGTACTTACGAAACGATGTGACTTTGGATATCTCTCGTTGTATTCAGCTCCAAGTTTATCGTATACTAAAATATAACAGAACACATTTTAATATCTTAAACTCCATTTTAGATAAAATGATTTAAATATAATTAATTTGATTTTCATTATTCTCTATGTATCAAATAAACGGTTTGTTCTGTGTTTGTCATTCATGTACGTGTGCATACTCACATTGGAGAAGGGAAACGTTTATTTTTGGTTGACATTCACAATACCAAAATAACATTAGAAAATCAGGTATCAAATCTCATCAAAGAATTGGCTTTCTGCACGTGTGTACACTATTTACAAAATATAAGTACATTTCACAAATGTTGTATTTATACCCCCACCCCCATTTCCAAGCCTTATTTATCTGTTCTTAATTCATAGCTTAAACAATGCATTTAAAATGTTTCTAATACACCAGTAATGTAGATCAAGCTGAACAAATTCACACTATATTCAAAAATGAACATTCAGTTGTAAACTACAAAATCTTCTTATTTGCTGGTATCATGCTACCTATTTTACATGTACTTTTAGATACATACGTAAACACATAAAACCAAGCACTTTACATACCGTGTCTTTTGTTATAGTCACGAAAATGCCTTCTAGAATGTTGTTTTATTCGTTTGTCTGGGTCACTAATACTAAAGGAGCTGATATCTCCTCTGTTATCACGGTCTAGATGTGAAGAAGATACACGTGGCAGCTTGAAGTTCCAACTATGTATACGGCCATACGGTGCTGCACTGATGTATGCATCCGCCGAACATTTCGAAAACACTGATCTGAACATCATTTGAACTCCTCGTCAAACAGTATAAAAAGTGAGAAGTAATGTGTATGCGTTCAGGATGGTTATACAACAGGTTTCATTGTCACAAAACGCAATGACTCTGTTTATAAATGACAAATAGCTGTTAATGTTGTTTTTGTTTATTAGCATATAAACCGGTGAATTGTTTTCAACGATAAAAATATATCACTTTCTTTATACCTAAAAAGGAAGGATTTTTTTTAGCCTATTACCTTTTCACACATATAACCAATATAAAAATCAAAATTTTATCGAATTTTCAACATCAAACTTTCTATGTCTTTAATGAACATTTATTGCTAGGCTTGTATGAGAGAAGAAAGATAGCGGTGAGACCAGTTCAAGCAATTTAAGAATTATAAGCATATTGATCTAAATCATGAAGGAAGGTCTTTTTACCTCTGTTTTACATAATATGTATTTATTATAAGGGAAATAGTGATGTTTAGTCCACTACAGGATAATAAAATCAATAGGTAAACATATACCAAACTCAAGAAGCATCAGTTTAGTTACAGATTTATTCCATTATATTTTGTATACACATAAGAGTGCTGTCGTTTAATCAACTAAGTTTTTTTTATAACTGAACTAACTAATGAATTAAACAATAAATACATCATTTCATCACAGTAATTATTAATTGTTACCAAAAAAATCATTATTAAGCAAGTAAGCGATAATCAATTTTAGAGACCATCAATCCGCTGTTTTACAGATCCACTTTGTCTGGCTACTTCTGCGCTCATGCCTGTAAAAATTGTCATGTTTGTCAATATGAACCTCTTTAGGACATTATGAATTTATTGCCAGATTATCATTCACATCTTTCTTAAATAGGTGAAGTGGAGGGTAGGGGGAGTATTCTATTTATTTTTTTTATTATTTATTTATTTTATATGAAAATAAAAAGGGTAAGGGCAGCATGGAAATTAGGGACTGGACGTGGTGGATAATCTAGCAATTAATTTTTTATGGCCCAGCCAGTGCGTTAAAAGAATATTAAGTATATCATTTGCTCTTTTAAAAGTCGTATGACGATTACAGAATTAACATGACGTTTCGCGCAAAATGCGCCATTGGGCAGAATAACCAGACACGGCTATATACTATTATTTTTAGTTCGAATGCATAGCAGTGTTTTACGTCACTCAAAACGACTCTGCAACGATTGTAATCGTTATCACATTTGATAACAAAGCGAGACAATGACTTTTGATATTTTTCATTTAAATTTATTTACTAAATTTATTCATCTGCATGATACAAATATGAAATAATAACACCCAGTATGGATGTGGACCCTTGTTTTATCTATTTTAGAAGGGGACATACTACTTGTAAATACTTGAAATAGCTCCTTTTTCATCAGTTTTTATTGGTGTGATAGACAACATTGTAATGAATATCAATTTTAATAATAATATAGATGTGTTGCGCTATAAAATAATATTCAACCTAGCGTGACACAACTGGTCCATAAAAAACTTCTTAAATATAACATTTTTGATTGTATATTTCGTCCAAATGAGTATATATTCAAAATTTGATGCACAGAACCGGTTTCAGCATTGCGACCCTTCACAGTTTCACAATACTTGGTATCTGAGTAACATTTGAAGCATATTTTTATTTAGTTTTAAATCATTTCAGTTAATTATCAAATGTTCTGCATTCATACCTGTCGGCATCAACATGCTTCTTGGAATAATGCCGTCTGTTTCTGAGTCTTAGAGCACGGACGGTGAAGACTATCATTAGGAACAGCAGTAGTAGGAAGACACCCACGCTCATGCCTACAAACAGGTTATGGGCATCTAGAAAGGAAATATAACTGCACAATTAATATAATTTGAACAATTTAACAATGTGATGGTACTCAAACAATTGTATTAATTCTATATCCGGTAAACAAGAATGACATCACTTTTATACTAACATTTTTATTCGATGTTTATGAATTGTTTTTTTTAAATATATGTTAATTTCTGCATGAATTATTCAATCAAATCTAAATAATAACATACTAGTGTGATTTTCTTTCCAGGTTAAACAAATGTCCACATGTGTTAACATATTCGCAGTTTATATTTTGTGATGTTTATTGCAAATAAGAGCACATCCGTGTACGATATGCAATGATTGTGAACAAAGTACAAATAATGCATTGATCAAAATACATCTGTAGGAATTATGAGTGCTAAATATATCTTCAAAGCTTGAAATTTACATTTTGTTCTTTCAGGACTGAAACAAGACAAGTTGAAAATGCATAAGTAGAGGCAGATGTTGTATTTAATATAGTAAAAACGAAGGGTATGAAGGTATATGCCATTTGGTCTTTCTTTATGCAACATTACATTATATACTATTTTTTTCCTCTCATTTTTTAGTATGTATTAATTAAATCTGACATTATCCGGATGTTTTATCCATCAAATATACGGTTAAGTTTATTTAGAAGAGAAGCACCACCAGCTGGTTCTATTCATTCGCAAATGGGAAAACTGTAGAAAAAGGTATAGAGTAATTGGTGTTGCCCGAGAAGTTTGAACCAATTATGTTAATAATCACCATCATTCTGTAATACACAACAATCGAACTTTGAAGTGCCATACGACCATTGTTCTTTGTTCATTCATAACAAGTATTTGATGATCATCATTTGTTCATTGTTAAATCAACACTTAATAACATTGCAAAATTAGAAACTGTTACATACATGTATAACGTAAATGCATAAAGTTGACCCATCAACGACGCTGCAGTATTGCGACAAGCTACACCCCCTCGAACTTACCAGAAATAAACTAGAAACGTGTGCTTCATCATTTGCAGATGTTTTGTTAACTGGAAGTATACATAACGTACGTGCTTGTTTTATCATAATTCAACAGGGTCATCATCATTGATAGATGTTTTGTTGACTGGAAGTATACATAACGTACGTGCTTGTTTTATCATAATATAACAGGGTCATCATCATTGGTAGATGTTTTGTTGACATGAAGTATACATAACGTATGTGGTTGTGTTATCACAATACGACAGGGTAATCATCATTGATAGATGTTTTGTTGACAGGAAGTATACATAACGTATGTGGTTGTTTTATCACAATACGACAGAGTAATCAACATTGGTAGATGTTTTGTTGACAGGAAGTATACATAACGTATGTGGTTGTTTTATCACAATACGACAGAGTAATCATCATTGATAGATGTTTTGTTGACAGGAAGTATACATAACGTATGTGCTTGTTTTATCACAATACGACAGGGTAATCATCATTGGTAGATGTTTTGTTGACATGAAGTATACATAACGTATGTGATTGTTTTATCATAATACGACCGAGTAATCATCATTGATAGATGTTTTGTTGACATGAAGTATACATAACGTATGTGGTTGTTTTATCACAATACGACAGGGTAATCATCATTGATAGATGTTTTGTTGACATGAAGTATACATAACGTATGTGGTTGTTTTATCACAATACGACAGGGTAATCATCATTGATAGATGTTTTGTTGACATGAAATATATCTAACGTATGTGCTTGTTTTATCATAATACGACCGAGTAATCATCATTGGTAGATGTTTTGTTGACATGAAGTATACATAACATATGTGGTTGTTTTATCATAATACGACAGGATAATCATCATTTGGTAGATGTTTTGTTGACAGGAAGTATACATAACGTATGTGGTTATTTTATCATAATACGACAGGGTAATCATCATTGATAAATGTTTTGTTGACATGAAGAATACATAACGTATGTGGTTGTTTTATCATAATACGACAGAGTAATCATCATTTGGTAGATGTTTTGTTGACAGGAAGTATACATAACATATGTGGTTGTTTTATCATAATACGACAGGATAATCATCATTGATAGATGTTTTGTTGACATGAAGTATACATAACGTATGTGGTTGTTTTATCACAATACGACAGGGTAATCATCATTGATAAATGTTTTGTTGACATGAAGTATACCTAACGTATGTGGTTGTTTTATCATAATACGACAGAGTAATCATCATTGGTAGATGTTTTGTTGACATGAAGTATATATAACGTACGTGGTTGTTTTATCATAATACAACAGGGTCATCATCATTGATAGATGTTTTGTTGACATGAAGTATACATAACGTATGTGGTTGTTTTATCACAATACGACAGGGTAATCATCATTGGTAGATGTTTTGTTGACATGAAGTATACATAACGTATGTGATTGTTTTATCATAATACGACAGAGTAATCATCATTTGGTAGATGTTTTGTTGACATGAAGTATACATAACGTATGTGGTTATTTTATCATAATACGACAGGGTAATCATCATTGATAGATGTTTTGTTGACATGAAGTATACATAACGTACGTGGTTGTTTTATCACAATACGACAGGGTAATCATCATTGGTAGATGTTTTGTTGACATGAAGTATACAAAACGTACGAGCTTGTTTTATCACAATACGACAGGGTAATCATCATTGGTAGATGTTTTGTTGACATGAAGTATACAAAACGTACGTGCTTGTTTTATCATAATACAACAGGGTCATCATCATTGATAGATGTTTTGTTGACATGAAGTATACATAACGTATGTGGTTGTTTTATCATAATACGACAGAGTAATCATCATTGGTAGATGTTTTGTTGACATGAAGTATACATAACGTATGTGGTTGTTTTATCATAATACGACAGAGTAATCATCACTGGTTTGACATGAAGTATACATAACGTATGTGGTTGTTTTATCACAATACGACAGAGTAATCATCATTGGTAGATGTTTTGTTGACAGGAAGAATACATAACGTATGTGGTTGTTTTATCACAATACGACAGGGTAATCATCATTGGTAGATGTTTTGTTGACAGGAAGTATACATGACGTATGTGGTTGTTTTATCACAATACGACAGAGTAATCATCATTGATAGATGTTTTGTTGACATGAAGTATACATAACGTATGTGGTTGTTTTATCACAATACGACAGGGTAATCATCATTGATAGATGTTTTGTTGACATGAAGTATACATAACGTATGTGGTTGTTTTATCACAATACGACAGGGTAATCATCATTGGTAGATGTTTTGTTGACATGAAGTATACATAACGTATGTGGTTGTTTTATCACAATACGACAGGGTAATCATCATTGGTAGATGTTTTGTTGACAGGAAGTATACATATCGTATGTGGTAGTTTTATCACAATACGACAGGGTAATCATCATTGATAGATGTTTTGTTGACATGAAGTATACATAACGTATGTGGTTGTTTTATCACAATACGACAGATTAATCATCATTGGTAGATGTTTTGTTGACATGAAGTATACATAACGTATGTGGTTGTTTTATCACAATACGACAGGGTAATCATCATTGATAGATGTTTTGTTGACAGGAAGTATACATAACGTATGTGGTTGTTTTATCATAATACGACAGAGTAATCATCATTGGTAGAGGTTTTGTTGACAGGAAGTATACATAACGTACGAGCTTGTTTTATCATAATACGACAGAGTAATCATCATTGATAGATGTTTTGTTGACAGGAAGTTTCATAACGTACGAGCTTGTTTTATCATAATACGACAGGGTAGTCGTTATTTAATATTTTTTTCACACCGGCAAACAACCCTTTAAACACACACAGAGAGTATTTTTGTAGCTTGTGCAATTTATATTCTAGTTATAGACATTATTTATAAAATGTATTTGATATATTTATGTATCATATTTCAATAATAAACTGTAGTTATATCCAAATGTATTTTATATATCGACTTTTTTTCCCTATATTACTGTATTGGAGGAATTACACTACACAATATATATTGCAACATATTTATGCATGACACCAAAGTGTTCTTAAATTAAACAAAACATACTTAAATGCGCTCAAGTAAAAAAAAATACAAACGTTTCCCTACTACTGCATGTACTTAATGACTAAGTCTACCTTTGACATTGTTGATCTGAACTGAAGCAGCAGATACGAGTTCATTTTGTATTGTAATTGTGTTTGGTCCAATGACTATACCAACGTTGGCGTTTGTTAACTCTGCTGCGGTCTCTAAGGTGTCCTCATACTCCACGTAGATTTCTACTATCAAGCTGCTTTGTCTGAAACATTAATAAAGTACTAAAATGTTTTACTTGATAAAATTATAGAACTAATGCATTAGTTTTCAGGTAGTTTTGAAGTATTGCCTCACCTCAGTGGAGATGGCAACATGATTTATGTTTAG
The DNA here is from genome assembly GCA_029582155.1 of Panopea generosa. Taxonomy (NCBI): domain Eukaryota; kingdom Metazoa; phylum Mollusca; class Bivalvia; order Adapedonta; family Hiatellidae; genus Panopea; species Panopea generosa. The sequence continues at coordinate 21,030,421 of CM055896.1, read as the reverse complement.
CGGTTTGCTAATGTTTCGATAGCTAATATTCATCTTATTAGTTTTGTCTATATGTGGCAATGATGGTGTCTGCTAATGAATTAAGCCAGTATTGGATGCCAATAAGTATGTTTTGGGTGACAATATATTAGTTTTAGTTAACACTAAATGCTTTTATCTCGACTGCGATGAAAGCTCAGAGCTTATATGAAACGCTCTCGAGTCCGCTTTCTGGGTAGAACCAGTACTGAGTGTTGTGTTATGAGAGGCATCAAGTCGAGCTACGGTTAGAACCCACAACCTCTGGCGTGAGCGGCCAACACTCTTTCCATAAGACTACCGCCCCACTTAAATGTCAGTTTTAAGGTACGAATAGGTCATTCTGTCGTTTTTGCAGTATGTGTTTAAGAAAGTACAATGTCATGCTATCCCTTGTAATCAATGCACTTTTTTTTCTGATAATCACGCTTAACTGCTTTAGACGTGAATTATTTATTTTGAGTTTACTTCAATATCAGTTGGTAGTTTAACGTATAGCAATGCACATGACAATAAATATATTCAAAATCTAATCAACGCCATTTTGTTATACTGAAAGACAACTTTCAATGGTTAGGCTGTAAGCTAGGTAAAACTCTTTCTTGTTATTATGCCGCATATGAGATATACCTCTCTTTATGTCGGTGAAGTATAATCTATAGCTTACAATGTGTAAGCTATATGAAATATCTAACGCTTTATATTGTGTCGAGTATTGACCTTGCAAAAAAGGTCTTGAATTAAAATACCATTTTCCAAGGTCAATATCTGTTAGTTATAGATAAACAAAATTGCTTGGAATTGCCACATGTAATGAGGAATTCCATTATTCAATTTAAAAGAATAGTGAATTCATCCAGAGGATGCTCTTAAAAACATCCGTATTTCAACCATGGTCACCCCTTTAGTTAACTAAAACAGGAATCTGCTTACAGCTTCATAATAAAGATAATAAATGTCCAGAACTAATGCTATATCAAAATTAATGATAATTGGAAGAAATGTCCCTTTAAATAATTTTTCGAGTTTACTTGTTTTCTTGAAATTCGGCCATCAAAATTCATTTTGTTAACAACTGTTTATATTCTTCACTTCCATCTGTTAACGAAATTGAACTTAAGTTTCTGTTTACCTGAGCTTGCGTATGTCGATTGTTTTGACTTTTGTTCCCATGAACCATTTGTAGTAGACCTCAAGCTGCATGAATGAAATGCAAATAATGTTGAATATTATGTGTTTTAAGATATTAGATTAACATATGAACATGTATATTTATATTCCGAGACCATCGTCAGTACTCCTTAACTTCATATTTATCGCACATGTAACGAGATTTCAAGATTAAGAAAGTAAAATCATATATATCTTTATACAATCTAATTATGTCATCCTAGTTTTGTAAAGTGTTTAAAACATATAAAAAATCAAGTTCATATAGTAAATACATTATTATTCTATGTCATAGACGACGATATCGGAATAGCTGTACTAAAATTAATTTCATGACAACATGTAACACCAAGCAAGAGTCGGTATTTTTCCTACATCGTTATAGCTCTACTAAATATCATTTCATGACAACATGTAACACCAAGCAAGAGTCGGTATTTTTCCTACATCGTTATAGCTCTACTAAATATCATTTCATGACAACATATAACACCAAGCAAGAGTCGGTATTTTTCCTACATCGTTATAGCTCTACTAAATATCATTTCATGACAACATGTAACACCAAGCAAGAGTCGGTATTTTTCCTACATCGTTATAGCTCTACTAAATATCATTTCATGACAACATATAACACCAAGCAAGTGTCGGTATTTTTCCTACATCGTTATAGCTTTACTAAATATCATTTCATGACAACATGTAACACCAAGCAAGAGTCGGTATTTTTCCTACATCGTTATAGCTCTACTAAATATCATTTCATGACAACATATAACACCAAGCAAGTGTCGGTATTTTTCCTACATCGTTATAGCTCTACTAAATATCATTTCATGACAACATATAACACCAAGCAAGTGTCGGTATTTTTCCTACATCGTTATAGCTCTACTAAATATCATTTCATGACAACATATAACACCAAGCAAGTGTCGGTATTTTTCCTACATCGTTATAGCTCTACTAAATATCATTTCATGACAACATATAACACCAAGCAAGTGTCGGTATTTTTCCTACATCGTTATAGCTCTACTAAATATCATTTCATGACAACATGTAACACCAAGCAAGAGTCGGTATTTTTCCTACATCGTTATAGCTCTACTAAATATCATTTCATGACAACATATAACACCAAGCAAGTGTCGGTATTTTTCCTACATCGTTATAGCTTTACTAAATATCATTTCATGACAACATGTAACACCAAGCAAGAGTCGGTATTTTTCCTACATCGTTATAGCTCTACTAAATATCATTTCATGACAACATATAACACCAAGCAAGTGTCGGTATTTTTCCTACATCGTTATAGCTCTACTAAATATCATTTCATGACAACATATAACACCAAGCAAGTGTCGGTATTTTTCCTACATCGTTATAGCTCTACTAAATATCATTTCATGACAACATATAACACCAAGCAAGTGTCGGTATTTTTCCTACATCGTTATAGCTCTACTAAATATCATTTCATGACAACATATAACACCAAGCAAGTGTCGGTATTTTTCCTACATCGTTATAGCTCTACTAAATATCATTTCATGACAACATATAACACCAAGCAAGTGTCGGTATTTTTCCTACATCGTTATAGCTCTACTAAATATCATTTCATGACAACATATAACACCAAGCAAGTGTCGGTATTTTTCCTACATCGTTATAGCTCTACTAAATATCATTTCATGACAACATGTAACACCAAGCAAGAGTCGGTATTTTTCCTACATCGTTATAGCTCTACTAAATATCATTTCATGACAACATGTAACACCAAGCAAGAGTCGGTATTTTTCCTACATCGTTATAGCTCTACTAAATATCATTTCATGACAACATATAACACCAAGCAAGTGTCGGTATTTTTCCTACATCGTTATAGCTCTACTAAATATCATTTCATGACAACATATAACACCAAGCAAGAGTCGGTATTTTTCCTACATTGGTATAGCTCTACTAAATATCATTTCATGACAACATATAACACCAAGCAAGAGTCGGTATTTTTCCTACATTGGTATAGCTGTACTTAATATCATTTTATGACAACATGTAACACCAAGCAAGAGTCGGTATTTTTCCTACATTGGTATAGCTCTACTAAATATCATTTCATGACAACATGTAACACCAAGCAAGAGTCGGTATTTTTCCTACATCGTTATAGCTCTACTAAATATCATTTCATGACAACATATAACACCAAGCAAGTGTCGGTATTTTTCCTACATCGTTATAGCTCTACTAAATATCATTTCATGACAACATATAACACCAAGCAAGAGTCGGTATTTTTCCTACATTGGTATAGCTCTACTAAATATCATTTCATGACAACATATAACACCGAGCAAGAGTCGGTATTTTTCCTACATTGGTATAGCTGTACTTAATATCATTTTATGACAACATATAACACCAAGCAAGAGTCGGTATTTTTCCTACATTGGTATAGCTCTACTAAATATCATTTCATGACAACATATAACACCAAGCAAGAGTCGGTATTTTTCCTACATTGGTATAGCTGTACTAAATATCATTTCATGACAACATATAACACCAAGCAAGAGTCGGTATTTTTCCTACATTGGTATAGCTGTACTTAATATCATTTTATGACAACATATAACACCAAGCAAGAGTCGGTATTTTTCCTACATTGGTATAGCTCTACTAAATATCATTTCATGACAACATATAACACCAAGCAAGAGTCGGTATTTTTCCTACATTGGTATAGCTGTACTTAATATCATTTTATGACAACATATAACACCAAGCAAGAGTCGGTATTTTTCCTACATTGGTATAGCTGTAATTAATATCATTTTATGACAACATATAACACCAAGCAAGTGTCGGTATTTTTCCTACATCGTTATAGCTCTACTAAATATCATTTCATGACAACATATAACACCAAGCAAGAGTCGGTATTTTTCCTACATTGGTATAGCTCTACTAAATATCATTTCATGACAACATATAACACCAAGCAAGAGTCGGTATTTTTCCTACATTGGTATAGCTCTACTAAATATCATTTCATGACAACATATAACACCAAGCAAGTGTCGGTATTTTTCCTACATCGTTATAGCTCTACTAAATATCATTTCATGACAACATGTAACACCAAGCAAGAGTCGGTATTTTTCCTACATCGTTATAGCTCTACTAAATATCATTTCATGACAACATATAACACCAAGCAAGTGTCGGTATTTTTCCTACATCGTTATAGCTCTACTAAATATCATTTCATGACAACATGTAACACCAAGCAAGAGTCGGTATTTTTCCTACATCGTTATAGCTCTACTAAATATCATTTCATGACAACATATAACACCAAGCAAGTGTCGGTATTTTTCCTACATCGTTATAGCTCTACTAAATATCATTTCATGACAACATATAACACCAAGCAAGAGTCGGTATTTTTCCTACATTGGTATAGCTCTACTAAATATCATTTCATGACAACATATAACACCAAGCAAGAGTCGGTATTTTTCCTACATTGGTATAGCTCTACTAAATATCATTTCATGACAACATATAACACCAAGCAAGAGTCGGTATTTTTCCTACATCGTTATAGCTCTACTAAATATCATTTCATGACAACATATAACACCAAGCAAGAGTCGGTATTTTTCCTACATCGTTATAGCTCTACTAAATATCATTTCATGACAACATATAACACCAAGCAAGAGTCGGTATTTTTCCTACAATGGTATAGCTCTACTAAATATCATTTCATGACAACATATAACACCAAGCAAGTGTCGGTATTTTTCCTACATTGGTATAGCTCTACTAAATATCATTTCATGACAACATATAACACCAAGCAAGAGTCGGTATTTTTCCTACATTGGTATAGCTGTACTTAATATCATTTTATGACAACATATAACACCAAGCAAGAGTCGGTATTTTTCCTACATCGTTATAGCTCTACTAAATATCATTTTATGACAACATATAACACCAAGCAAGAGTCGGTATTTTTCCTACATTGGTATAGCTCTACTAAATATCATTTCATGACAACATATAACACCAAGCAAGTGTCGGTATTTTTCCTACATTGGTATAGCTCTACTAAATATCATTTCATGACAACATATAACACCAAGCAAGAGTCGGTATTTTTCCTACATTGGTATAGCTCTACTAAATATCATTTCATGACAACATATAACACCAAGCAAGTGTCGGTATTTTTCCTACATTGGTATAGCTCTACTAAATATCATTTCATGACAACATATAACACCAAGCAAGAGTCGGTATTTTTCCTACATTGGTATAGCTCTACTAAATATCATTTCATGACAACATATAACACCAAGCAAGAGTCGGTATTTTTCCTACATTGGTATAGCTGTACTTAATATCATTTTATGACAACATGTAACACCAAACTAGTGTCAGTATTTTTCCTACATCGTTATAGCGGTACCAAAACTCCATAAAAACATGCAACAACAAGCTAGTGTTTCTATACGGTTATTACTGCACTAAATCTTACTGGCATTATATAGTATACAATACCAAACATGATAATAAGTAAGTGTTGTATATGACAATACCAATATGTAACGCCAAGGCTTGGTAGTTTTCCTATATTAAAATAACTGTATTAAATCTTACATGTTTGACAACCTGTCTTTAATTTCCTATATCGGTACAATTGCATTAAATATCGCCTCTACGACAACATGAAGTAACGCCAAGTTTTGTTTTATAGTTTTTATTCCGTTATAAATGTATTAAATATCACCTCTATTATAACAAGTAAGACCAAACATTTGTAGTTTTCTTATATCGGTATAACTGTATAAAATATTACCTACTTGGCAACATATAATACCAATATTGATTGTTTTCCTATATTGATAAAGCTGTACTAAGTCTCATTTCTTTGATAAGTAACATATATATATATTAGGTCTTGTAGGTTAACTTTTATCACAATAATTGATGGCTTTCCATTATTGATATAACTGTTATAAATGCCACCTCTAAGACAAGTATAACCGAGTCATGGTCGTTTTCTTGATCTATAAACTACTAAATATTACCTCTATGACAACAAGTAACACCGAGTTATGGTAGTTTTCTTGAATATGTATAACTACTAAATCTTTCCTCTATGACAACAAGTAACACCAAACCATTGTAGTTTTCTTGAATCTATACAACTACTAAATCTTTCCTCTATGACAACAAGTAACACCAAACCATTGTAGTTTTCTTGAATCTATACAACTACTAAATCTTTCCTCTATGACAACAAGTAACAGCGAGCCATTGTAGTTTTCTTGAATCTATATAACTACTAAATATGTCCTCTATGACAACAAGTAACACCGAGCCATTGTAGTTTTCTTGAATCTATATAACTTCTAAATATGTCCTCTATGACAACAAATAACAACGAGCCATTGTAGTTTTCTTGAATCTATATACTACTAAATATGTCCTCAATGACAACAAGTAACACCAAGCCATTGTAGTTTTCTTGAATCTATATAACTACTAAATATGTCCTCTATGACAACAAGTAACACCGAGCCATTGTAGTTTTCTTGAATCTATATACTACTAAATATGTCCTCTATGACAACAAGTAACACCAAGCCATTGTAGTTTTCTTGAATCTATATAACTACTAAATATGTCCTCTATGACAACAAGTAACAGCGAGCCATTGTAGTTTTCTTGAATCTATATACTACTAAATATGTCCTCTATGACAACAAGTAACAGCGAGCCATTGTAGTTTTCTTGAATCTATATACTACTAAATATGTCCTCTATAACAACAAGTAACACCGAGCCATTGTAGTTTTCTTGAATCTATATAACTACTAATTATGTCCTCTATGACAACAAGTAACACCGAGCCATTGTAGTTTTCTTGAATCTATATACTACTAAATATGTCCTCTATGACAACAAGTAACACCAAGCCATTGTAGTTTTCTTGAATCTATATAACTACTAAATATGTCCTCTATGACAACAAGTAACAGCGAGCCATTGTAGTTTTCTTGAATCTATATAACTACTAAATATGTCCTCTATGACAACAAGTAACACCAAGCCATTATAGTTTTCTTGAATCTATATAACTACTAAATATGTCCTCTATGACAACAAGTAACACCGAGCCATTGTAGTTTTCTTGAATCTATATAACTACTAAATATGTCCTCTATGACAACAAGTAAAACCGAGCCATTGTAGTTTTCTTGAATCTATATAACTACTAAATATGTCCTCTATGACAACAAGTAACACCGAGCCATTGTAGTTTTCTTGAATCTATATAACTACTAAATATGTCCTCTATGACAACAAGTAACACCGAGCCATTGTAGTTTTCTTGAATCTATATAACTACTAAATATGTCCTCTATGACAACAAGTAACAACGAGCCATTGTAGTTTTCTTGAATCTATATAACTACTAAATATGTCCTCTATGACAACAAGTAACAACGAGCCATTGTAGTTTCCTTGAATCTATATAACTACTAAATATGTCCTCTATGACAACAAGTAACACCAAACCATTGTAGTTTTCTTGAATCTATATAACTACTAAATATGTCCTCTATGACAACAAGTAACAATGAGCCATTGTAGTTTTCTTGAATCTATATAACTACTTAATATGTCCTCTATGACAACAAGTAACACCAAGCCATTGTAGTTTTCTTGAATCTAAATAACTACTAAATATGTCCTCTATGACAACAAGTAACAACGAGCCATTGTAGTTTTCTTGAATCTATATAACTACTAAATATGTCTTCTATGACAACAAGTAACAACGAGCCATTGTAGTTTTCTTGAATCTATATAACTACTAAATATGTCCTCTATGACAACAAGTAACACCGAGCCATTGTTGTTTTCTTGAATCTATATAACTACTAAATATGTCCTCTATGACAACAAGTAACACCAAGCCATTGTAGTTTTCTTGAATCTATATAACTACTAAATATGTCCTCTATGACAACAAGTAACAACGAGCCATTGTAGTTTTCTTGAATCGATATAACTACTTAATATGTCCTCTATGACAACAAGTAACACCAAGCCATTGTAGTTTTCTTCAATCTAAATAACTACTAAATATGTCCTCTATGACAACAAGTATCAACGAGCCATTGTAGTTTTCTTGAATCGATATAACTACTTAATATGTCCTCTATGACAACAAGTAACACCAAGCCATTGTAGTTTTCTTGAATCTAAATAACTACTAAATATGTCCTCTATGACAACAAGTAACAACGAGCCATTGTAGTTTTCTTGAATCTATATAACTACTAAATATGTCCTCTATGACAACAAGTAACAACGAGCCATTGTAGTTTTCTTGAATATATAGATGTATAACTACTGAATATGTCCTCTATGACAACAAGTAACACCGAGCCATTGTAGTTTTATTGAATCTATATAACTACTAAATATGTCCTCTATGACAACAAGTAACAGCGAGCCATTGTAGTTTTCTTGAATCTATGTAACTACTAAATATGTCCTCTATGACAACAAGTAACAACGAGCCATTGTAGTTTTCTTGAATCTATATAACTACTTAATATGTCCTCTATGACAACAAGTAACACCAAACCATTGTAGTTTTCTTGAATCTAAATAACTACTAAATATGTCCTCTATGACAACAAGTAACAACGAGCCATTGTAGTTTTCTTGAATCTATATAACTACTAAATATGTCCTCTATGACAACAAGTAACAACGAGCCATTGTAGTTTTCTTGAATCTATATAACTACTAAATATGTCCTCTATGACAACAAGTAACACCGAGCCATTGTAGTTTTCTTGAATCTATATAACTACTAAATATGTCCTCTATGACAACAAGTAACACCAAGCCATTGTAGTTTTCTTGAATCTATATAACTACTAAATATGTCCTCTATGACAACAAGTAACAACGAGCCATTGTAGTTTTCTTGAATCGATATAACTACTTAATATGTCCTCTATGACAACAAGTAACACCAAGCCATTGTAGTTTTCTTGAATCTAAATAACTACTAAATATGTCCTCTATGACAACAAGTAACAACGAGCCATTGTAGTTTTCTTGAATCTATATAACTACTAAATATGTCCTCTATGACAACAAGTAACAACGAGCCATTGTAGTTTTCTTGAATCTATAGATGTATAACTACTAAATATGTCCTCTATGACAACAAGTAACACCGAGCCATTGTAGTTTTCTTGAATCTATATAACTACTAAATATGTCCTCTATGACAACAAGTAACACCGAGCCATTGTAGTTGTCTTGAATCTATATAACTACTAAATATGTCCTCTATGACAACAAGTAACACCAAGCCATTGTAGTTTTCTTGAATCTATATAACTACTAATTATGTCCTCTATGACAACAAGTAACAGCGAGCCATTGTAGTTTTCTTGAATCTATATAACTACTAAATATGTCCTCTATGACAACAAGTAACACCGAGCCATTATAGTTTTCTTGAATCTATATAACTACTAAATATGTCCTCTATGACAACAAGTAACAACGAGCCATTGTAGTTATCTTGAATCTATATAACTACTAAATATGTCCTCTATGACAACAAGTAACAACGAGCCATTGTAGATTTCTTGAATCTATATAACTACTAAATATGTCCTCTATGACAACAAGTTACACCGAGCCATTGTAGTTTTCTTGAATCTATATAACTACTAAATATGTCCTCTATGACAACAAGTAACAACGAGCCATTGTAGTTTTCTTGAATCTATATAACTACTAAATATGTCCTCTATGACAACAAGTAACACCGAGCCATTGTAGTTTTCTTGAATCTATATAGCTACTAAATATGTCCTCTATGACAACAAGTAACAACGAGCCATTGTAGTTTTCTTGAATCTATATAACTACTTAATATGTCCTCTATGACAACAAGTAACACCAAGCCATTGTAGTTTTCTTGAATCTAAATAACTACTAAATATGTCCTCTATGACAACAAGTAACAAAGAGCCATTGTAGTTTTCTTGAATATATACATGTATAACTACTAAATATGTCCTCTATGACAACAAGTAACACCGAGCCATTGTAGTTTTCTTGAATCTATATAACTACTAAATATGTCCTCTATGACAACAAGTAACAACGAGCCATTGTAGTTTTCTTGAATCTATATAACTACTAAATATGTCCTCTATGACAACAAGTAACAGCGAGCCATTGTAGTTTTCTTGAATCTATATAACTACTAAATATGTCCTCTATGACAACAAGTAACACCGAGCCATTGTAGTTTTCTTGAATCTATATAACTACTAAATATGTCCTCTATGACAACAAGTAACACCAAGCCATTGTAGTTTTCTTGAATCTATATAACTACTTAATATGTCCTCTATGACAACAAGTAACACCGAGCCATTGTAGTTTTCTTGAATCTATATAACTACTAAATATGTCCTCTATGACAACAAGTAACACCAAGCCATTGTAGTTTTCTTGAATCTATATAACTACTAAATATGTCCTCTATGACAACAAGTAACACCGAGCCATTGTAGTTTTCTTGAATCTATATAACTACTAAATATGTCCTCTATGACAACAAGTAACACCGAGCCATTGTAGTTTTCTTGAATCTATATAACTACTAAATATGTCCTCTATGACAACAAGTAACAACGAGCCATTGTAGTTTTCTTGAATCTATATAACTACTAAATATGTCCTGTATGACAACAAGTAACACCGAGCCATTGTAGTTTTCTTGAATCTATATAACTACTAAATATGTCCTCTATAACAACAAGTAACACCAAGCCATTGTAGTTTTCTTGAATCTATATAACTACTAAATATGTCCTCTATGACAACAAGTAACACCGAGCCATTGTAGTTTTCTTGAATCTATATAACTACTAAATATGTCCTCTATAACAACAAGTAACACCAAGCCATTGTAGTTTTCTTGAATCTATATAACTACTAAATATGTCTTCTATGACAACAAGTAACACCGAGCCATTGTAGTTTTCTTGAATCTATATAACTACTAAATATGTCCTCTATAACAACAAGTAACACCGAGCCATTGTAGTTTTCTTGAATCTATATAACTACTAAATATGTCCTGTATGACAACAAGTAACACCGAGCCATTGTAGTTTTCTTGAATCTATATAACTACTAAATATGTCCTCTATAACAACAAGTAACACCAAGCCATTGTAGTTTTCTTGAATCTATATAACTACTAAATATGTCCTCTATGACAACAAGTAACACCAAGCCATTGTAGTTTTCTTGAATCTATATAACTACTAAATATGTCCTCTATGACAACAAGTAACACCGAGCCATTGTAGTTTTCTTGAATCTATATAACTACTAAATATGTCCTCTATGACAACAAGTAACAACGAGCCATTGTAGTTTTCTTGAATCTATATAACTACTAAATATGTCCTGTATGACAACAAGTAACACCTAGCCATTGTAGTTTTCTTGAATCTATATAACTACTAAATATGTCCTCTATAACAACAAGTAACACCGAGCCATTGTAGTTTTCTTGAATCTATATAACTACTAAATATGTCTTCTATGACAACAAGTAACAACGAGCCATTGTAGTTTTCTTGAATCTATATAACTACTAAATATGTCCTGTATGACAACAAGTAACACCGAGCCATTGTAGTTTTCTTGAATCTATATAACTACTAAATATGTCTTCTATGACAACAAGTAACACCGAGCCATTGTAGTTTTCTTGAATCTATATAACTACTAAATATGTCCTCTATGACAACAAGTAACACCAAGCCATTGTAGTTTTCTTGAATCTATATAACTACTAAATATGTCCTCTATGACAACAAGTAACAACGAGCCATTGTAGTTTTCTTGAATCTATATAACTACTAAATATGTCCTGTATGACAACAAGTAACAACGAGCCATTGTAGTTTTCTTGAATCTATATAACTACTAAATATGTCCTGTATGACAACAAGTAACAGCGAGCCATTGTAGTTTTCTTGAATCGATATAACTACTAAATATGTCCTCTATAACAACAAGTAACACCAAGCCATTGTAGTTTTCTTGAATCTATATAACTACTAAATATGTCCTCTATGACAACAAGTAACACCGAGCCATTGTAGTTTTCTTGAATCTATATAACTACTAAATATGTCCTCTATGACAACAAGTAACAACGAGCCATTGTAGTTTTTCTTGAATCTATATAACTACTAAATATGTCCTGTATGACAACAAGTAACACCGAGCCATTGTAGTTTTCTTGAATCTATATAACTACTAAATATGTCCTCTATAACAACAAGTAACACCAAGCCATTGTAGTTTTCTTGAATCTATATAACTACTAAATATGTCTTCTATGACAACAAGTAACAACGAGCCATTGTAGTTTTCTTGAATCTATATAACTACTAAATATGTCCTCTATGACAACAAGTAACAACGAGCCATTGTAGTTTTTTTTAATCTATATAACTACTAAATCTTTCTTCTATAACAGCAAGTAACACTGAGCCATCATGGTAGTTTTCTTGATCTATAAACTACTAAATCTGACCTCTATGAAAATAAGTAACACCGAGCCATTGTAGTTTTCTTGAATCCATATAACTTCTAAATCTTTTTCTCTATGACAACAAGTAACAACGAGCCATTATAGTTTTCTTGATTCTATATAACTACTAAATATGTCCTCTATGACAACCAGTTACATCGTGCCATTGTAGATTTCTTGAATCTATATAACTGCTAAATCTTTCCTCTTTGACAACCAGTTACATCGTGCCATTGTACTTTTCTTGAATCTATATAACTGCTAAATCTTTCCTCTTTGACAACCAGTTACATCGTGCCATTGTAGTTTTCTTGAATCTATATAACTACTAAATATGTCCTCTATGACAGCAAGTAACACTGTGTCATGGTCGTTTTCTTGAATCTATATAACTGCTAAATCTTTCCTTCATGACAGCAAGTAACACCGAGCCATGGTAATTTTCTTGAATCTATATAACTACTAAATCTTTCCTGTATGACAGCAAGTGACACCGAGCAATTGTAGTTTTATTAAATCTATATATTGCATCATTCAAATTATGAGAAGAAATTCGTATCATACTACACCGCTTATTACAAAACACGACGTGTGTTGGTATTCTGGGCGTATGCGTTATGGTTGTGGGTGGTTTATTCGTGGGTGTTCTGATTGTGGCTGTTGCTGTTGTGGTTGTTGGTTTTGTTGTCGTATGTGTTGTTGCCGTTGATGTTGTGGTCATGGCTGTTCTGGTTGTGGTAGCTGGTGTTGAGGTTCTTAACTTTGCTGTCGTTGGCGTTGTAATCGTTGGTGCAGTTGTCGTTGTGGTAGCTGGTGCTGTCGTAGGTGTTGTGGTCGTTGGTGTTTTTGTAATTGGTGTCGTGGGAGTCGATGTTGCGGTTGTTTGTGTTGTGGTCGTCGATGTTGCAGTTGTTTGTGTTGTGGTCGTCGATGTTGTGTTTTTTTTGTGTTGTGGTCGTCGATGTTGCGGTTGTTTGTGTTGTGGTCGTCGATGTTGCGGTTGTATTTTTTGTGGTCGTCGATGTTGCGGTTGTATATGTTGTGGTCGTCGATGTTGCGGTTGAATCTTTTGTGGTCGTTGATGTTGCGGTTGTATGTGTTGTCGTCAATGATGTTCTGGTCGTTGATACCATAGTTATGATTGTAGTGATTGTTGACGTTGTTGTTTTTTGTTTTGGCGTCGTTTGTCTTGGTGTTGTTGTCGCTGATTTTGTTGTCGTTGGTGTTATGGTCGTTGTTGTCGTGTCTGTAAGTTTTATGGTTGTTGGTGTTGAGGTTGGTGGTTTGGTGGTTTTTGGTGTTGTAATTGTTGGTATTGTGGTTGTCGGTGTCAAGAATGTTGGTGTAATGGTTGTTTACGTTGTGATTGTGGTTGTTGTTGTGGTTGTAAGTGTTTTAGTTTTGGTGTTGTGGTTGTTGGTGTTGTGGTTGTCGGTGTCGATTTTGTTGGTGTTCTGGATGTTGGTATTGTGGTTGTCGTTGTCAGGGTTATTGATATTGTGGTTGTCGGTGTTATGGTTGTTTGTGCTGTGGTTGTTGATGTTGTGGTTGTTGGTGTCGATTTTGTTGGTGTTGTGGATATTGGTATTGTGGTTGTCGTTGTCAGGGTTATTGATATTGTGGTTGTCGGTGTTATGGTTGTTTGTGCTGTGGTTGTTGATGTTGTGGTTGTTGGTGTTGTGACTGTTGCCGTTGTGGTTGTTGGTGTTGTGGTTGTCGATGTTTTGATTTTTGGTGTTGATGTTGTGGTTGTTGTTGTGGTTGTTGGTGTTGTGGTTTTCGATGTTGTTGTCGCTGTTGCCATGACTGTTGGTGTTGCGATTGTTGATGTTGTTGTTGTCGGTGTTGATTTTGTTGGTGTTGTAGTTGTCGGTGTTGTGCTTTTTGGTATTGATGTTGTGGTCGTTGTTGTCTTGACAGTTGGTGTTGTGGTTGTTGGTGTCGTGGTTGTTGGTGTTGTTGTTTTTGGTGTTGATGTTGTGGTCGTTGTTGTCTTGACTGTTGGTGTCGTGGTTGTTGGTGTTGTGGTTGTCGATGTTGATTTTGTAGGTGTTGTTGTTGTCTGTGTTGATTTTGTGGTCATTGTTGTCTTGACTGTTAGTGTCGTGGTTGTTAGTATTGATGTTGTAGGTGTTGATGTTGTGGTCATTGTTGTCTTGACTGTTAGTGTTGTGGTTGTCGGTGATGGTGTTGTAGTTTTTGTTGTCTTGACTGTTGGTGTTGTGGTTGTCGGTGTTGTTGTTGGTGTTGATGTTGTAGTTTTTGTTGTCTTGATTGTTGATGTTGTGGTTGTTGGTGTTGTGGTTGTCGGTGTTGTGATTTTTGGTGTTGATGTTGTGGTTGTTGTTGTCTTGGCTGTTGCTGTTGTGGTTGTTAGTGTTTTGGTTGTCGGTGTTGGTTTTGTTGGTGTTTTGGTTGTCGGTGTTCCGGTTGCCGGTATTGTAGTTTTTAGTGTTGATGTTGTGGTTGTCGCTGATGTGGTCGCTATTGTCATGACTGTTGGGGTTGTGGATGCTGGTGTTGTCGTTGATTTTGTTGGTGTTGAGGTTTTTGGTGTTAATGTTGTGGTAGGTGTGGTCGTGTTGTGGTCGTTGGTGTTGCAGTTGTGGTTGTTGGTTTTGTAGTCGTTATTGTCGTTGCACATGTTCCACAACACAGTGCCCTTTTGCTTCCAGAGTAATTTTCACTTGACGACGCCACGCATCTAGTAATTTGTCTCCATATAAAATATAATATGAAATATATGTATACGATTTTACAAATTCTTCATAATCCAAATGTAACAGGACGATGAAAATATTCAGATAGTCCTGGACTTAAACTTCAGACCTTCCACGTACAAGTCGAATGCTCTACCGACTGAGCCAGCACGACTGTTTACATACGTTTCTCTTCTAACAGGTTACATACACACTGTGACATATTCTTTCATTAATTTAGAATTCGTCGAAATTTCACAAAGACCACAGAATCGTGTGAGTGTTTATCGGAATATAAACATGCATGTGTCACAGACCCACGTTGGCTGCCTATGTAAAAAAGCCGAGAAAATATGCAACCAGTGCGAAACTCAAACCCGTGACCTTGTGCTTACAGAGCGAATGTTCTGCAAATCGATTATAATATACTTGTATTAACTAATGCCTACTAATATTAACTGATTCTAACATACATTCGAAGTGCGATTGCTATATATTGTGTATTTGCCCGCTAACCATTGATAACTGACTAAATCGCCAATGTCTTCATTTCATACCCCCAAAGTACTCTGCCCGGTTAGAAATACATAATCTTTGTCTGTGGACCCATTTCAAGAAAGCGTCACGGTAGATTGATTGGGTTATTTTACAAAGGCACTGGATTACGGCAGAACCAAGAGCATGCCGTGATCCATGTCTACGACTAGAGAGGTAACACTGTAACTTTCTCAGACTTCAAAATATCCGTTACAATAACAGAAGTGTGCGCTGGAGCATGGTCATACAAGAGGAGAACATGCCTGAATCCAGTGACTTGGCGACTATTTTCGTAGAACCTTTTCAGTTTCATTAGTACCACATCACGATAGTACATTCCAGTCACACTCAACCCTTGTTTACCGGTACATGTATTGATAAACATTCAACAGAGAAGAACATTGCATAAAGAATAGTCTTTTCACTCAAGATCCGTTTTGCAATAACTGGCCTTCTGCCATGAATGGTGGCCCATATTTGGTTCCTAATCTTACGCACTAGTTCCAAAAAGTGTACCCAGGTTTCATCACCAGTGACAGCATTTCGAAATTGCCTTTGGTCATATTCAGTAAACATTTTAATCAGTTGTTTGGCAGTTTGGTCGTCAGTCAACAAGTGCAACATCCACCTAGCTAAAATTGTCCTATCTTTCATGATTTGTTTCAGAACAAAATGAACTTAAGTGAAACGCCTTTAATGCGTGCTATATCACGCACAGTATACGTCTGACACACCAATTGATTGAATGTGTTGTTCTACATATAGAGACTTGCACTTCTGGAACACTGAATACAATGTCAATAGTTCTTAAAGTGTCTCATCTCCATAGATTGTCATATGTCAGTCTAAAAATGCAGGATAAACATATGGTTGACCACGTTGCTTTTTCGCAATTTTGATGTTTTGATGACATCCCTTCATTTTGACAATTCTGCCCATTTGTATCACTACGCATTTTCAAACTGTTATATCATCACCAAACAGTATCCAATGCCATCCAAACTTGACATAACTCATGAAAATGTTCCAATGTTCGCATGTGTACAAAAATATGACCAATTTAAGCATTTTCAACAAAACTAATGCCCAACTGATGTACACAGCTCTATTTTCTTGAGCGCAATAATCGTGGGGAAGTTATTGAGACCTATATCGCTTATCATTGCGAGCAATTTCTCTAACTTTAGACACGATTTACTTACATGTTAATGTCTTTGATCGACCAGATTTTGTTGTATTTTTTAAACAAGAGGCCCAAGAGGGCCTGAGGACGCTCTACTGACTCATGAACCCTCGGGCGGGGTCATTTTTACCCCTAGGGACACCATTTGAACAAATCTAACAATACTATAGTTGGTCATCATTACTACATAAACATTTTGAAAATATATTTGGCTGTTCATGAGAAGAAGTTTTGGACTATTTTTAGTAACGGCGGCCATCTTGAATTTCAGATCGAAAAAAAAATCTTCTGTATTGTCTCCTATGCAACAGAAACATGCATGTGAAGTTTCATTTTAATTGGCCTAGTGGTTTCAGAAAAGGAATGAAAGAAAAAGAGAATTTTCTGTTTTCCCATAGTATCCCTATGTAAAATTCTAAGTCCCCTTACAGGGCCCCTATAAATTTTAGCCCCTTAATTCTTATCTGCAATCAAACCCCTACACATAGGGATAATTTATGTCAAATATGAACAAATCTGACAAACCGGTTCTCAAGAAAACAGTTTTAGTAATTCCCCATTTTTACCCTTTTTGGGCCCCTCCTGACCCCTTAAGACAGTGGAACCCATTCATTTTTACAAATCTGAACCTCCTTCACCTAACAATGCTTCTGTGAAGATATAGGCAAAATCATTTCAATTTAAAAAAAAAAAAAAGAATATTATAATGACATGTGTCCCCTAATTGAACCGTCGGGGCGGGGTCATATTTAACCCTAGGGACACCATTTGAACAAATCTAACAATACTATAGTTGGTCATCATTACTACATAAACATTTTGAAAATCTGTTGGGCCGTTCATGTGAAGAAGATTTTTTAAGTTTTGGACTATTTTAGTAACGGCGGCCATCTTGAATTTCAGATCGAAAAAAAAATTCTTCTGTATAGTCTCCTATGCAACAGAAACATGCATGTGAAGTTTCAGTTTAATTGGCCTAGTGGTTTCAGAGAAAGTGCTGCTAACAGACGACAGACGACAGACAACGCGCCATCGCATAAGCACTTCTGGCCTTTGGCCAGTAGAGCTAAAAACTCTACACCAGAATCAAATTCCTTTTTTCCATCTACAAACTGTCTCATAAGACACTTTTGCCAACCCAGTTAACTCTTGTGAATCTTAAAAGATACTTATTATATGAATGGTAGAACAATAGATTATCTTAACTCAATAATACAATGACCCCCTTCCCTAAAATGACAGAAAGAAATAATTTGCATCTATATTTTCATTACAATAACAGCTGATCGAAAGAAACTATTCTTTATTTCTTTTTGTTAGTAGATTTCAACTTGTTTACTCTGTGTACTGGAGCAAATATTTTTAAATTATCATGTTATCATAGAGAATTTCACAGTGAGTTAATTTTCTACCAAGTAGTTTTCACTTGTTAAATGTATGCATTCGAAGTTCTAATTATAGACAGGTCAACCAACGCACATGTTTCCTTGTTTCTATTTATATCATCAATCCAGTTTTTTGGAAAACTCATTTTGACAACAGACGACAAATATGTAAAACAATAAAGCGTAAATAAAACTGATACAAAAACACTTATGAAAAGCTGAAATATTCAAAATATATATTTACAAGATTTTAGAAAGATAAATATCTTTGAAATAATAATAGAGCTATACGATACCATTCCAACCAACCCACCCTATTTTTCTCCGAGTTTGAATGTCGAATTGCAGCACTGTTCCATGAATGACTCTTTAAATCTACTTAACAGAAGATATCATGTTTAAGTTGTTTTATCTCTAGTTTAACACCTACCATGTTCATCACTGTCTGTGCCACCAGTAATCCCAGAAAAGGAGGGTGTCTCTCCAAAGACGTCAATGATTCTGGCATGTTGTTCAGATAGAATCTTCTTCTTTGGACCACCATCAGTGTTGACAAATTAATCATTCAGATTTCACAGGCAACTGATTGTTTATACACAGATTATAATCCCTATGTAACCTTAAATGTTTTACAATGTGTTAAACAAGCAAGATGATCTTCAAGTAAAATATCCATTACTTTTCTTGATTTTTTAGACGATATATGCACATATATTCTATAATCATAAATACTTCAACCATTTTAAAGACAATTTTTAGTTTAAACTTATTTATTTTACTTCGATTGTGAAACAATTTCTTACAACTTAGGCAAATCACGTTCGAAGTCACCTGGTCAGAACCAGTACTAAGCATATGCGGAAAATTGTCTTGCTCAATGACACCAGTCATAGCCGTGGCGGAGGATCGAACACACGACCCTCCGATCATGGATTCGGTACTTTACCACTGGACCACGCGCTCCACTTTTCTTTAGCCGGGTCTGATAAGCTCAGTCGGTTGCACGTCTGATTATCAATCCAGGGATCCTAAGTTCGAATCACGGCCCGGCTATAGTCTCCGTGGTGATTGATATACGACATTGCGTCTAATTATCAGTCTTCTCCCACCGCTGATTCAAGTGGGAAAGTTATCAGTGTCTGTACTCGCGGAGATTTGATGTGCTCGAGTACTGGTTAACCTTCAGGATCCCAGGAAACAGTGGTTAAGTTAACTGATCGTCTATAAGCCTTCGATGGCATAAAATTAATGACGGTCAATATTCAATCAGTCAATCTTTTGCTTTCAGTATAAGTATACATTTGCTTTTCTGAATGACTTAGTTATATGTTTAATGGGGTCCTCAATGACCAAGTGGTTTAAGGCGCCGTCTCAAGATCACTTACCTCCCATCGCTAAGGTCGTACATTCGAGTCCCGCTCGCTCCAAAAACGTTATGTGAAAAAGTTTCCCAGTTACTTGCAGAAGGGCGATGGTTCTACTCAGACTCATTCTGAGGTATTCTTTCGCCAATAAAACTGAATACGCCGTATGTAACCTGAAATGTATTGAAATCGGTGTTAAACCCCATCCAAAAACAGAGAGTTAAATGCACCATTCCAGAGGCAAATTTGTTGCTAAATATACCTGATATAAAGGCTATTGAAAGGAATACTAAGTATTTTAAAATTTCACAATTCAATTGTTGTGCGGTCCATTTGGGGCCTTTGAAAGTTCCATCCTTCTTATTGAACCAACTCTTATTTTCTAGGACAAGAAGATGCTTCAGATATAAAACTGTAAATCTGTATTTAACAAATGATTCAGAAAAAGAAAATGGGATTATTTCATTTTCACCATAATATGCGTATAAAAAAACAAACTTCTCTTGCAGTGCTCATATATACCCTAGCCCATGAATTCGCAAAAGCTTCAAACAATAGCTAAACACACATATGAAGTTTCATTCATGCCGAACGGCAACGTAGTTTCCTGTAGGCACTGTAGGCACGTGCCTACACTTTTTTTGAGAAATCAAAAAAGAGAAGTAAAAAATGCAATAAAAATCGGACCCCTTGTGGGGTAGAGGGTAAACTATAAGCATTGGAATACCTGTTGTATGAAACTAGTAGCCACTTGAAACCATGAGACAGAAGGCTATTTCATCCCCCCTTTAATAAAGTGAACAAACCTTAAACATTACATTTATCATTAATTTATTTGGTTATAAAACAGTGAATTAAAGGTTGATAATAAGATTAACCAGACCCCTAAAAACATTAGTATTATACCGTTTATTACGCCAAAACGCACCTACTACAGTCTAACTTTTTTTCAGGGGAGCATACTTCTTGAACCTCCCCAACCCCAACCCCAACCTCTACATCCGTGCCTACACATAATTTTAAACCAAGCTACGCCCTTGCCGAATGATAGGTGGATAAAAAAACTGCTAAAAACTCTAACCAATTTCTTTAAAAGGATTGCTAAGTTATCATTTTTTTATGTACAATCAATAAGTTCGTAATGCTTAAATGGTTTTGATTTTTTATTGTTATTGTATTTTGTAAATAACACGTACATGTACCTTAAGAGGGTCCCGAGGAAGATTAATTTTAAATGATTTAGGTTTCCTTCTTTAAACGTAGGCTTTGATTAGCTGTTTTCATTAATTTTAGTCAATAGTTAAATGTAATAAAAAAATCCAATTTATATTCCCTCTAATCAGAAATTGACTGGGAGTAATATGTAGATATTATTATTAATATTTGTAAATAGGATCATTATCTAACTATCTAATGAATATGAAAACTATCAGAGGTATACTTATCCATTAAATTAATGTCCTGCAGTAAATACAACTCATTTTCAGTAAATAATATTATTTTGGTCCTTTTTGTTCGATCATTTCTTTTTCGGTTCCATTGCGCTATTTGATGGTATTCGTTGCGCAGGGTACCAAATTATCATCCAATCAGCATAACTCATCATTTTTTTCGCCAAACATTTTGTAACTCTGAAGTTTTTTTGCGTCCAAATTGTTGATTATGTCAGAGATCAAGCGATTCTCGTCCTCAGGGACGATCAAGAGGAATGTTACCGAAATAAGCAGTAGCGACGACAATAGTGAAAGCGGTGATAACTGGCACAAAAAAATGAAACACGACGCGAGAAATTGGAACGAGATTGATCTCCAGACTATTGGAATTCATTATGAAAGAGCAGGGTTAGCATGTTTTGGTGAAGTATTGAACACGTGTGCGCTTGTTTGCCATTCTAATGATCTTTCTCCTGTAGCTCGTGAAATAATAACGTTGTTGGAAGATTGTTTAGATTTTGACCTTAAACTTGAGAAAGGCACAATTTGTGGAGCAAATGTGAAGATGGGATCTGAAGAAATAATTGAACGTTTGAAGATGGCACGTTTGAACCTTAAACAAAAGAGATTTGAACATTGCAATCCATCAGTACATGAATCTAATAGTGCATCAAACAGGTATTGTATAGTCTTCAATACAGCATATGTTTTTATTTTATAAAGTGTAGCGACTCAAATAACTAGGTATGAGTTACTACCATCTCACCATACAGCTGCTGTAGTATTTGTGTGACATCGGTAGAATGTTCACTTAGCCTTTGAAAGGTTGCTTTTAAATCCTCGCTACTGTTGCTGATTTAGCGTTGTAAAATTGATCTGTCCTGTTGAAATTTAATAAGCTGACATTATGATTAAGTCGTATGATTATATTGGAAAACGGACAAAACCCCCTGCGGACAAAACCACCTACACTGTTTTTAATAGAGTGGACAAAACCCCCTACAACAATTTATCAGAGTGGACAAACCCCCCACACTTCTTTTTACAGAGTGGACAAATCCCCTGGTAGGCCTAAATAGCGAAAATAACCTTATTTTCGCGAAAATAAGAAATAATAGCGAAAAGAAGGCATGTTTTTTTTATTTTAAATTCAAATTAAATTTTTGCTTTTTTAAGAAGACCATATGAGTATACACTTATACCCGAACAATTAATGATTTTGAAAAAGTAATAAAAAAATAATAACAAATATAAAATATGACTGCGTTGAAATTGATTACGAAAATAACAAAATAAATGCGAAAATAAGCTGTAATATTTTTATTTTATATCTGAGATGTTTTGAACTTTCATTTTCGTAAAAACCATATCATTATACATTTATATACGAAAAATAAATGATTTTGAACCAATAATAAAAAAATAACAGCGAATATAAAATATGACTGCGTCGAAATTGGTTACGAAAATAATTATCAGAGATGGTTAAATGCACCCTTACCGACATGTCAGATGTATTGCTCCCCCTTTATAATAGGGTATTAGACACCTCGAGTTTTCCTGAAGCATGGGGACAAAGTATTCTTTGTCCGTTTCATAAAGCGGGAAATTTAAATGATCCAAACAATTTCCGTGGCATTTCACTCATAGACACTTTAAATAAAATTTTAACAGGAATGATGTTTAATAGATTTAACGAGTGGGCAGAAAATAATAATAAAATTGATCAAGCTCAGTCTGGTTTTAGAAATGGGTATTCAACTATTGATAATTTATTTACATTACAAGCAATGGTACAGAAATATCTAAGCAAAAAAGGTGGGAGATTTTATTGTTTATTTGTTGATTTTACCAAAGCGTTCGATACAATTAACCATGCACAATTATTTAATAGTCTTATTCGTAAAGGAATGGGTGGGAAACTCTTATCCCTCCTTCATAAAATGTATTCTAAGCTTTCATCATGTGTCAGATATGGAAATAACAAGTATACACAGATGTTTAACTGTAATATTGGTTGCAGACAAGGCTGTAAATTAAGCACGATTTTATTTAATCTTTTTATAAATGATTTAGTTGATGAATTGAAACATTCATGTACAAATGGTATTCATATAACTGAAGAAGTTCAAGATATATATGCCATTTTGTATGCTGATGACATTGCCAACTGCAGTGATACTGTTCGACTTTTACAGTCGCAGATTAATATAATTTCAAATTTTTGTAACAGAACGGGTATGAAAATTAATCTTAAGAAAACCAAAATCTAAGTGTTTAGAAACAGTGGCTATTTACGCAGAAATGAAATCTGGACATATAACGGGACAAATATCACAACTGTTCCTTGCTATAAATTTATGGGCTTATACATTACACCAAGACTAATATGGTCGAAAGCTAAAGATATGCTCGCCGTTCAAAGTAAAAAGGCCATAATTTCTATTTATAAACTTCAAAAAAATGTTGGATATTGTGATCACAATGAACTTTTTAAATTATTCGACACTATGGTCACACCTATCCTCACTTATGGATCAGAGTTATGGGGCTTTGAGTACGCAACGCAAATTGAAAACGTACATAATCAATTCTGCTCTCGCTATTTAAAATTGTACAAAAATACATTTCACGCCTTTTCAAGAGATGAGTGTGGTAGGTTTCCATTGTTTATAAATTATTATAGTAAGTGTGTGAAGTATTGGTTATGTCTTCTCAAAATGAACAATTCAAGATACCCTAAGCAATGCTATATTATGCTACGTCATTTAGATGAAGCTGGGAGAGTAACTTGGGCTACGAAGGTCAAAACACTACTTTTTCAATACGGGTTTGGTTTCGCTTGGATATCGCAAGACATTGGTGATGATCATTTATTTATCTTAAGATTTAAACAACGTGTAACAGATTGTGCTCTGCAAAATTGGCACGCTGATGTCAATGAATCAAGAAAAGCTATTCATTATAAGCACTTTAAAACGCAACTAAACGTTGAGCAATACCTTACTTTGAAAATCCCTTTAAAATATAAAATTGCACTCTCAAAACTGCATTGTTCAAAACATTCGTTATTTGTTGAAACAGGGAGACATACAAATGTTGCTTATGCTGATAGAGTATGTATTTTGTGTAACTCACAAGAAATAGAAGATGAATTTCACGCTGTCATGACATGAACCTTTTATAACGATCTACGTAACCAATATCTTGCTGATATTATTAACTATAACGGTCACAACTACCATAATGTATATGAATTCTACAGTTTGATGAGTACAGTGGAGAGCTGGCCAAAAAACGAGTTAAGAGACAAACTGTAGTCCATCAACATGAACTCAAATCTCTATGTGAACAATTCATCAAGAAGGAAAAATCTCTCCCAGAATTTCTCTTTAGCATAGGGCATTGTATAAGATTACATTAAAAACTGTAAAAGTTTTAAAACAAATGATTGATAAATGAATGTACTATTACATTATTATGTGCTTCAACAAGAAGGAAAAATCTCTCCCAGAATTTCTCTTTAGCATAGAACATATGTATTAGATTACATTAAAAAATGTAAGACAAATGACTGATAAATGAATGTACTATTACACTATTATGTAATATGTGCTTAGCTGGTAAGTGCTATATTCTATATCACATCTTCATGTTTCTGTAATGCATATTATAACTGAAATGTTTTATTTAAGGAATAAAAGAAAATAATACACCATACATGTGCTATAAATACAATTGTTTGACTTCTTATACATTAATAAAAAATAAAAAGTTGACATGGTTTCTTATTTATTGAATACTAAAAAAAAATGTAGGGGTTTTTGTCCACTGTGATAAATTGTTGTAGGGGTTTTGTCCACTCTGTAAAAAGAAGTGTGGGGGGTTTTGTCAACTCCGATAAATTATTGTAGGGGGTTTTGTCCACTCTATTAAAAACAGTGTAGGGGTTTTTGTCCGTAGGGTTTTTTGTCCTACATTCGCTTCCATTGTTTCTTTTCCATGGGTATTGATTGTGTTTTTATATGATCACTGTCATCAAACCTCCTATAATTATTTTACCATCCCATTGATGTGTTTGCAGTTGAAAATATTGATATTAAAGTACAGTCATGTCGCTATAAAAGCAAGCTTAACAGTGAGGCTTTTGTAAGTGACCTATGTACATTCACTACAATAATATTGATGTGAGGTTAATTTCATGACAACTCCCTATATTTAGCATCACCTTTATGCCTTTGAGGGCTAACAGGTGATCAGTTAACCTAGCCATTCTTTCCTAGTATTCTGGAAGGTTAACCAGTACTTTACCACCCATATCTCTCTGCAAATAACTCAATTGAATCAGTGGTGAGAGAAGTGTGACAGTAAGATCTAGTATATCAATCATGACCAGGAATGTGGTCAGGTGAGGATTCAAACTGATGATCTCTAGATTGATAGTCGGACACACTACTGACTGAGCTAACTGGGCCCGGCTACTAGTGATGGGACATTGGTTGAAAATCATAATCGATTATCGGTTGGTACTTCCGATGCGATTTTACCGATTATAATCAGTTCCAGAATAATCTACTTAAGTCTGCTTGTTAATGGATGTTTTACTGCTTACCATGTTTTATTATATATATAATTATTAGTGTAGTAGACTGGCAGTAGTAATTGCTTTCCACAGCTTTGTCACCCTCTGCTTACTGCTTGTTCAGAGGTTGGCTTTGTTACAATTAAGTATGGTGAGTATTAGTGTGATGCGTGTAAACCAATAACCAAACACTATTAAAAATTTAGTATCAAATATCATTTAAAAGGGTTCCAAGTGCAGAAAGCTGAATAAATCTACTTATTTTTAATTAATTAACAAATAAAAAAAATAAACATAAGACAATTCATCTTTTGTTACACTTTGCGCATATTTGCGGAATACCTAAAATAATTGCACAAGTTATTACCGATGTATTCGGCTAAGCGTGTCATATCGGTAAATGATCGGCAAATCTTTGAAATGAAATTTTGACTTGTGAGTTTATACGACTTGTAATTAGGGCAGCTGGACACATTTTGACAAAAGGTTGCGTTTTTAAGGCAGAAGCGCAGGGTCAAAAAGGGACAGGGTGCTGAGCCCTTCCATTTGGTGCTAGAAAAAAAAACACTGGGTGGGTAATATTTATACTTTTTTTAGCGATTTCTGAAATTTTTAAACATCGATCCGTAGTGGGTATTTTTGCATCAAAATCCGTACAAAATACTGCCAATCCGTACTGGTAAACAAACAGGTCTGCACGCATTGCCGGACTAACACAAAACTCTTCAATCGTGAAGCTGGGGGTACATGAGGTGAATCGCCCAAGTAATATTTTTGAATTTAACTGACTTAACACGGAAATTTCTTATCTAAAAAAAGATCCGAGGACAACTGATAACAGTTTATTTTCAGAAAAGATGCGTTCTAATTACGTGTGCTCTTCATTAGAGATTGATGAAAGCACTTTCAAAATCTGTGCATAAGATGGCCAAACTTCATCTTCAAATGTGTAGTTTTATTTTGAAAATGAAACTAAAATCTGCTGTTTCCAAAATTCGAATGAGCCAGTTTTAGAAAATGCAACTTGAATTTCCAACAACACGAAAGAAAATGAGACACTCGGAAAAAAACTGTCAAAAAGAAATGACAAAAAGTCGTTTCCGAAACCGTAATTGTATGTATTTTTTGTATATTTCAAAGCCATAAATATATAATTAAATCATTTGCAAATTTAACATTGAACGTTCATCAATAATAAATTTTAAAATAATAAAGTTCTTGATGAATCTTCGAAGAAACTTTTCAATACAAAATGTACACCATTCCGCTATGTAAGGTATCGAAACGCGCATGCGCGGCTTTCTAATCCCGGGTTAAACATCAGAGTATTTTGCGGTTCTGTGCCGTATCACCATTTATAACCGGTAATCAATTATGAGAAATGGTATCCATTATCGGAATCGGTAAGCTTCTTCACGCTGCTAATCGATGTCATCCGATTATCGGCCCACCACTATGGGCTACACAATAATCTAAAAATACTCTGAATACATCAGCTTAGATATTGAAAATGGTTTTTATCAGTGTGATGAAGTCTTTTATGCTAAGTGGTTATCAAAGTTTCACTATCATATTATGTAATTTAATGAAATTATGGAGTTTTCAAAATTTGGAAATTAGCTAAAACCATTTTTTTCCAATATATCTGTTATCATACCTATCTTATACACATGACCCCATATATTGCAAAAAGATATCTAGCTAAGCATGCCAAAATAATATTCATAACTTGGCCTGTGTAATAAACTGAAATAAATCCACTTAAAATTGTAACATACTTTATTTGTAATGTATAAAATGTGTCACATGATAACATTTTGATTTCAATTTGAGCTGTCTTACTAGTTTACCGGTATGTAATGTAGAATTTGTTTCATCTTAGAAAGAGTCTGAATAATGATGTAAGTCAATCAGTATACATATTAGTGCTGTATGTTTTTAGAATGGAGATTACCACAATTAAAATTGGTGGATTTGATGTATCAAACTTTCCAGATGTTATTTATTTATGCTAATGAGATGCTTCGTAATCATTTAAAAAATATATTCAAAGATTTTAATAGCATTTTCCCCAGATGCAATGTACCACCTTTAAAACTAAAAGAAATAGACCTCCGAGATATCATATGTATGGTGTAAACAGTTTGACAAGAATATTTGTTTTGCTGAAAAAACAAAGAAGAAAAAAAGAATTGTGTACCTGTATTTGACCTTATGAAGTATACTGTGTTGACACATATGACACAGTGGATTTAGGTTAACTATGTAATCTTTGTAAGTTTGATTTTGTATCAATAACACTTTGGTATACGGAACATTTCTTAGAGGTCTGACTTTGCCATGTTTAATAATTTTTTTACCATAACTGTACAATTCCTGCTGTTGTATATGGCTTAAGGGAAAGTGGTATGCTTTATTCTTCTAAAAATTTAAAAGTTATCACATTTTTCAGGACAGAGAGTGAATCCAGATGTTCTCAAGTAACTGGTAACAAACCTACATGTGTGAAGAGTAAAGAAAAGAGAAGAGAAGAAAATTACATGTGAGTGGCTATTCATTTAGGGCCTGTTTATGATCTTGCCCATGTTTCTTTTCCTAAGCCAGCAATCTTGTTTTGACAAAACCTTCTGTGAATAATAAATGTGAAGCAGGGATTGATATCTTTGGTGCCGTTGCAGCCTATCACCAACTCCTAAAACTTAACAGTTTGGAACATAAACAATAACATTTAAGATAATTACCACAATTGTATGAGGCGAGATTGTAGTTTTTCCCTGCAAAACAATGTCTGGAAATCTAGATAACCTATAACATATTCATTTTGTGTTCCATTTTCAGAATAAAATCCCAAAGTCTTCACTCTGCACATATGTTCATCGGAGACATCTTAATGCAAGTTACTCATGAACAACGACAAACACAACAACATGTTGTTGAAGGCTTCTTCACCATGATGATCTCACACTTTGGCAGTATGTGCAATCTTGAGCCACGGTTTGTATATTTAATAATATTAAAGTTGACTCTCCTTGAACTAATATATTGGCACTCTCTCGGCGGAAGAAATCTAGTCTGGTTGGAGTGTCGTCCTGGACACTATCAAGTGATGGGAGAGGAGTCCCGCACTCTATCGCTTAGTTAGGGCCAGGAGAAGCCCCATACTATCTTGGCGGAAGAGAATTAGTCTGGGTGGAGTGGTATCTTGGACTCACTCAGGTAGTTGAGAAAACAATTGAAGGACTTGCCTTCCCGAACCGGACTGCCCTAAAGGGTGTGAGACTCCTCTCCAGTACGACAAGCTCTATATAGATTTTTGTTGTTCATTGCGATTATATTGCACACATGTAAATAGTCAGTTTAAGGTTGAGGCATATTTCATAATAAAAATGGTGTAGCTGAGATATTACTGCATACACTAAGTTTTGAAGAATCTGGTTCTCATTTCTTCTGTAGCATTTCAGTGTATGGGTAGTAGATATGTTTGTGTGGAGCGAATGGTCCAGTGGTAGAGCACTGGTATGCTTAGTACTGGTTCTGCCCAGGAAGACTTTGAGCAAGATTTGTATATGTTTTGTTAATAGATATGGGAACATAAGACAGCCATGTCATTTTGCTTTACTGTTAATCAACTTTAACATAAAGATCTGTACAATGTTCAGTTAATTTGTCAATGTAAGGGACTAGATAATTGATACATCTATTGAACATGTTAGAATGGAGTGGGTGCATTAATTATGTAAATGTAATGAATGAACTTTATAAATTTTGTTGTTAACATTTATATTCATTCATGAATGAAAGAAAGTATTCGCTTTAAGAGATAACCCAATAAGTTTCAAAGTAATTTTCCTTCGGGCCCTCTAAATATACGTGTACATATATATATTAAAATTTATAAAATACAACAACAAAATAAAATAAAAAACCATTTAAGCATAAAAACTAAATGATTGTACATGAAAAATGATAGCTACATGTATGTACAGTCAAAACTTGTTATCTCTATATCGCTTTGGTTCATATTATGGTAGTGTCGATATTTTTTGCAATTATCAACTTTTCCTCTTCTTTCTTTATTCTTGTTATTGTCTGTGTTGATTATATGGATAACTCGCTCCCAGTTTTAGTTCCTGATTGATCATTTCACACCTTTGATTGAGTGTTTGTCCCAATATAATAATTTTTGAAATAGTATTGTGTTTTTTCCAGGTAGTTTGAAAATTGATGCATGCTATTTTTCACAGTATGGTTCAGGAAAAGTTTATGTTTGTTTGTTAAAATTTATAAACTATATGAAATTTAAAAATAATCATACATGTACTGTATATCTTATTCAAAATATTTATCTTAAGTTTATCATATATTTTTTAAGGAAATGTGAACTAAGAGACAATATATGAGCTTATTTCTATTCAAATAGTTGATTCTTTCTTACCACCCCCTGCTATAATAAATAATCAAAATTGGTTAGTAAGTTGTCTAAGCACACAGATCAATCGGAGTTAGTGACGTCATCTGTGGAAACACATTGATATGATAGACGACAATTATCAGGTGATGAAAATGAAAAATGGTCTTGAGACAAAATCTATGTTGATATTCGGATATCTGGATATTTTTTGGCATAGCCTCCGATATCGAGATAAAAAGTTTCAACTTATACATCAGAATCTTGTTATAGGCCATGAAAACAATTCATCTTTTTTTTTCAGAGCACCATTTTATAAACATATCGTGAATATTAAAGGCAATTATGTTACTGCTATTCCTGATGTTCGATTTACATATGCGTCTACTGATGAGACAGATGGCTCAGTTTTAACAGTATCATTAGTTGAGGTTTGTATCATGGCCATACTTTATTGATTGTGAAACAAATTCTTCCAACCTACACTAATCAAACTCGAGGCCATCCTAGATAGAACCAGTAGTAAACATACCTGTATGCGGATGCTGTGGGTTTTGTTGGTTTTGGGGGAATAGGGGCTGGTCCCTCTCTTAGGGAAAAAAAGCGTCTTTATGAGAAAAATGGAGGGAAAAAACAAAACAATGAAAATAATTAGTATACATATGTTTAAAACAGTTTAAAGGTCAACAACCAATTTCTTTTTTGCTTTAATCTGTTAAGTTGTCTTTGAACAACCCCATTAAAAAAATCATTAAAAAAGCATAAATAATTAAAAAAATATATTTTTACTATTATGGAGGGGAACTTTTTTTCCATACATTTGGGGAAAATGTATGATATGGGAAGGGTTAACGGCCCCAAAAACACTTGGATGAAGTGTGTTACTCAAGCCCAGAGGATATCATACATAGGCAATGTGAGAACTGACCCTATTATGTTCTGATTCTGGGTCTGATACTCCACCAGAGCACCTGCTTTCAACAATTTGTCTTGCCGTTCTTTAATCAACTTAAACTTGCATGTTTTAACATTTCCATTTCCTCTCAACACTGAAAATCTCATAATCCAAGTCTGGAA
The DNA here is from genome assembly GCA_029582155.1 of Panopea generosa. Classification (NCBI taxonomy): domain Eukaryota; kingdom Metazoa; phylum Mollusca; class Bivalvia; order Adapedonta; family Hiatellidae; genus Panopea; species Panopea generosa. Next base: position 20,998,870 of record CM055896.1, on the reverse strand, counting down.
ACATTGGTAGCTGACAGTTCTGTCCTAAGACCTGTTATTGCTACTGCCGCCTTATTTGTTGTTAGCATGACCATTATTTAATTGATCCATATCAAACTTTAACAGTTGTAAAATAGCCACGGTAGTCCTACAAGTTCTTGAATTGTTGCAACTCATCTGTTTGAATAATTAGTGCCAGAGTTATAGCTGAAAAATCTGAAGTGATTATAAAATGATTTAAAACAATAATGAAATTAATAGTTATTTTACAAAATCAGTCAGCATTTTAAAACTTGGCTGATGTTATTTTAAATATTATTTGTTTTACAAAATTAAAATAGTCACCTCTGACTTGTATGCAATATTTGGTATTTTTGTGAAATTTTCTTTTTTTAAACTGTTATTACAATTACAATTACATCTTTGCTGGGTATTTCATTTTCAGTAATATGCTTTCTCCAGAATCTTTTTGTGAGAAAATTTGCCAGCTATTTGCTGGTTCTGCTCAGATATATTAATTCTGAGGTCTTCCTCCACAAATAAATCCGGTTACAGTATGCCATATATAACCTGAAATGTGTTGAAAATGGTGTTGACCCACATCCAACAGCAAAAAAAACATGTAACATTGTTTACATGATTGTCAACATAACCCTTTACTTCATATGGACACCTTTGAACACCTCTAAATTAAATATAAAAGGCTCGTAACAAGCAATCAGATATATATATATAACCTGAAATGTGTTGAAAATGGTGTTGACCCACATCCAACAACAAAACAAAAATGGTGACATTGTTTACATGATTGTCAACATAACCTTTACTTCATATTGACACCTTTGAACACCTCTAATATAGAAGGCTTTGGAAAACAGTGTAATGAACAATCAGAACAGGTTTCCACTGTTTTCTGCTCTATCAGAATAAATAGGTAAAATGTATCTATTCATGGAAATGTGTTGCTTTTGAGTTTGGAAGAGTCCATTTAAAATGCATATGGAGTAAAGAGATAATCATTCCATTTTGTTTCACTTGATGTACTCTTCAACTTTCTGATAGGTCTATTTTTTTTTTAAGGTAAAGAAGTCGAGCAGGAAAACAGGAAATAAAGTGAAAAAATTTTTTCACCAGGGTCAAGTGACTCAAGCTGCTCTGAGGATGAGATGACTGTATTCGATATTCATAATTTTGTTGGAGAAGATGTTCTGGGACAGCATGGTATACAGCTTCTAGCAGAAAGTTTTTATTCTGCAAAGCATAATAAGCAGGCACAAGCATCGCACGTATTTGGAATGATCATGGTGGGTGTCCAGGTAAGATACTTACTAGGTCTCTGTTAAATTGACCACAGCGGTGGTTTACCGGTAGAGTATCTGGCTGGCATGCAGGTGAGTCATACTAAAGACTTTTAAAATGGTACAAAAAGCTTCCTTGCTTCGCACTTAGCATTAAGAGAATTGTTCTAGGTCTTGACCAGGCCTTCTAAAAGTCGAGGTTTTTACTGTAAGAATCTCACTTATTTTTAAAAAAATCATTATATGACATATGCATACCCCACCCACCATGTCAGCTGCACCATGTATTTTCTCCATTAATAGGGAACTATTTCAAGTTTATCTGTGTATTATTATACCCCCGACAAACGAAGTTTGAGGGGGTATATTGGAGTCACCCTGTGGTTGGTCTGTCGGTCGGTCTGTCCGTTGCAATTTTCCTTGTCTGGATCATCACTTGAAAAGTACTGGATGGAATTTCATCAAACGTCAGTACAATGGTAGAATATAACGAGAGGAAGTGCAGTGTACAAGAAACATAACTCTATTCTTGCTAATTACAGAGTTATTGCCCTTTGATATTTTTTCTTGTCCAGAGCATAACTTGAAAAGTACCGGATGGAATTTCATCAAGCTTCATACAATGGTAGATTATAATGAGCATCAGTGATAACAGTTTAATAAAGTTCATGAAAGAACCAAGTTGATGAATACATGGAGTTCGAGCAAAGCAGGTTCGATATTGTATTCCTAGTGCTCTTGTTTGTTTCTTATCCATAAAATTGTTGTTCCTCAACATAACTCGAAAAAGTATAACATTTATTGATTGCCATGAAAGCTTGTACACTGCACAATAATTAAAAAGACCGCTTTTAATTTTAACAAAACCATAAAAAAATTAACAATACAAAAAACTCAATCCATAACATTCTCTTTTATTAAGTATTTTTTTGTCTGGAGCATAACTTTAAAACTATTGGATATAATTTAATAAAACTTCATACAATGGTAAACCATTTTCTGTCATGGCGGCGTTCGGGGGTATTCATCACCTTCAGTGATAGCTCTAGTTTATAACAAACTTTATCACATTGTGTACATTTTAATGACTGACATTATGTTTCCGCTTTACTGAATAATTTTCATTATATTAAAAACGCTTGATCGAACCGGAAGTGACGCAAGTTCCGGAAGCTGTGTGAAATAATCACGTGGAAACCAATGTAACAGTTATTCAACTTTTTTATTTTTGATATGCGTTGTGCTGTAGCTAGCAACTAGGTACAATTACCAAAACCAGTTCGTATATATAGTTATTTTTAAAACAAATGAAACAAACAAGTAACACTGCACGTTTTATCAAATATTTTAAATGACGCAAACAATATTCGGTCCGACCGTCCCAGCTTTGGCAAGCGGTATATCAAAGAAATTACAGACGCAAACACAATCTTTTGATGAACCGACAGAATGCTATGGGTCGCTGATCACACATTGAAGGCGTGCTACATAGTGATAGACTCTTCCGATAAACTCCACCTAATATCATTAATGGTTTAGTCAAAATTGACATCATTTCGCACAGCAGGTGACAAAACAATTGGATTATTGGATCAAATGATATTGCCGCAAGGCTTATTTCACAGGTCAGTATGGCATGGTAAGAGCAATTTATGAGAATTTATACGACCGATAGAAAATATCTGGACCGATTTTTTATTTAACTTTGAAAATATCTGGACTGCTTTTTTATTAAACTTTGAAACGAAAATCGGTTTTGAACTTCAGAAATCGGTCCAAAAACCGAAAAACCGGCAATTTTAGAAGGCCTGGTCTTGACGGCCTGATGACAGTATAATGTGACTGGGTGGGGTCCTATACCATTGACTGTCCATGTGTCTGCGTCATGATACTCCAGTTTGGCAGTGCTTAGAATACTGTCTCAAATAAACACCAAAGCGATATAGCTGAAAAATTGTTGAAACCCCATACACCAACGAGAACGTCTCTTAAAGTGACACAGGACGATTTTCATAAATTTTTTCTTGTTATTTATTTCTGAAAGTAATATACCAACATGATGCAAATATGAAAAAGATTATACCATCAGCATGAAGGCAGACCAAAGATTCCCTTTCTATTTTCAAAGGAGAATAACAATTTTGGTTATCTATGATAAAATTTTGTTAAATGTGTTTTAATTTCATTGGCTTTACTGGTATGGTTACTTTTAATAGAAGAAGAAAGAAAAGAAATTTCAGTTTTTATTTTTAAATATTTTACTTTCATTTTAAAAACTAACATGGCACTACTTGTTTTATGAATACGTTTTAGCTCTACTGGCCAAAGTCCAGCAAGGCTTATGTCATGGTAAATTTTCCATCATCTTTTCTCTGTCGTCTGTCTGTTAATCTTTTTTCTTGTAGACGCAATATCACTCCCATTTTTCAAGGAATCTTAACCAAACTTTTACAATAGTTATGTAACCACAAGGTTTTTTTTGTAGGGGAGTGGGGAGGGGGAAGCGTAACAACTTACTATAAATATTTTTCCAGCTGTTGTTTTCAGTAGAGCAATTCAGACCCTTTTGGGCATCTTGTTTTTAAATACAAATATTAATGAGATTCGTGATAACAATTTTTTGACAATTACACCTTCACAGTCACCGTTAATAGGTGTACAGTTTGTTTGGATACCGGATTATAATTAAATCTTTTCAACATAGTGGTTAAACACTGCAAGTTACAATAATGGCATTCAAATTTATTGTTTTGAAGAATGTTTTGAATAAATATTTTGTATAACCAGCGTCCTTCCCTCAGTAACTGACCAATATAAGTTTTTTTCTATTTGAAACTCATGATGGCTGCCATTACTAAAAATAGTCTTCCACAGTAAAGAGCTTCAAATTCGTTGTGTTTATGCGTTATTTTCATGTACGACAAAAAAAGATTAAGATTATTTTTCGACTTATGTTATAGTAAGTAAGACTGGCATAAGTTTTTCTTTAAGATATCATTGATTTTTTGTTTGTTTCATGTTCTCAGTATCTTCATGAATGTCTGTAAGCATTTTATGAGATCATCCTTAAAAATGTTTGTTTGGTGTACTATGACCTAGTGTTTTCATATGTGTGGCAGGTAGTTACTGATTTTATTTGGCAGATTTTTAATTTTATGGATCATTTTGAACAAAAATATTGTCAGAAATCATGAAAAAAACAATGCCTGTAAAGTCTATAAAATAATTTGGGTAGCTGCAATTTGAGTTTGTAGGTAGGAGCACAGCAAGCAAACATTATTCTTAGCACAGCCTGATTACATGTTTTGTAGGCCGTAACAATTTATATCAAATATAAATGTGGAATAAACTATAAGTTTGATTGATAAAGAAATATGTTATTATGTAATATCATGTTGTGTTTCCTATTGTAGGTGATCTTTACATGCCTTCAAATCAGCGACCAAGAAGTTAAAAGCATCAATGCTTTTGGTAATACTGATGCTCCCAGACGAGGAATAAAGTATTCAAAACCTTTAAATATTCTTTCGTCATCCGACAGAAGACAAGTTTATGAAATACTTTTCAGACTTTCGGAGGAAATAGATCTGACACAGACTGTCAATCATACAAGTTGATAATCCATTGTGCCATTGATATCGGTTGATAATCCATAGTGCCATTGATATCGGTTGATAATCCATTGTGCCATTGATATTGGTTGATAATCCATTGTGCCATTTATATCGGTTGGTATCCATTTTGCCATTGATATCGGCTGATAATCCATTGTGCCATTGATATTGGTTGATAATCCATTGTGCCATTGATATCGGTTGATAATCCATTGTGCCATTGATATTGGTTGTTACTCTGCCATTTTTCTTAGACAAGTGAACTCTATAGTAAACACTACACTGTATTACATTGTACTTGGACAGACAACGCCATGTGGTCAATTGGCGGAGTGGTAATCTGTAAACTGTGATTGTGGTGACATTTATCCCTGATCAACTGTTTGTATAAAATAATTTTCATAAAAACTTTACGTCAATGTTGCTCTTTCAGAGAGTATACCAGGATTTTTTAATTTTTTAGAATTGGGCGAAACCTTGTTTTTCAATATATCATGGCTATATTAACTCTGGTGTTGTCATAAGGATATCTATTTAACCATGCCAAAAAATATCGATAGAATGGCGATGTGAAGGTCGCCAAGTATTAATTAATTGCTATATATTTAGATTTTGTTTCATGTTAAGCACTCCAATTAAAGCGAATATATCAGTATTTTTCAACATTTATAAATGGCTAAAAACATTTTTTCCAATAAACGATGGCTACATGTATCACTGACCCCGTATTGCCAAAAAGATATCTGTTTAAACATGCAAAAATGATATATTGAAAAGTGCTTTCTTATCATGGGCTCATGCCCAGGTTAGAGTAAAATAGATTTCCCGCTTAAAATGGCAACATATTATGTGAAGTGTTCATTTTAATTTCAGTTTGATCAGTTGTACCAGTTTACATGTAGTAAAATTGTTTCATCATAGAAAGATTCAGAATGACAACTTAAAGGTCATCAAACTGTATTTAATTGCTTTTTTTTTTTAATAGATATATCGTTTTACATATCAATTTTGTCACATTTTGATAGGTTTGGTAAATACATTATATAAATACATTACTAAACAATAAGTTTACCTACCCAGCACTCTGAATACTATGCTTGGAAGCAGATTTTTTTGTGACAAAACAAATTGAAAATGATAATACTAAATACCAGACTATTCGGTATATATTTATTAATGTTTTTTTAGACAACTTTATAGTTTTATCCTCATACACTTTTTTGAAATATTGTTTTTGTATCGTTTTATTTGCTTTCATATATCAAATCATTTTATTTTCTGATATTTACTACTTTATTTGGTTCTAACGAAAATGTTTATTGTTTTCCACTGTGAAAAACAAAATTAAAAGCTAGTCGGACACACTATAAGAGGGAAAATTAACTATTCATTTGACATTTTTAATATCGGAAATAATTTTAATTAAAACACATACAGTTAGGGTTATATTTTCAAAAAAAGTCGGGAGTTTTAAATTTTTTTTAGTTTAAATGCATTCAGTTATTATTATTGCTTGTGCTCAATTCTGATAACAAATTTTATTAAATGATAGATATCAATATAGTTGTAGAATACTTTATATTGAATTATATTTCTTGAATCTTTAATAAAAAACACTTATTACATGTAACTGGTCTGAGATTAGAATCTATGTTGTTTCGACATTTTCTTTAGATTACCAAATGACTTGTCTGAAACTAATTAATTTGAAACTTGAGTGTTGTGATAAGCCAAACTAGTGTTAAAATAAGAAAATTTTATCACATCTGTGACGTCTTTTACAAAATATGACTTTTTCAGACTTTTTCATATACATAATAAATTATACCGTTATTATGTATTTTGTGGTCTCAACTCCTCCTACAGTTTTCATCTGATTCTGATCAAACTTGCTATACATCATCACTTGAACATCTTGCCAGCAGGGGCATCCATGTACTTATAAGACACATTTCTTGTTTATTGTGTTTCAACGCCACTTTAAACGCTCAACATGTTGTATAATATCCAGTTTTATTGGTGGAGGAAAACCCCAAAATGATTCTTATTAAATCCACCTTTCCGCAAGTAACTAGTAAACTTCCTCATATATAGTTTTTGGGTAGTTTTCAACAATATTGATATACATACACACACATGATTTTATATTCTTGTTTGTTAATTTGTGTTAATATGTCACTTTGTTAAATGTTAAAAGATTGAATATATTCAAATGAGTTCTCTCGTTATAAAAGTATTATTATTGTAGGACACTTAAGCTCATTGTTGACACTCGACTTTAAAAAAAATACACTACCGATAGGAATAATAATCGTATGATAACAAATATAATTTTTATGTGAAAGCACCAGAAGCCAAAAAGAATTTACTGAAAATGATACATTATTGAAATAAAAAAGTTTGATGCATACCAAAAGCGATCAACCATACCAACAGGAAAAGCAAAGTGTTGGCATTAGTTGAAGAATTGACATGTAAGCATGTAATGTTGGACTGTACTGAATAAACTGACCTAAGCTCACACACCTTTATTTTGATCACCTGTTGTCTGTCATTTGTCCGTGAACTTTTTGTTATGTCTGTGTTTTCTCCAGAGCGCGTTTCTTGTGTTTGTGATGCAATTTTATCTCCTTTGACACAATCAAGATTATTCACTGCATCCACTATAACGCAACCTTAAAAATACAGAAATTCAAACTACACCGATTTGTTTCGGCAAGTGGGTTCCAGAGTTGTTATTTTTACACTGCTAGCAGTTTTGACAGGTCACGTGGTATGATACAGGGAAACCCTGGTTCACGCGGTTCTACTAAATTACGTAAACGCTTTAATTGATTATTAACACTATATTGATGCAATCGCATGGACGATTATGATCACACACATAATTTTCCAGCCTGTGTGGTTCCGGCTAAGAATAGAATCACTGCCAATCTCTGCAGAGGGGTAGGACTCCTCCGAATTGGTGTCGTGTTCATTTTATCATTTTTTGTCATGTTCACTATTGTGGTTAAATTATCAACCCCTGTGTGGTTTCAGGGAGCCATATGAGTGATGGCAAGAATAGAACTGTGGCTCATACATGTCGTAAGAAGCGACAATCTGAGTAATACGATAGAATTTTCTGAAACTCTGCAGTTCTGCAGGTATCAAGGTTCTAGGTTCATTCTGCATATTCATTTGTTGATGTATTTTTTTTAAATCTGTCTGTTAATTGTTGTTTTTGTACATGTAGAGTGAACCAGGAATCTTCGTCCTGTTGGCTTCTAATAACTTATAATGTGTTGGCACGTTGAAAAACCCTATTCATTCATTCATAATTTTCCACGAAGCAATATTATAGTTTGAAGAAAATATCTCAGAAAACAAATGTACACTGCAACAATAGCACTGATATATACTGGTTATACCTATAAAAAAAACTTTATCAGCCATGTTAATGACGACGTTTAACAGATTTGTATGGAAAAAAGAAACTTTAAGAAAATTATATTCATTTTGAAAAATGATTACATAATCTCAGAAATTATAAATCATTTTTGTTAAAATGTTTTATTTATTTTAAGGTTACATTACTCTAAAATGGATATGAGCCAAAAGATAAATGCTGATGGGAAAATGAAAGTTTTGTTTTCCAGGAGTACAATGCTAAGTTAAGCTAAACATGTAGCTCAACTGTAATATAAAATATTGAAATTAATAGTTTTTTCATTAAAAATAATTAGGGCAATGATGATTGAGCTGGAGCCATGACATTTGAAAAGTTCATGGCCCTGTGGCCATAATCATAAAAACTGCTGTTAGGAAGGAAAAGACTTTTCCAGTTGTAGTAGTTTGTTGGGCCAAAAGTGAAACATTCGTTTGAAGTTGAATTGTTTTGAAGCTGTTAACTCGAGTTACAATTTTGATTTTAAAATTTGTGTGAAATTGGAAGTAAAACTGATTTAGTAAAATATGTTGTTTTTACCTCTATTTATTTAAGTTGATTAAGTGTATAACTAGTCAAATAATGACCCCTAGGTTTTGAAAATGACCCCAAGATTTTTAGTCAGTGGGTCATAAATGACCCTCAAAAAATTGGTTATGTGTCCTCTAGCACCTGCATTTTTCATTGGATCTTAACTCATTATGTCTCCAATCATGATTGACATGTTATATGCTAATTAGATATTAATTAACATGCGTCGCTTCTTTATAGTGAGCTGATATGGGAATATGCATGTTGAAAGGAATACAGAATACTAACAAAGTGAAAAACATTTGCTCCGGAAATAGTTTCATGGAAAGCCAAACTACAGTGTTGTAAAAAAAAAATACTGCCGTTTATTAAAGCAATCAATATGAACATTAACCTGTTGGAAAAAAATGAGAGGAACTTTAAAAACTTTTGTTTTTTCTACACCAAAACGCCTTGATAATCTCAATTTGCAGCATACAAGTCTGTTATTTATTGTAGAATGCCTCGATACGTTTTGTACAATTTAATTATTTAAACACTTTTAAATTGTTTAACAGCTTTGAAAAATAAACAATGTAAATAAGTATCGTATACACTTGGTCAATTCTGTCGATAGTCGGGTTTAATTTATATGCATGTTAATTAATATTTAATTAGCATATAACATGTCAATCAGGATTTCGGACATAATGATGCAACTGCTGGCTTAACAAAAACATGTTACCAAAGGGTTTAGTGTACAAAACACAGATCACAGAAGTGAAATAATGTCGAAATTATGGATTTTGTATGTCTGTTTGCTTATTAAAAACATTCAGGGACCTATTTGTGAGTAAATATTATTGGCATTATCAGATTTTTTTATTGTACTTATATATGAATTCATTTAAAAAATAGAAACATCTGCATGCGAATATAACTAAACAGATTGTGCTAAAGACACCGATAATAAAAAATCTAAGAAACCAACTGTAAAAACGTTATATCGCTTTTAATTTAGTTTATTAAGTTAATTTAAAAATAATAACGTATTAAACATACATAATAGCAGTTCTAGTAATTATCAAAATAGAAACAAATATAACCATTATATAATATCTAGGGTATGGTATTATTTGAGTGTGAAGGTCACTAAATCAATTTATTTAATACATGTAAATCTACATTAATGCCATTCAAAATAGGAAATCGCAGTTAACTTAAAATGAAAGGAAAAAATATATATAATAGTTTTAGTGAAAATATTAATAACAAAAATAGCATTAAAACATTACTTTATTTTTTAATACTTTGCATGTAGTAATAAGATACATAGAATTGAAGGATTTCACAGCTGTGCATTATTTATTATTTGGTGATGTTTAAATTTGCCAGAGGATGTGTCAATTTTCAGTGTTCCATAAGGTATAAATTAACAGTAAATTTGTTCTTATGAGACTAGACGATATTGTAAACAGAAATGAAATATATATTTATTTTATTTATGTATAAAAGAAATTGCTTACATATCAAATTCGAAAAATCAATAATATTGTAACACTTAGTATGGTATATTGTTAGTTCTGTGTATAAGTTGGTATGCACGTAGTACATGTAAGATTAATGTATAAGATTCACAAATAGTGAGATAATGACACTTAAGTAATAAAACAACGGTTATCACAAAGTAAAATATTTACAAATATAATAAGACATTCTTCCGATTAATAATTCTTTCACATCGGACAACGACATAAATACATGTAGTTAGAAATAAAATCAAATTTAAATAAAGTTAACATAGTAATGTGTTTATATGGTTCAATCGACAATCGAGTAACTAAACAAATATAGTCGCATCATAAATGTCCTGTTGTAATACTTTCAGAATTTCGAATTACAATCACATAATGGTGTATATGGTCAAATGGAAACAACTGTAATTCAGTTGAAATCGTGTAACTATTTTTATTAATGGGCAAAGGGAAACAACTCTTAGCTCAGTTGAAATATTATGACTTATAGGCTATAATGGTCAAAGGGAAACAGTTCATTTGAAATAGTGTAACTGTATATGACTTAAAATGAATAAAGAGCGTTGGGGTATATCTGCACATTGGCTGTTGAGTAAGTTGTCAAACCAAACACAAAGGTAGATGATGACAATGTGGTTCTTATGACTTTGTTTCGCTATTGAAATGGTTCGTGGATGGCCTTAAAATAAATATTTTGTAAATAACAACCAATTTGATGGTAAATTATATAAAAAAGGATGTGTTTAATATGAAGCATTTGTATGTCATGCATAGTAACATTAACACATCAATGTTGGCATTAGTAACATAACATTAACACATCAATGTTGGCATAGTAACATTAACACATCAATGTTACAGACAGCACAGATGAACCTGGTAAATAATAATTAATTAAAACAAATATCTTCGCAAACAACAAACTAAACGGTAAATACAAATATTCATTAATGCCATTACAATTTGAATTTGACAATTTTAATAGGGGATTTATCACCTAGAACGGCATTGTACACGCATCCGTTAAATTACAAGTTGTATTTCCGGTCTATGCACTGGTGAATCAAGGACTGTTACTCTTACAACTTAAATTGTTGGTTCCCACATCCCATTATTATAGGATTTAGACTTAGGAACCAGAGGGTCAAAATGGTAGTTCCATAGAAAATTGACAGCGGTTCACGATGGTGTGAGTGTGAAAATGCACTCCACATGTACTATTGCAATGTGAACTTGTGAAGAGAAAATATTTTCCAAGAGAATAGCAAAATTGAGTGGACTGGTAGCTATAGCACACAAATGGGACTATTTCTTAGCCTGTAAGAATTTTGCATAATTTGTACGTGAAACAAGGACACCTACTTTCACTTTGTGCAATTTGAAGCAGTTAATTCCCATGTTTTTAACTTTCTTTTTGTGTTCTGCTTGAATTGAATATGAATTCTGGAAATTTTCATGGAGTTTGAAGTATAACTGTAAGTGTGACAGTCTATAATACTAATATTACGGTCTATGTGAAATTAATGGTGGGCCAGCTTCTAATGGTGCTGGACAGCAACCAAAAAAGAACAGGGGTAAGCTCCCTTGATAAAAAAGTGTGCGTTTTTGCTAAACCAAATAACTTACTGTTTCCCAAATTAAAAGGAGTTTGATAAGTACATGAAGAAATGTTTCGTTAAGCCAAACCAATCAATAAGAGCCACAGTGTCATTATTATCTACGTTTGTGATTTATTCAATATTACGGAACACCTGCCTGGATGCCATTCTTGTTTATACATTTAAATAAGATGCAATACAACAGTAAAGTTTATCAAGATATGTGTGTGCATTTATGTACTTGTCTGTATTTTCATTTAAAGTTCTTTTTTTTTCAACCTAATTTATTTTCTTAATTTTATTTTATGTTATTGAAAAAATTGCCTCTAAAAATTATATGCAGGCTCGTGCATTTCGGCCTAGAAGGCAACTACTGGTTTGTAAGCATTTGTTGCTTCTTGTTGGCATGTCTTTTTTCAAGCAGTCCTGAGAGTCTTACTATAAAACTGAGATTCCATGCAATTCTATGTCTATGACATTAGCTATGGTACTCACGTGCTAATTACTTCTCCTTGTATGTTGGTACTCTATTAAAACCAAAATAAAAGTGTAATGTTGTTTATATTTAATTCTAATTTTAATATTATAAAACAATCCAGGTAAAAGTGATCGCAAAAGTATATCATTAAGTATTTTGTCAATACATTATTGCATACCGGATAAGAATATCTGCATTTTTACTGGGTTTTGATATTTCTCTTAAAAAACAGACAAGAATTGCCATGTATATTTTACCAGGTACGGATTTTTTTTTCCTATTCCCCTTCCAAGCGCTAATCCTATACTGCTGTGAAGTATTAAATGTAAGATGTTTTTTCTTGTACACTAAACACACTGATACTTATTTTAATACATATAATGATAATTATTATTTGATCACGACGTAATAGTTCTTTAAGTAAAAAATAACAATTAATATTCTCAAAGGGAACGACCGCAGGAAAACTGAGCGCATGAAAGGGGTATAGGATGAAAATACTGTACCCTGGTAAATACATGGAAATCCATAGATGGTATGTAAGAATGTTCTATCCAAACCGCCAACCTAATGTATGTAAGATTCTTATAATCTCACCTAGGGCCGAGATAAAATTCTCCTGCTGTTGCATTATAGCCCTCTTGATATATGACATGTCGTATTATAAAATATATATATTAAATTTAACGTTTTTCTGTTGATAATTGTAAAGTAATGGTGATTTAAGTTCAAAATAAGTATTCAATGCAAAAAATAAGAAAGAAATCATTCATGTTTTTTTTTCGGTTCGAATAGAAAAGACCGTCCTTTGGGTACATTTTCTTTAATACATGTAGAACCGCTGCCGAGCGTTGTTTTTGAGAGGTTATCGGGACGAGCCGAAAATCGAACCAATGACCTCGAGCGTGAGTGACCAACATGCAATCAACTATAATGCTTTGACAGTGAAACTTGACACTGATATTTGAGATGTTTCAATATGTTTATAAGCGTAATAATGACATGTATAACTTGTACTCAGTTTACTTGCCGTGCCCGATTAGCTCAATCGGTTACACGTCTGACTATCAATCCAGGGGTCGTGAGTTCGAATCCCCCGCCCGGCAACAGTCTCCGTGGTGATTGATATACGACATTGCGTCTCATTATCATTCGTCTCTCACCACTGATTCAAGTGGGAAAGTTATCAGTTACTTGCGGAGACGGGGTGTGCTCGAGTACTGGTTAATCCCAGGAAACAGTGGTTAGGTTAACTGATCGTCTGTTAGCCCTCGATGGCATAAAAATGACGCTAAATATTCAATCAATCAATCAGTTTACTTGCACTCAATTTACTTGTACTAAGTTTATTAGCACTGTTTATAAATATTCAATTTATGAGTAATCAGTTTATTAGTACTCAGTTTATAAGCATTCAGTTTACTAGTACTCAGTTTATTAATACTCAGTTTATAAGTACCCAGTGTATAAGTTTTCAGTATATTAGTACTCAGTTAAATAGTACTAAGTTTAGTAGTACTCAGTTTATTAGTGTCCAGTTTAATAATACTCAATTTATTAGTATTCAGTTTACTAATACTCAGTTAAAAAATACTCAATTTATTAGTATTCATTTTATTAGTACTATGTTTACTAGTACTCCATTCACTAGTACTCAGTTTAACAGTTCTCAGTTTAACTGTACTCAGTTTAACAGTACTCAATTTACTAGTACTCAGTTTAACAGTACACAGTTCACTAGTACTCAGTTCACTAGTACTCAGTTTAACAGTACTCAGTTTAACAATACTCTGTTTATTATAACTCATTTTTTTATTATTCAGTATATTAGTATCAGTTTATTAGTACTCAGTTTACTAGTACTCAGTTTATTATTTAGTATTCGGTCAACTTATTCTCAGTGTGTTAGTACTCAGCTTGCTAGTACCCAATTTACTAGTACATAGTAAGGTTACTAGTTCATAGTTTGCTATTACTAAGTTAACTATTTCTCAGTTACTGGTGTTCAGTTACTCAGTTTAAAAGTACTCAGTTCACTTATACTTAGCTTACTAGTTCTAATTTTGTTAGCACTCAGTTCACTAAGACTGTTTAGTAGTACTCAGCTTAGTTTACAAATACTCAGTTTAGTAGCTCTCAGTTTAGTAGTGATTTATGCACTTGTACTCAGTTTACTGTAACCCTGTTGAACTGGACACAGTTTACCAGTAAATTTGCACTCAGTTTATTAGCACGTAAATTACTTGCACTCAGTTCACTAGTATTCACTTTACTAGTACTCAGTTAACTAGTATTCACTTTACTAACACTCAGTTCACTAGTATTCACTTAACTAGCACTCAGTTTACTAGTATTCACTTTACTAGTACTCAGTTCACTAGTATTCACTTTACTAGCACTCATTTCACTATATTCACTTTACTAGCACTCAGTTTACTAGTATTCACTTTACTAGCACTCAGTTGACTAGTATTCACTTAATTAGCACTCAGTTCACTAGTATTCACTTTACTTACACTCAGTTCACTAGTATTCACTTTACTTACACTCAGTTCACTAGTATTCATTTTACTTGTACTCAGTTCACTATTATTCACTTTACTAACACTCAGTTCACTAATATTCACTTTACTAGTACTCAGTTCACTAGTATTCACTTTACTAACTCTCTTTTCACTAGTATTCACTTTACATGTACTCATTTCACTAGTATTCACTTTACTAGCTCTTAGTTTACTAGTATTCACTTTACTAGTGCTAGGTTCACTAGTATTCACTTCAATAGCTCTCAGTTCATTAGTATTCACTTTACTAGCTCTCAGTTCACTTGTATTCACTTTACTAGTACCTAGTTTACTAGTATTCACGTTACTAGTACTTCGTTCACTAGTATACGCTTTACTAGCTCTCAGTTCATTAGTTTTCACTTAACTAGCACTCATTTCACTAATATTCACTTTACTAGCACTCAGATCACTAGTATTCACTTTACTAGTACTCAGTTCACTTGTATTCACTTTTTTGTACTCAGTTCACTAGTATTCACTTTACTAGCACTCATTTCACTAGTATTTACTTAACTAACACTCAGTTCATTAGTATTCACTTTATTAACACTCAGTGTACTAGTATTCACTTTACTAGTTCTCAGTTCACTAGTATTCACTTTACTAGTACCTAGTTTACTAGTATTCACTTGACTAGTACTCTGTTCACTAGTATTCACTTTACTAGCTCTCAGTTCATTAGTATTCACTTAACTAGCACTCAGTCCACTAATATTAACTTTACTAGAACTCAGTCCACTAATATTAATTTTACTAGCACTCAGTCCACTAATATTTACTTTACTAGCAGTCAGTCCACTAATATTCACTTTATTAGCACTCCGATCACAAGTATTCACTTTACTAGTACTCAATTTACTAGTAATACCTACGGGATTATATGTGACCCATTAGGTAAACATTCAAAGTAATTATATTTACATGGCTTCTCATTTTTAGCTCTATTGGCCAAAGGCCAGAAGTGCTTATGCGATGGCGCGTTGTCTGTCGTCCGTCGTCTGTCGTCTGTTAGCAGCACTTTCTCTGAAACTACTAGGCTAATTAAACTGAAACTTCACATGGGTGTTTCTATTGCATAGGAGACTATAAAGAAGATTTTTTTTTATTTGAAATTCAAGATGGCCGCCATTACTAAAAATAGTCCAAAACTTAAAAAATCTTCTTCTCATGAACGGCCCAACAGATTTTCAAAATGTTTATGTAGTAATGATGACCAACTATAGTTTTGTTAGATTTGTTCAAATGGTGTCCCTACGGTAAAATATGACCCCGTCCCGAGGGTTCAATTAGGGGACACATGTCATTATAATATATATTTTTTTTTTTAAATGGAAATGATTTTGCCTATATCTTCACAGAAGCATTGTTTGGTGAAGGAGGTTCATATTTGTAAAAATGACTGGGTTCCACTGTCTTAAGGGATCAGGAGGGGCCCCAAAAGGGTACAAATTGGGAATTACTAAATTTGTTTTTTTAAGAACCGGTATGTCAGATTTGTTCATATTTGGCATAAATTATCCCTTAGTGTAGGGGTTTGATTGCAGATACGTATTTAGGGGCTAAAATTTATAGGGGCCCTGTAAGGGGACTTAGAATTTTACATAGGGATACTATGGGAAAACAGAAAATTCTTTTTTCTTTCACCTGTTCCGAAACCACTAGGCCAGTTAAATTGAAACTTCACATGGGTGTTTCTATTGCATAGGAGACTATACAGAAGATATTATTTTTTTGATTTGAAATTCAAAATGGCTGCCATTACTAAAAATAGTCCAAAACTTAAAAAATCTTCTTCTCATGAACGGCCCACAGATTTTCAAAATGTTTATGTAGTAATGATGACCAACTATAGTTTTGTTAGATTTGTTCAAATGGTGTCCCTAGGGTTAAATATGACCCCGCCCCGAGGGTTCAATTAGGGGACACATGTCATTTTATTATTTTTTTAATTTTTTTTTTTTAAAATGGAAATGATTTTGCCTATATCTTCACAGAAGCATTGTTTGGTGAAGGCAGTTAAGATTTGTAAAAATGACTGGGTTCCTATGCCTTAAGGGGTCAGGAGGGACCACAAAAGGGTACAAATTGGGAATTAGTAAAATTGTTTTCTTAAGGACCGGTATGTCAGATTTGTACATATTTGATATAAATTATCCCTAAATTTAGGGGTTTGATTGCAGATAAGAATTTAGGGGCTAAAATATATAGGGGCCCTGTAAGGGGACATAGAATTTTACATAGGGCTACTGTGGGAAAACAGAAAATTCTCTTTTTTTTCATTTCTTCTGAAACCACTAGGCCAATTATACTGAAACTTCACATGGATGTTTCTATTGCATAGGAGACTATACAAAAGATTTATTTTTCAAGATGGCCGATGTTTCTATTGCATAGAAGAATTTCAAAAAGTGCTATGGCCACTATTAGTCAGTAGAGCGTCCTCAGGCCCTCTTGGGCCTCTTGTTTGTTTACGGGCCGGGCAATGTAATTTTTTAACAATAAATTTACAATGTGAAGTTTTTATGTTATCATTTACAACATAAAAGTACCACAGTGGTGATCTAGGAGTATAGCGTCCGCTTCGCATGCGAAAGGTCATGGGTTCGGTTCTCGGCATACCAAGGACTTAAAAGCTTCCTCGCTTTGTGCTCAACATTAAGAGGATAGTTCTCGTCGGTCCGGTGTCAGTATAATATGACTGAGTGGAATAATATACCATGTTTCTGCGACATGATAGTCAAGCGTGGGGTATTTTATTAACTTCACTTTTAATCTATCTGTTTTACAATAATTGTAAAGTTCTGTATTATTTTAACCAGTTTGAATTTAATCCGCACTAATGAAATATATGTTAACCGGATAAACTGACACTGTTTAAATTTAGTACACGTCAGTAATCTTGGATGAAATATCGACAGTGACAGTTGCTGTAGTTGGTTATTGCTCTCCATGATGGCGACAGGATGGGTATTAACGGTTGTGTTGTCATTGTGCATGTTATCAACATTTGTATTTTCTCAAACAACAACTAGCTTTGATAGTAACACTGAGAAATCTGACCAACTGAATGTTTCTAACGACTATTCAAATCTAGATCAGGATTATAACATGCGTGATGTTTTAGAACTTCTGGACAAAATCACAAAATCAGCAAATAGTTCAAGAGCTGTTTTTAACAACCCGTTTGCAAGTATATATTCGCCAATTTATAGAGATATTATGCGAAATCCAGATTAAGTTATGCCATCGGAAGAGCAAGCAATATTTTGGGATGGTGTCTTAGGTCTTTTAACTAACCAAACTGGTGTTTTGATGACAAAACGTGGACTGAATGAAGGATGCAGAAAAGACGCCATTCGTTTCGTTGAAAGTATTCTGGAACAAAAACCTTGGGCAGTAAACAGTAAGTAAATTAACATAATTTTACACTCTAGTCTAAATTACTGATCCGTATAATACAAAGACCGAATGCGAGAAGCACTATGTAAATGTATTAGTTATTTTTTTTTTTTAGTTTAAGCTTAATTTTATGAGTTCTGTGCGCTGGTTGTTACACATCGTAAACTTTACATAAAGGTTTGAAAGGGACTAACGATTAGAAAGTCCCGTGTTCCGACGATTCCCAAATGTAATTGGTGGTGTCTATGAGATTTTTAGCCGTAGTACTTAGTACTGGTCATACACAGGAGGGCATCATGTATGCTTATACTAAGCTATAAGAGTTCGTTTCGCAATTAATTTAAGGTAAAAAAGCAACTACATGTAATAATAGTACATTTACATGCTGCTTCTCACATTTTATTTGTGGAGGGGAATTCATTTGAACAAGTAAATATTCCATGAGGTGTCTAATACAAACGTTGGTAATCAAATGAAATTCATTACTTTTAACGTAAATACACTACTATTAACGTAAATAAACAACTATGAAAGTAAATACACTACTATTAACGTAAATACACAACTATGAAAGTAAATACACTACTATTAACGTAAATACACAACTATTAAAGTAAATACACTACTATTAACGTAAATAAACTCATATTAACGTAAATATACAAAATTTAACGTAAATGCACTACTATTAACGTGAATACTAAACTATTAAAGTAATTACACAACTATTAACGCAATTACACAATTATTTACGTAAGTACACAACTATTAACTTATATACACAACTAACTATTAAAGTAAATACACTACCTTTAACGTAAATACACAACTATTAAAGTAAATACACAACTATTAACGTAAATTCACAACTATTAAAGTAAATACACAACTATTAACGTAAATACACAATTATTGACGTACACACATTACTATTACACGCTTTGTTAAAAATACATTTACATTGGTATTATTCGTTGATGTTTTAATATATAGTCATATACAAAAATAACTGTTATCAGTTTTTGATGTCTGTATTATTTACCGCTATGATGTAAGTAATATATTTCTACTTGTATATAATATGTTTGAGAATATCATTGAATATTCACTTGTCGCTCAGTTCAAATGAGTTAAATAATATCATTATTATCATCAACATTATCATTATAGTCTCATTCATATGCTCCACCGCCGTTTCAATCCGCTCTGCAATGTACTATTGTCACAATATATGCTTTTGTTTCTTAATGCCACTTTTTGTACTTTGTATATACATTTAACCTAATTATATATAATCTTATTGCAGACTATTTTGAGATATTGATTTCGTCTAGAAATCAAATCGTTTCAGCTTATATTGCTGCGTTTCTAACGTAAAAAGCAAAACTGTTATTTTAAAATCAATACATATTTTGAACATGCTGAGACATGTGCATGTTTATTTGCATGTTCATTTGCATATACTTATTAAATGTTTAATCATATTTTGATAACTATATTTATTCCAACAGAAAAACAACGATAAGTGAAAAAAAAATTCAAAACGGGAATTGTCGTTTGACTCAGTCAACACGTGCTGTCTTTTACAATCATATAGTTAATTTCAGATTTCAGCCTTATTTAAATGGTATCAAATTGGTAAGTTCGTTACAGCTTTTGCTCAGTTACGTGTCTTTTCGCATCGTTTAGAAGTTAAGGCAGGCCGTTGGACTAGTCCAATTAGAACCTTATTTTGACGAACGGAAGTGCATAGTATGTGATGGAATAGACTGAGAAGTAATATCATTAAATTATCGGATGTGTGTTTTAATATGACCCGAGAAAAGTATATACTTAGTCTGATAAACAGTATATTGAAATAGACCCAAAAAATGCTCAAACTTATGAATTTGTTACATCCAGAAGATAACAGTACAATAAACAACTTACTTATATATTAGACGCTTTTCTTATCAGAGATACAGTCGTATTTGTCTGATACACGCGTATTTTCAATTACATTATTTGTAGCAGGTATTATCAAGTTAAATTATAATTTGTTTCTGTGCTGACGTGACGTTTTAGGGTATTATAAAGTTTGCATGCCCAAGTAACGTGTACCACCTTCTCCGCTTTCACGTTTGCTTCAATTTAGAAATATCTGATACGATTAACATCATGAATTTAATATCGCAGCTATTATATCGCATTTGTAAAACACTGTCGCTTACATGGACCATGTACTACATAGATCTGCGTGTATTGGTGCAAAAGAGTACCGAATGTCTTCTTATTTCATATACACTTGGTCCTTTATTGAGCCAATGGGACGATTTTTTTTTATACAAATATGCATTTGTCATTATTACAATCTGAAGTTTGTAAAACTCAAAACATAATGGTTTATAAATCAATGAATGAATATATGTAAACATAAACATGTTTTTATGAGATTTTCTTATTCATATAAACTACACCTAGTTGTTGCATTTTATGTTTATTTGTTTAAATTCAAGAAAAACCGCCCTCACTATTTTTTTCTTAAATGATGCACCGTACATGTATTATCCCAAGGAGTCTTTCCATTGCCATTTAAAATGATTATTAATGAGAAGTTTTGATTCAGTTTGGGTGAATGTTAAGCGTCATTTGACATGTATGTGATCGATGAATAACAGATGATCAGTAAACCTAACCACTTCTTCCTTGGATCCTTATCCCGCTTGTGTCATTGGTGAGAGACGAATGATAATGAGACACGATGTCGAATATCAACGCAGACATTTTTCATAGGGAGATTTGAACTCACGACCCCTGGAACCATACTACCAACTATGCCAATCGGAACCGGCAATGAGAAGTTTCTTATAATTAACCTCACAACAAAGATGCGTATAATCTTGGAATTACTCTCGGTCTACTCTCCGTGTTTAAATGGTTTCAAAGGCACGAACCGCAGACTGACATGAAACTAGTCTATCTACAGACTTACATGAAACTGGTCTATCTACAGACTTACATGAAACTAGTCTATCTACAAACTTACATGAAACTAATCTTTCTACAGACTGACATGAAACTGTTCTGTCTACAGACTTACATGAAACTGGTCTATCTACAGACTTACATGAAACTTGTCTATAACATGAAACTGGTCTATCTTCAGACTGACATGAAACTGGTCTGTTTATAGACTGACATGAAACTGGTCTATCTACAGACTTACATGAAACTGGTCTATTAACAGACTGACATAAAACTAGTCTATCTACAGACTGACATGAAACTAGTCTATCTACAGACTTGTCTATCTACAGACTAACATGAAACTGGTCTAATAACAGACTTACATGAAACTAGTCTATCTACAGATTTACATGAAACTGGTATATCTACAGACTGACATGAAACTGGTCTATCTACAGACTTACATGAAACTGGTCTATCTACAGACTTACATGAAACTGGTCTATAACATGAAACTGGTCTATCTTCAGACTGACATGAAACTGGTCTGTTTATAGACTGACATGAAACTGGTCTATCTACAGACTTACATGAAACTAGCCTATCTACAGACTTTAAATGTACTAGTTTGTATGGAAGAAAACTTGTGCTTTAAATAGTGTGTTAGACTGCCTTGAGTTTTAAAATTAGAGTGACACACACACACACACACACACACACACACACACACACACACACACACACACACAAAACACACACGCACGCACGCACGCACGCACGCACGCACGCACGCAGAGAGAGAGAGAGAGAGAGAGAGAGAGAGAGAGAGAGAGAGAAAAGAGAAATAGAAAAAATTATGATTGTATGAATTTTTATTTGGTATGTCTGTGGCTGAGCAGTCTGAGGTGATGTCGTCTAACGACCACTTATTTCTTAATGCTGAAGTCGGATCGAGGGTTCAAACATATCTGAGAACAATTGCCAGGTGCTTTTCGAAGGATGATGGTATTTTGGAAGTCATCGCTCAATTAAACTGGATCTTCCACGTATAGTCTGTTATCTTTGAAAGTGGCGTTAAATCCTATTCAGAAAAAATAGAACAAATTAAAAAAAAATTTTGATCGCGGGCAAAATGACCTCTAGATTTAACATTTCATTTTTTATGGAAAAATGGTAACACGTCAGTATGTATGCAATGGATAGGTAATGTTAAACTGTGTGAGCATGTACAGATACAACGGAGATGGCGTGATCAGTCTATATTACAATACTAGCATGTACCGACACGACGGTGATGGCGTGATCAGTCTATACCACAATACTAGCATGTACTGCCACGACGGTGATGGCGTGATCAGTCTATATTACAATACTAGCATGTACCGACACGACAGATGGCGTGATCAGTCTATACCACAATACTAGCATGTACCGACCACAATACCAGCATGTACCGACACGACAGTGATAGCGTGATCAGTCTATACCACAATACTAGCATGTACCGACACGACAGATGGCGTGATCAGTCTATACCACAATACTAGCATGTACCGACCACAATACCAGCATGTACCGACACGACAGTGATAGCGTGATCAGTCTATACCACAATACTGGCATGTCCCGACACGACGGAGATGGCGTGATCAGTCTATACCACAATACTAGCATGTACCGACACGACGGAGATGGCGTGATCAGTCTATACCACAACACTTGCATGTCCCGACACGACGGAGATGGCGTGATCAGTCTATACCACAACACTGGCATGTACCGACACGACGGAGATGGCGTGATCAGTCTATACCACTATACTAGCATGTACCGACACGACGGAGATGGCGTGATCAGTCTATACCACAATACTAGCATGTCCCGACACGACGGAGATGGCGTGATCAGTCTATACCACAATACTAGCATGTCCCGACACGACGGAGATGGCGTGATCAGTCTATACCACAATACTAGCATGTACCGACCACAATACAAGCATGTACCGACACGACAGTGATAGCGTGATCAGTCTATACCACAGTACTAGCATGTACTGACCACAATACTAGCATGTACCGACACGACGGAGATGGCGTGATCAGTCTATACCACAATACTAGCATGTACCGACCACAATACTAGCATGTACCGACACGACAGTGATAGCGTGATCAGTCTATACCACAATACTGGCATGTCCCGACACGACGGAGATGGCATGATCAGTCTATACCACAATACTAGTATGTACCGACACGACAGATGGCGTGATCAGTCTATACCACAATACTAGCATGTCCCGACACGACGGAGATGGCGTGATCAGTCTATACCACAATACTAGCATGTACCGACCACAATACAAGCATGTACCGACACGACAGTGATAGCGTGATCAGTCTATACCGCAATACTAGCATGTACTGACCACAATACTAGCATGTACCGACACGACGGAGATGGCGTGATCAGTCTATACCACAATACTAGCATGTACCGACCACAATACTAGCATGTACCGACACGACGGTGATAGCGTGATCAGTCTATACCACAATACTGGCATGTCCCGACACGACGGAGATGGCGTGATCAGTCTATACCACAATACTAGTATGTACCGACACGACAGATGGCGTGATCAGTCTATACCACAATACTAGCATGTCCCGACACGACGGAGATGGCGTGATCAGTCTATACCACAATACTAAAAGGTACCGACCACAATACAAGCATGTACCGACACGACAGTGATAGCGTGATCAGTCTATACCACAATACTAGCATGTACTGACCACAATACCAGCATGTACCGACACGACGGAGATGGTGTGATCAGTCTATACCACAATACTAGCATGTACCGACCACAATACTAGCATGTACCGACACGACAGTGATAGCGTGATCAGTCTATACCACAATACTGACATGTCCCGACACGACGGAGATGGCGTGATCAGTCTATACCACAATACTAGCATGTACTGACCACAATACTAGCATGTACCGACACGACAGTGATAGCGTGATCAGTCTATACCACAATACTAGCATGTCCCGACACGACGGAGATGGCGTGATCAGTCTACCACAATACTAGCATGTACTGACCACAATACTAGCATGTACCGACACGACAGTAATAGCGTGATCAGTCTATACCACAATACTAGTATGTACCGACACGACGGAGATAGCGTGATAAGCCTATACCACAAAACTAGTATGTACCGACACGACAGTGATAGCGTGATCAGTCTATACCACAATACTAGCATGTACCAACACGACGGAGATAGGGTGATTAGTCTATACCACAATACTAGCATGTACCGACCACAATACTAGCATGTACCGACACGACGGTGATAGCGTTATCAGTTTATACCACAATACTAGCATGTACCGACACGACGGAGATAGCGTGATTAGTCTATACCACAATACTAGCATGTACCGACCACAACAGAAGCATGTACCGACACGACGGTGATAGCGTGATCAGTCTATATCACAATACTAGCATGTACCGACACGACGGAGATAGCGTGATCAGTCTATACCACAATACTAGCATGTACCGACACGACAGTGATAGCGTGATCAGTCTATACCACAATACTAGCATGTACCGACACGACGGAGATAGCGTTATTAATCTATACCACAATACTAGCATGTACCGACCACAATACTAGCATGTACCGACACGACGGTGATAGCGTGATCAGTCTATATCACAATACTAGCATGTACCGACACGACGGAGATAGCGTGATCAGTCTATACCACAGAACTAGCATGTACCGCCACGACGGAGATGGCGTGATCAGTCTTTACCACAGAACTAGCATGTACCGCCACGACGGTGATAGCGTGATCAGTCTATACCACAATACTAGCACGTACCGCCACTACGGAGATAGCGTGATCAGTCTATATCACAATACTAGTAGCTAAATTAAATATATGTTATGTTCAAGATCGAGCATGATTTCTGCTTGTACTTTCATACGTTGAAAAGTATGACTGTGTGACCCACTAAACTGCGTCTCATGCAGTAAGGCAAAGAGAAGGTCACTAGCCTATGGTATTATATACGCTACACATAAAAAAGGATAAACATCAACGATATATCTATAATATAAATTTGAGAGCCAGTACATATAAACTATGATATTGATATATCCGGTTTGTGCATCTTCAGACGGATGGATAGATGTACGCACGAGACGACACTCTCGGTTACATTTAAATAAAAAAAACTTTCTTTTTCTATTCTTAATAACGCAGAGATGGGGGTCTAATGACAGACTGATGTTAATTTGATAGTCTTGTTTCGTCTAACGATATCCACTATGAAGTTAACGTAACAGTTTCCTTCTCCACTATAATAGGCGAACTACGCACTGTATTTATCGAATATCAAACTAACGTATAACTGCTTGATCTAACTCTAACTTCACTAATATAATATGTCAAAAATAAAACGCTTTACAACTACCTCGTTAGGTCTTTAACCCCACTCACGCCTTTTAAGCAAGACTACAGGCCATGCGCATGCGCAAGCAATTTGATTTTACCCAAAAGCAACTTTAAGTTATCTCCTTCATCGTCTCTGTATGTGTAATTTCCACTACGACGTCAAGCAGACACATGTTCCAGTAGTTTAGGTTTCGGAACCTTCCGTATTACAGAATGGTACACGTTTTTGAGTCGAAATCCTGACTTTTAGACCTTAAAAGAAATATTTTATAGACAATCATTCACATTTTAACCAATTTCAACCTTATTCTCTACCCTCTCAATTCCTACAAATAAATAAGACAACATCGAGTTATAACTAGTTCAAAAGTTGACTCTTACAGGACACCATAGGGACACCGTACATGTTATCTAAAGGTCATTGTTGATGCCTGTACTTGCAGTGCTGAAATAAATGGACTTTTATTAATGATATCACAATTACTTAATATGGTTTAGTATGTGAAAAGTTTTTACCAAATTGCTTTTCAACTTTGCCAGTTCACTTTGTAATAGAATTTGACTGTTACATGTATCAACATAGCATCGTGTTTCCATTTTATGTTTCTGATATTTACTGTCTTTATGTAAAATATTGCAGATGTAACTAAGACAAAGCTGGCTTGAAGTCTCCTGGGTAGAATCAGTGATTGGCATACGTAGAAATGTGTTTTACTCAAGTGTTCTTGTGTAGACTTTGTAATAGGAACATGCGGATAAAGTGTCTCGCTCAAATATTCGATGGTAGAATCATTAGCAGACATATGTCTTTCTCAAGTCTTTCAAGGTAGAATCAGTAGCAAAAGTACATTTATGTGGGTAAGTGTCTTGCCTAAGTCTTTCTATCTAATATCAGTAATAAACACGTGAGGATAACTTGTCTTTCCCAAGTCTTCCTATGTAGAATCAGTAACAGATATTTAAAAAAAAATGTCTTTCCAAAGTCTTCTTGATCAAAATCGGTAACAGACATATGTTAATAAATAGTTATGTGGTTAAATCGTCTTACTCAAGTCTTCCTGGGCAGAATCAGTAACATACATATGTGGATAAAGTGTCATGCTCTAGTCTTTTCATGCAGAATCAGTAGCAGAGTTATGTGGTTAAATCGTCTTGCTCAAGTCTTCCTGGGCAGAATCAGTAACATACATATGTGGATAAAGTGTCATGCTCTAGTCTTTTCATGCAGAATCAGTAGCAGAGTTATGTGGGTAAATCGTCTTGCTCAAGTCTTCCTGGGCAGAATCAGTAACATACATATGTGGATAAAGTGTCATGCTGTAGTCTTTCCATGCAGAATCAGTAGCATTAGCAGAGTTATGTGGGTTAATTGTCTTGCTCAAGTCTTCCTGGGCAGAATCAGTAACATACATATGTGGATAAAGTGTCATGCTCTAGTCTTTCCATGCAGAATCAGTAGCATTAGCAGAGTTATGTGGGTTAATTGTCTTGCTCAAGTCTTCCTGGGCAGAATCAATAACATACATATGTGGATAAAGTGTCATGCTCTAGTCTTTTCATGCAGAATCAGTAGCAGAGTTATGTGGTTAAATCGTCTTGCTCAAGTCTTCCTGGGCAGAATCAGTAACATACATATGTGGATAAAGTGTCATGCTCTAGTCTTTTCATGCAGAATCAGTAGCAGAGTTATGTGGGTAAATCGTCTTGCTCAAGTCTTCCTGGGCAGAATCAGTAACATACATATGTGGATAAAGTGTCATGCTGTAGTCTTTCCATGCAGAATCAGTAGCATTAGCAGAGTTATGTGGGTTAATTGTCTTGCTCAAGTCTTCCTGGGCAGAATCAGTAACATACATATGTGGATAAAGTGTCATGCTCTAGTCTTTCCATGCAGAATCAGTAGCATTAGCAGAGTTATGTGGGTTAATTGTCTTGCTCAAGTCTTCCTGGGCAGAATCAATAACATACATATGTGGATAAAGTGTCATGCTCTAGTCTTTCCATGCAGAATCAGTAGCAGAATTATGTGGGTAAATCGTCTTGCTCAAGTCTTCCTGGGCAGAATCAGTTACACACATATGTGGATAAAGTGTCATGCTGTAGTCTTTCCATGCAGAATCAGTAGCATTAGCAGAGTTATGTGGGTTAATTGTCTTGCTCAAGTCTTCCTGGGCAGAATCAGTAACATACATATGTGGATAAAGTGTCATGATTTAGTCTTCTCATGCAGAATCAGTAGCAGAGTTATGTGGTTAAATCGTCTTGCTCAAGTCTTCCTGGGCAGAATCAGTAATATACATATGTGGATAAAGTGTCATACTCTAGTCTTTCCATGCAGAATCAGTAGCAGAATTATGTGGGTAAATCGTCTTGCTCAAGTCTTCCTGGGCAGAATCAGTAATATACATATGTGGATAAAGTGTCATGCTCTAGTCTTTCCATGCAGAATCAGTAGCAGAGTTATGTGGGTAAATCGTCTTGCTCAAGTCTTCCTGGGCAGAATCAGTAACAGACATATGTGGATAAAGTGTCATGCTCTAGTCTTTCCATGCAGAATCAGTAGCATTAGCAGAGTTATGTGGGTTAATTGTCTTGCTCAAGTCTTCCTGGGCAGAATCAGTAACATACATATGTGGATAAAGTGTCATGCTCTAGTCTTTTCATGCAGAATCAGTAACAGAGTTATGTGGGTAAATCGTCTTGCTCAAGTCTTCCTGGGCAGAATCAGTAACATACATATGTGGATAAAGTGTCATGCTCTAGTCTTTTCATGCAGAATCAGTAGCAGAGTTATGTGGGTAAATCGTCTTGCTCAAGTCTTCCTGGGCAGAATCAGCAACATACATATGTGGATAAAGTGTCATGCTCTAGTCTTTTCATGCAGAATCAGTAGCAGAGTTATGTGGGTAAATCGTCTTGCTCAAGTCTTCCTGGGCAGAATCAGTAACATACATATGTGGATAAAGTGTCATGCTCTAGTCTTTCCATGCAGAATCAGTAGCATTAGCAGAGTTATGTGGGTTAATTGTCTTGCTCAAGTCTTCCTGGGCAGAATTAGTAACATACATATGTGGATAAAGTGTCATGCTCTAGTCTTTCCATGCAGAATCAGTAGCAGAGTTATGTGGGTAAATCGTCTTGCTCAAGTCTTCCTGGGCAGAATCAGTAACAGACATATGTGGATAAAGTGTCATGCTCTAGTCTTTCCATGCAGAATCAGTAGCAGAATTATGTGGGTAAATCGTCTTGCTCAAGTCTTCCTGGGCAGAATTAGTTACACACATATGTGGATAAAGTGTCATGCTCTAGTCTTTCCATGCAGAATCAGTAGCAGAGTTATGTGGGTAAATCGTCTTGCTCAAGTCTTCCTGGGCAGAATCAGTAACAGACATATGTGGATAAAGTGTCTTTGTCAAGTCTTCCTGGGCAGAATCAGTAACAGACATATGTGGATAAAGTGTCATGCTGTAGTCTTTCCATGCAGAATCAGTAGCATTAGCAGAGTTATGTGGGTTAATTGTCTTGCTCAAGTCTTCCTGGGCAGAATCAGTAACATACATATGTGGATAAAGTGTCATGATTTAGTCTTCTCATGCAGAATCAGTAGCAGAGTTATGTGGTTAAATCGTCTTGCTCAAGTCTTCCTGGGCAGAATCAGTAGCAGAGTTATGTAGTTAAATCGTCTTGCTCAAGTCTTCCTGGGCAGAATCAGTAACATACATATGTGGATAAAGTGTCATGATTTAGTCTTCTCATGCAGAATCAGTAGCAGAGTTTTGTGGTTAAATCGTCTTGCTCAAGTCTTCCTGGGCAGAATCAGTAACATACATATATGGATAAAGTGTCATGCTCTAGTCTTCTCATGCAGAATCAGTAGCAGAGTTATGTAGTTAAATCGTCTTGCTCAAGTCTTCCTGGGCAGAATCAGTAACAGACATATGTGGATAAAGTGTCATGCTCTAGTCTTTCCATGCAGAATCAGTAGCAGAATTATGTGGGTAAATCGTCTTGCTCAAGTCTTCCTGGGCAGAATCAGTTACACACATATGTGGATAAAGTGTCATGCTCTAGTCTTTCCATGCATAATCAGTAGCAGAGTTATGTGGGTAAATCGTCTTGCTCAAGTCTTCCTGGGCAGAATCAGTAACAGACATATGTGGATAAAGTGTCTTTGTCAAGTCTTCCTGGGCAGAATCAGTAACAGACATATGTGGATAAAGTGTCATGCTGTAGTCTTTCCATGCAGAATCAGTAGCATTAGCAGAGTTATGTGGGTTAATTGTCTTGCTCAAGTCTTCCTGGGCAGAATCAGTAACATACATATGTGGATAAAGTGTCATGATTTAGTCTTCTCATGCAGAATCAGTAGCAGAGTTATGTGGTTAAATCGTCTTGCTCAAGTCTTCCTGGGCAGAATCAGTAGCAGAGTTATGTAGTTAAATCGTCTTGCTCAAGTCTTCCTGGGCAGAATCAGTAACATACATATGTGGATAAAGTGTCATGATTTAGTCTTCTCATGCAGAATCAGTAGCAGAGTTTTGTGGTTAAATCGTCTTGCTCAAGTCTTCCTGGGCAGAATCAGTAACATACATATATGGATAAAGTGTCATGCTCTAGTCTTCTCATGCAGAATCAGTAGCAGAGTTATGTAGTTAAATCGTCTTGCTCAAGTCTTCCTGGGCAGAATCAGTAACAGACATATGTGGATAAAGTGTCATGCTGTAGTCTTTCCATGCAGAATCAGTAACATACATATGTGGATAAAATGTCATGCTCTAGTCTTTCCATGCAGAATCAGTAGCAAAGTTATGTAGGTAAATTGTCTTGCTCAAGTCTTCCTGGGCAGAATCAATAACAGATATATGTGGATAAAGTGTCTTTGTCAAGTCTTCCTGGGCAGAATCAGTAGCAGACATATGTGGATAAAGTGTCTTTGTCAAGTCTTCCTGGGCAGAATCAGTAGCAGAGTTATGTGGTTAAATCGTCTTGCTCAAGTCTTCCTGGGCAGAATCAGTAACAGACATATGTGGATAAAGTGTCTTTGTCAAGTCTTCCTGGGCAGAATCAGTAACAGACATATGTGGATAAAGTGTCTTTGTCAAGTCTTCCTGGGCTGAATCAGTAGCAGAGTTATGTGGTTAAATCGTCTTGCTCAAGTCTTCCTGGGCAGAATCAGTAACAGACATATGTGGATAAAGTGTCATGCTCTAGTCTTTCCATGCAGAATCAATAACACACATATGTGGATAAAGTGTCATGCTCTAGTCTTTCCATGCAGAATCAGTATCAAAGTTATGTAGATAAATTGTCTTGCTCAAGTCTTCCTGGGCAGAATCAGTAACAGATATATGTTGGTAAATTGTCTTTGTCAAGTCTTCCTGGGCAGAATCAGTAACAGACATATGTGGATAAAGTGTCATGCTCTAGTCTTTCAATGCAGAATCAGTAAAAGAGTTATGTGGGTAAATCGTCTTGCTCAAGTCTTCCTGGGCAGAATCAGTAACATACATATGTGGATAAAGTGTCATGCTCTAGTCTTTTCATGCAGAATCAGTAGCAGAATTATGTGGGTAAATTGTCTTGCTCAAGTCTTCCTGGGCAGAATCAGTAACATACATATGTGGATAAAGTGTCATGCTCTAGTCTTTTCATGCAGAATCAGTAGCAGAATTATGTGGGTAAATTGTCTTGCTCAAGTCTTCCTGGGCAGAATCAGTAACATACATATGTGGATAAAGTGTCTTTGTCAAGTCTTCCTGGGCAGAATCAGTAGCAGAGGTATGTGTGTAAATCGTCTTGCCCAAGTCTTCCTGGGCAGAATCAGTCACAAACATGTGGATAAAGTGTCATGCTCTAGTTTTTCAATGCAGAATCAGTAGCAGAGGTATGTGGGTAAATCGTCTTGCTCAAGTCTTCCTGGGCAGAATCAGTAATATACATATGTGGATAAAGTGTCATGCTCTAGTCTTTCCATGCATGATCAGTAGCAGAATTATGTGGGTAAATCGTCTTGCTCAAGTCTTACTGGGCAGAATCAGTAACAGACATATGCGTGTAAATCGTCTTGCTCAAGTTTTCCTAAGTAGAATGAGTAGCAGACATGTGGGTAAATCGGCTTTAGTATTCTTGGATAGGATCATTGGCAGACATATAGATAACATGTCTTTCACCAGTCTTCCTGAGTATGTATACCAGTATGCGAATAAAGTGTCGTGCTCAAGTTGTCCTTGGTAAAATCATTAGTAAGCATATGTGGTTGTAGTACTCTGATCATGACCACTATACACAAAGTCATTGTTGGGGGCTTGAAACGATTACCATCTGATTCAGGGTTCTCTGGACCATGCGTTTCATGTAAATTTGCTCAAACTAGATGTATCTTTGAAGTTTTATTTAAATTTATTTAAGTACTGGTTTTTTTCTTTCAGTGTTGGACGCTTTCGGCAAACCAAGCAGCAATATGTTGAATTTAGAAACAAAATGGATCGGTAGTTATGAAGAGTGCATACGAGTCAAGGATGGCGTATCTGTTGAGAACATTTCTGCCAAATACTGCCGAGCAACAAAACCACTTGACGAAGTAGAGTTTCCACAGGCTCAGGTTTGGAGATTTCAAATCGATAAACTGGCAGTAGAACAGCGGATAAAAAGTTCGACGCTCACGTGATGGTCTCTATCAAAAACAACAGTCACTCAGTACTGATTGTTTTAACCAGGAAACCGACAAGTGATTCATTGAAAATCAGAGCTTACTTAGCAATTAATTCATATTTAAACTATAGCGATATTGCAGCAGAATCCAGTCACATGGTTTTCGATGCATACATGTACCACTTCAATATTGTATACCGAGGTTATATTTGATACACTTTAATGTATGACAACAGAATAAGATTAATGTACAATACATAATGAGATAATCCCTGTATTCTATCTGTATGTAAACTCAATTCAGATGCATCTAACTTCTGTATAAGTACATTCATTATAAAACACTCAGTACAATGTCATTCTCAATATGCCACTGAAAATCTTCATACACCGAGGAAGTTTAAAAACGCAATAATCGCACTTTGTAAAATAAACATGTTTTTTGCCTATCAAATTAGATAAATAAAGATAAATATCAACATACGCCTAACACTTTGTGTGAGTTTCATTGGAAGCTATCAACAATTACCTGAGAATTAACGTTTCAAACAGCGATACACCGAATCATCAAGTTTGCAATTAGTAACTGTTGTAACTATCATTTACAGCAATATAGGTAACATATATCCGCCTCATTGAAAGCACAATATTTGCAAAACATTGTTAGGAAATGTTGTTCCTCTACTGAAACAATGCGTGGGAAATCTCAGTAACGTTTCTCAGTGGTGGTCTCCCCAACCAATCTCAGGCATTCGCAATTAGAGTTATGCATTTTTTTAAATACCTCGGTGTATTTCTTTATTTATATCACCGTTTGCCATTTAATTAAAAAAAATTGTATTTCATTTGTTGAAAGTTCCAGAGATGTGAAGTTACATGTACCCGAAGGGCTCATTGCATGTACGTTCATATCTCGTGAATGACCAATAAATGAAATTAATTCCTAAAAAGACTACAGTAAAATGCTCACAGTGGTTGCATACCAACATGTCCTATTTTTCAATTTTTCAATTACCCAGCACCTTATATCCAGAAAATTGATAAGTGTAACTGTGTGTTAAGTTGGTTAACGGAACAGCGAAAGTCACGTCTACGTTGTTTTTCTGCATCTATTACAGTTAAACTGAATTGCTACGGTAGAAACGGGAACCAGATAAATCATGCCATATCGTAATATCTCGGTACATTGTTTCTATCGATAAATGCATTCTAATGTAAAAATAAGGCTCATAGGTATGCGCTTATGGAAAAACGAACGATACAATTCTATATAAGTTCTATAAAGGAGCTACGTCGCGAATGTAAATACACTGACTTTGCTATCCATCAAACATACTTTTCTGTTTTCTTGAAGGCGCTTGGTGGTTACTCCTCAATAGTGGGAATATGTGTGCCGAGTTCCTGTTCAGCATCAGATATGTCTGTGATGCTTACCACAGGTAAGCTTTCAAAATTTTTCAATATAATTATAACTTGTATAATATAATTATCTTACATATTATACATATCAATTTTTATTGAAATCACTTGATATATAATATGCGTTACTTCCCTTTTATTTCATTTTTATTTACCTGGGTTGGGGTTCATCATATCACTACCATGTGTTAATGGAGCTTGTACAAATGGCTTTTAATGCGTTTTACAGATCTCACGAGACAATATTGCCTGAATGATAGTTATTGAATTTAAATTTCCGGAGTTATCTTTGAGTGTTGAGCGACCCAAATGCATTAAACAAATACACAATAAAGATAACATATGAAACATGAGAATCTGTGTTTCATTATAACAACCATAAATCTGAAACACATCAAATTGCAGAATAATTAAATTTGATATTTTTTATTTGGAATAACTAGTATAGGTAGAATATTCATATTTGTAAAAGAGATAATCTTCACTTAATCATGCTCTCACGTCTTATGATATGATGAGGGGGAGTAAGCAAGGTTGGGTGCATCAGTAAGCCAGATCTAAACTTCCCAGATTCGTCATGAACATTTTGGTACTTCTTAGCTATGTATACAACGTACTAATATACATATTCTTTATCTATGTATACAATGTACTTACATAAATATTCCTTATCTATGTATACAATGTACTTACATAAATATTCCTTATCTATGTGTACAATGTACTTACACAAATATTTCTTATCTATGTTAAGAATGTACTTATATACATATTCTTTATCTATCTATACAATGTACTTACCTAACTATTCCTTATCTATGTGTACAATGTACTTACAAAAATATTTCTTATCTATGTGTAGAATGTACTTATATACATACTTCTTATCTATGTATACAATGTACTTACATCAATATTCTTTATCTATGTATACAATGTACTTATATACATATTCCTTATCTTTGTATACAATGTACTTATAAAGATGTTCCTTATCTTTGTATACAATGCACTTATATACATATTCTTTATCTATGTATACAATGTACTTATATAATATTCTTTATCTATGTCTACAATGTCCTTACATAAATATTCCTTATCTATGTGTACAATGTACATACAAAAATATTCCTTATCTATGTGTACAATGTACTTATATACATATTCTTTATCTATGTATATAATGTACTTATATACATATTCTTTATCTATGTCTACAATGTACTTATAAAGATGTTCCTTATCTTTGTATACAATGTACTTATAAAGATGTTCCTTATCTTTGTATACAATGTACTTATATGAATATTCCTTATCTTTGTATACAATGCACTTATATGAATAGTCCTTATCTTTGTATACAATGCACTTATATGAATATTCCTTATCTTTGTATACAATACACTTATAAATATGTTCCTTATCTTTGTTGACAATGTACTTATATAAATGTTCCTTATCTTTGTATACAATGCACTTATATAAATATTCGTTATCTCTGTATACAATGTACGTTTATACATATTCTTTATCTATGTGTACAATTAACTTACATAAATATTCCTAATCTATGTGTACAATGTATTTATAAAAATTTTCCTTATCTTTGTATACAATGCACTTATATAAATATTCCTTATCTTTGTATACAATACACTTATATAAATATTCCTTATCTTTGTTTACAATGCACTTATATGAATATTCCTAATCTTTGTTTACAATGTACTTATAAAGATGTTCCTTATCTTTGTATGCAATGTACTTATAAAGATGTTCCTTATCTTTGTATACAATGTACTTATATGAATATTCCTTATCTTTGTATACAATAAACTTATATGAATATTCCTTATCTTTGTATACAATATACTTATAAAACTGTTCCTTATCTTTGTATACAATATACTTATATAAATATTCCATATCTTTGTATACAATGCACTTACATCAATATTCTTTATCTATGTATACAATGTACTTATATACATATTCCTT
The DNA here is from genome assembly GCA_029582155.1 of Panopea generosa. NCBI lineage: Eukaryota > Metazoa > Mollusca > Bivalvia > Adapedonta > Hiatellidae > Panopea > Panopea generosa. The sequence goes on along the minus strand of CM055896.1, from coordinate 20,962,954 downwards.
ATCTTTGTATACAATGTACTTATAAAGATGTTCCTTATCTTTGTATACAATGCACTTATATACATATTCTTTATCTATGTATACAATGTACTTATATAATATTCTTTATCTATGTCTACAATGTCCTTACATAAATATTCCTTATCTATGTGTACAATGTACATACAAAAATATTCCTTATCTATGTGTACAATGTACTTATATACATATTCTTTATCTATGTATATAATGTACTTATATACATATTCTTTATCTATGTCTACAATGTACTTATAAAGATGTTCCTTATCTTTGTATACAATGTACTTATAAAGATGTTCCTTATCTTTGTATACAATGTACTTATATGAATATTCCTTATCTTTGTATACAATGCACTTATATGAATAGTCCTTATCTTTGTATACAATGCACTTATATGAATATTCCTTATCTTTGTATACAATACACTTATAAATATGTTCCTTATCTTTGTTGACAATGTACTTATATAAATGTTCCTTATCTTTGTATACAATGCACTTATATAAATATTCGTTATCTCTGTATACAATGTACGTTTATACATATTCTTTATCTATGTGTACAATTAACTTACATAAATATTCCTTATCTATGTGTACAATGTATTTATGAAAATTTTCCTTATCTTTGTATACAATGCACTTATATAAATATTCCTTATCTTTGTATACAATACACTTATATAAATATTCCTTATCTTTGTATACAATGCACTTATATGAATATTCCTAATCTTTGTTTACAATGTACTTATAAAGATGTTCCTTATCTTTGTATGCAATGTACTTATAAAGATGTTCCTTATCTTTGTATACAATGTACTTATATGAATATTCCTTATCTTTGTATACAATAAACTTATATGAATATTCCTTATCTTTGTATACAATATACTTATAAAACTGTTCCTTATCTTTGTATACAATATACTTATATAAATATTCCGTATCTTTGTATACAATGCACTTATATAAATATTCCTTATCTATGTATACAATGTACGTATATACATATTCTTTATCTATGTGTACAATGAACTAACATAACTATTCCTTATCTATATGTACAATGTACTTATATACATATTCCTTATCTATGTATGCAATGTACATATATAACTATTCTTTATCTATGTATACAATGTACTTATATACATATTCTTTATCTATGTATACAATATACTTATAAACATATTCTTTATCTATGTCTACAATGTACTTACATAAATATTCCTTATCTATGTATACAATGTACTTACATAAATATTCTTTATCTATGTGTACAATGTACTTATATAATTATTCCTTATCTAGGTATACAATGCACTTATATGAATATTCCTTAACTTTGTATACAATGTACTTATAAAGGTGTTCCTTATCTTTGTATACAATGTACTTATAAAGATGTTCTTTATCTTTATATATAATGTACTTATATGAATATTCCTTATCTTTGTATACAATGCACTTATATGAATATTACTTATCTTTGCATAAAATGTACTTATATGACTATTCCTTATCTTTGTATACAATGCACTTATATGACTATTCCTTATCTTTGTATACAATATACTTATAAAAATGTTCCTTATCTTTGTATACAATGTACTTATATAAATAGTCCTTATCTTTGTTTAGAATGCACTTATATAAATATTCGTTATCTATGTATACAATGTACGTTTATACATATTCTTTATCTATGTGTACAATAAACTTACATAAATATTCCTTATCTATGTGTACAATGTACTTATATAAATATTCCTTATCTATGTATGCAATGTACATATATAAATATTCTTTATCTATGTATACAATGTACTTATATACATATTCTTTATCTTTGTATACAATACTCTTATATAAATATTCCTTGTCTTTGTATACAATGCACTTATATGAATATTCATAATCTTTGTATACAATGTACTTATAAAGATGTTCCTTATCTTTGTACACAATGTACTTATAATGATGTTCCTTACCTTTGTATACAATATACTTATATGAATATTCCTTATCTTTGTATACAATATACTTATACGAATATTCCTTATCTTTGTATACAATGTACTTATATGAATATTCCTTATCTTTGTATACAATGTACTTATAAAGGTGTTTTTTATCTTTGTATACAATGTACTTATAAAGATGTTCTTTATCTTTGTATACAATGTACTTATATGAATATTCCTTATCTTTGTATACAATGCACTTATATGAATATTCCTTATCTTTGCATACAATGTACTTAAATGACTATTCCTTATCTTTTTATACGATGCACTTATATGACTATTCCTTATCTTTGTATACAATATACTTATAAAAATGTTCCTTATCTTTGTATACAATGTACTTATATAAATAGTCCTTATCTTTTTTTACAATGCACTTATATAATATTCGTTATCTATGTATACAATGTACGTTAATACATATTCTTTATCTATGTGTACAATAAACTTACATATATATTCCTTATCTATGTGTACAATGTACTTATATAAATGTTCCTTATCTTTGTATACAATGCACTTATATAAATATTCCTTATCTTTGTATACAATACACTTATATAAATATTCCTTGTCTTTGTATACAATGCACTTATATGAATAGTCCTTATCTTTGTAAACAATGTACTTATAAAGATGTTCCTTATCTTTGTATACAATGTACTTATAAAGATGTTCCTTATCTTTGTATACAATGTACTAATATGAATATTCCTTATCTTTGTATACAATATACTTATATGAATATTCCTTATCTTTGTATACAATGCACTTATATATATATTCCTTATCTTTGTATACAATGCACTTATATGAATATTCCTTATCTTTGTATACAATATACTTATAAAAATGTTCCTTATCTTTGTATACAATATACCTGAATAAATAGTCCTTATCTTTGTATACAATGCACTTATATAAATATTCCTTATCTATGTATACAATGTACGTATATACATATTCTTTATCTATGTGTACAATGAACTTACATAAATATTCCTTATCTATGTGTACAATGTAATTATAAAAATGTTCCTTATCTTTGTATATAATGCACTTATATAAATATTCCTTATCTTTGTATACAATAGACTTATATACATATTCCTTATCTTTGTATACAATGTACTTATAAAGATGTTCCTTATCTTTGTATACAATGCACTTATAAAGATGTTCCTTATCTTTGTATACAATGTACTTATATGAATATTCCTTATCTTTGTATACAATATACTTATATGAATATTCCTTATCTTTGTATACAATGCACTTATATAAATATTCCTTATCTTTTTTTACAATGCACTTATATAATATTCGTTATCTATGTATACAATGTACGTTAATACATATTCTTTATCTATGTGTACAATAAACTTACATAAATATTCCTTATCTATGTGTACAATGTACTTATATAAATGTTCCTTATCTTTGTATACAATGCACTTATATAAATATTCCTTATCTTTGTATACAATACACTTATATAAATATTCCTTGTCTTTGTATACAATGCACTTATATGAATAGTCATTATCTTTGTATACAATGTACTTATAAAGATGTTCCTTATCTTTGTATACAATGTACTTATAAAGATGTTCCTTATCTTTGTATACAATGTACTACTATGAATATTCCTTATCTTTGTATACAATATACTTATATGAATATTCCTTATCTTTGTATACAATGCACTTATATATATATTCCTTATCTTTGTATACAATGCACTTATATGAATATTCCTTATCTTTGTATACAATATACTTATAAAAATGTTCCTTATCTTTGTATACAATATACCTGAATAAATAGTCCTTATCTTTGTATACAATGCACTTATATAAATATTCCTTATCTATGTATACAATGTACGTATATACATATTCTTTATCTATGTGTACAATGAACTTACATAAATATTCCTTATCTATGTGTACAATGTAATTATAAAAATGTTCCTTATCTTTGTATATAATGCACTTATATAAATATTCCTTATCTTTGTATACAATAGACTTATATAAATATTCCTTATCTTTGTATACAATGTACTTATAAAGATGTTCCTTATCTTTGTATACAATGCACTTATAAAGATGTTCCTTATCTTTGTATACAATGTACTTATATGAATATTCCTTATCTTTGTATACAATATACTTATATGAATATTCCTTATCTTTGTATACAATGCACTTATATAAATATTCCTTATCTTTGTATATAATGCACTTATATGAATATTCCTTATCTTTGTATACAATGTACTTATAAAAATGTGCCTTATCTTTGTATACAATATACTGATATAAATAGTCCTTATCTTTGTATACAATGCACTTATATAAATATTCCTTATTTATGTATACAATGTACGTATAACGTATATACATATTCTTTATCTATGTGTACAATGCACTTATATAAATATTCCCTATCTTTGTATACAATGCACTTATATGAATATTCCTTATCTTTGTATACAATATACTTATAAAATGTTCCTGATCTTTGTATACAATATACTTATATAAATAGTCCTTATCTTTGTATACATTGCACTTATATAAATATTCCTTATCTATGTATACAATGTATGTATATACATATTCTTTATCTATGTGTACAATGTACATATATAAATATTCTTTATCTAAGTATACAATGCACATATATAAATACTCTTTATCTATGTATGCAATGTACATATATAAATATTCTTTATCTATGTATACAATGCACTTATGTACATATTCCTTTTGTTGTCTCTAGTGGTTTTGTCCTTAGAATACTACATATCCCCGGCCGATTGGTGGTATATTTACTTATTTGTGTACAGGGTTATCATTGGTTAGCTTTCTAGATTCAAGGGAAAATTCTGAATTCATAACGAGTATCGCACTTTAATGAGAGTAACCCGGTTTTCTTATATCAAATATAATTGTATCTATTATTTAAACAATGGTCGCAAGTTATATTTTGTCTGTGAACCTTTTAGTCCAGATTGCCCTTTTGAATGGAAGAGTGTCATTAAAGCCAGACATATCATGTGTGGAAAGCAGGAAGTTAGACTCCGGAGCAATCGCTGGTCTGTAAGTACTTTCGCCCGCTTGATTGTAAAACAATGACAAGTGGTACTTCGACACGAAGTTTACGATAACAGTCTATATAACTGTATTTTGCATCTATTGCTATAAAATTATCAAAACATATGTATTATTTGATCTGTTTGACATTGTTATGAATTTGTCATGAACAGTTTTATTTCTTGTTGTTTAATGCTGTATAGAGATGTCACAGTGTATTTTATGTATATGTTAGAAGTAGATAAAGATCACTTGAAACACAGGTGAGCGATTTACAGCCAGTGTACTTTTACACGAATCTGTTCAGACCTGTTGAAAAATCAAAGATGTAAAGACACTTAAAGGTAGTCAAGGGTTTTTGCCTACAACGTCGAATTATTGCATCACGCTTAATATACCAATCGTAAGACTTGTATTGGGTTTTGACACAAAAAGTACAGGCTACATTATACTACACGAATAAAGGTAGACAAACATAGGGATAATGATAGAAATACATTATAATATAGCTAAAATATGTGTAATATGATGTAGACAATATACGTCTTTTAATTTTAGTACATTGTATCAGTGCAGTTTTAAAAATTTCGTTACAGGTGTGTTATATCTTTACTAGGATGTCTTGTGTTTATTGGTACCCTCTATGATATATTAACTTCCAAGAAGAGATCATCGGAGATATCAAGTAGCCAAGTTGCAAACACAAAATTAACAGCAACGTACACAGAACCAACAGGTTCTAGCTCAAAATCATTAGGCCGAGATACAAAACCATCAGCTACCAACCCAACTCTATCAACTTCTAAAACGATTTCGTCTGCTTCATACGACGGAACCGACGGTTTTGAAAATAGATTGAATAGACCTTCGTTTCCGATGCGTTACCGAGATGAGCGGCGTACTCCGAAAATGAGAAACCCTCCAGAAATAAGGAACAACCAATCTGCTACCCAGTACTACAGACCTTCGTTTCCAAGTAATAACCGTGAAGAAAGGCGTACTCCGGAAATGAAGAACAACCAATCTGCTACCCAGTACTACAGACCTTCGTTTCCAATTAATAACCGTGAAGAAAGGCGTACTCCGGAAATGAGGAACGACCAATTTGCTACCCAATCTGGTTGTTACAGTGTTTCTTATGTAAGTAGTGGCAGGGTGTTTAATACTACAGAAAGGCAAGAGGGCGAATATTTAAACGCCAAGACCATGTACACTGACAGTGCAGTCGAGAAAGAAAAGAAACAGACTGGAGATGCCAATCACAAAGAGGATAAACGGCAAACAAGTAATATTCTTATTTCAAAGACAACTTACGCGTTGACTGTAAAATGTCGTCTTGTTCTTCAACTCATTTTGTTATTTACTTCAAATCGTTATTTAAGTCAAGTTATCATTTTGTATTGTTTGAAAATAGAAAACTGCTTAAGTGTGCGTTGCTGATGGAAATGAAGGTAACTCATATTTCATATGTCCCTAAACAAAATCGAGTATATTTATTTCTTTTCTTGGACGTGCTAGTCTTTATTATCAGATTAAACAATTTACATGTATATGCAAAACAAAACAGTTGCGATTTAAAAACAAATGTTAAAAAAAGTACAATAACACTTATGCCACGCGCACCGGTTTAAGAAGTATTCTGTTTTAGATCAAAGTAATATTCTATTCGGACAATACTAAACGGTTGTCATAAGTTTAAGGAATCAGGAATAAAAACAACACTGTATCAAAGTATGGTGGACTTTTTACGACATCAACTTGCTTTATTTCTGATAAATTTCATTTAAGGACTCCACGAACGATATGTATGTCCATCGTCAAGGCAATCCGTACCACTATTATGTTACTTGTCAATATCAATTTAGGCACTGTTCATACATCGGGGTGGGTGTGTGTGTGTGTGTGTGGGGGGGGGGGGGGTATCAGAGATTGATCTAGTTTTATTATCTTTTTAATCAGGGCTGCGTCCAATAAACACACGAATCTCAATTTTGTTACACTTAACCGATTAAGACACACAGAGTTTGTATAATGCATTTTTACAGTGTCAACTCAATTCAAATTTTACACACCATAATAACAATAAATAATACATAACCTGTGCAAATGTTAAAAGCGTGTGTGTGATCCTCCACTTAATGTTGATGATGCACCAAATTGCAAGGTATTTATGATGCACCAAATGAGTCACGTTATTTCATTTTTATTTCAATTTGATCTATCATACTGTGCTGGCTTACATTATGTGGAATTTGTTTAATCTTGGATAGAGTCCGAATGACGATGTGAGGGACGCAAAACAATATTTTGACATATTGACTAACAATGTAGAATTATTTAGAGCGGGCGATACTAAGAACATATTGACTAAAATTGTAGAATTATTTAGAATGCGCCATAATAAGAACATATTGACTGCCATTGTAGAATTATTTAGAATGAGCGATAATAAGAACATATTGACTAACAATGTAGAATTATTTAGAAGGGGCGATAATAAGAACATATTGACTAACAATGTAATATTATTTAGAATGAGCGATAATAAGAACATATTGATTAACAATGTAGAAATATTTAGAGGGGGCAGTAATAAGATATATTGACTGACGTTGTAGAATTAATTAGAAAGGACGGTAATAAAACATATTAACTAACAATGTAAAATTATTTAGAAGGGGCTATAACAAGAGCATATTGACTAACAATGGAGAATTATTTAGAAGGGGCTATAACAAGAGCATATTGACTAACAATGTAGAATTATTTAAAAGGGGCTATAACAAGAGCATATTGACTAACAATGTAGAATTATTTAGAGGGGGCTATAACAAGAGCATATTGACTAACAATGTAGAATTATTTAGAAGGGACTATAACAAGAGCATATTGACAAACAATGTAGAATTATTTAGAAGGGGCTATAACAAGAGCATATTGACTAACAATGTAGAATTATTTAGAGGGGGCTATAACAAGAGCATATTGACTAACAATGTAGAATTATTTAGAAGGGACTATAACAAGAGCATATTGACTAACAATGTAGAATTATTTAGAAGGGGCTATAACAAGAGCATATTGACTAACAATGTAGAATTATTTAGAGGGGGCTATAACAAGAGCATATTGACTAACAATGTAGAATTATTTAGAAGGGGCTATAACAAGAGCATATTGACTAACAATGGAGAATAATTTAGAAGGGGCTATAACAAGAGCATATTGACTAACAATGTAGAATTATTTAAAAGGGGCTATAACAAGAGCATATTGACTAACAGTGTAGAATTATTTAAAAGGGGCTATAACAAGAGCATATTGACAAACAATGTAGAATTATTTAGAAGGGGCTATAACAAGAGCATATTGACTAACAATGTAGAATTATTTAGAGGGGGCTATAACAAGAGCATATTGACTAACAATGTAGAATTATTTAAAAGGGGCTTTAACAAGAGCATATTGACTAACAATGTAGAATTATTTAGAGGGGGCTATAACAAGAGCATATTGACTAACAATGAAGAATTATTTAGAGGGGGCTAAAACAAGAGCATATTCACTAACAATGTAGAATTATTTAAAAGGGGCTATAACAAGAGCATATTGACTAACAATGAAGAATTATTTAGAGGGGGCTAAAACAAGAGCATATTCACTAACAATGTAGAATTATTTAGAGGGGGCTATAACAAGAGCATATTGACTAACAATGAAGAATTATTTAGAGGGGGCTAAAACAAGAGCATATTCACTAACAATGTAGAATTATTTAAAAGGGGCTATCACAAGAGCATATTGACTAAGTTAAACAATGTAGAATTATTTAGAGGGGGCTATAACAATAACATATTGACTAACAATGTAGAATTATTTAAAAGGGGCTATAACAAGAGCATATTGGCTAACAATGTAGAATTATTTAGAAGGGGCTATAACAAGAGCATATTGACTAACAATGTAGAATTATTTAGAAGGGACTATAACAAGAGCATATTGACTAACAATGGAGAATTATTTAGAGGGGGCTATAACAAGAGCATATTGACTAACAATGTAGAATTATTTAGAAGGGGCTATAACAAGAGCATATTGACTAACAATGTAGAATTATTTAGAAGGGGCTATAACAAGAGCATATTGACTAACAATGTAGAATTATTTAGAGGGGGCTATAACAAGAGCATATTGACTAACAATGTAGAATTATTTAGAAGGGGCTATAACAAGAGCATATTGACTAACAATGTAGAATTATTTAGAAGGGGCTATAACAAGAGCATATTGACTAACAATGTAGAATTATTTAAAAGGGGCTATAGCAAGAGCATATTGACTAACAGTGTAGAATTATTTAAAAGGGGCTATAACAAGAGCATATTGACAAACAATGTAGAATTATTTAGAAGGGGCTATAACAAGAGCATATTGACTAACAATGTAGAATTATTTAGAGGGGGCTATAACAAGAGCATATTGACTAACAATGAAGAATTATTTAGAGGGGGCTAAAACAAGAGCATATTCACTAACAATGTAGAATTATTTAAAAGGGGCTATCACAAGAGCATATTGACTAAGTTAAACAATGTAGAATTATTTAGAGGGGGCTATAACAATAACATATTGACTAACAATGTAGAATTATTTAAAAGGGGCTATAACAAGAGCATATTGGCTAACAATGTAGAATTATTTAGAAGGGGCTATAACAAGAGCATATTGACTTACAATGTAGAATTATTTAGAAGGGGCTATAACAAGAGCATATTGACTAACAATGTAGATATATTTAGAGGGGGCGAAATCAGGAGCATATTGACTAACAATGTAGAATTATTTAGAGGGGGCTATAACAAGAGCATATTGACTAACAATGTAGAATTATTTAAAAGGGGCTATAACAAGAGCATATTGACTAACAATGTAGAATTATTTAAAAGGGGCTATAACAAGAGCATATTGACTAACAATGTAGAATTATTTAAAAGGGGCTATAACAAGAGCATATTGACTAACAATGTAGAATTATTTAGAAGGGGCTATAACAGGAGCATATTGACTAACAATGTAGAATTATTTAGAAGGGGCTATAACAAGAACATATTGACTAACAATGTAGAATTATTTAGAAGGGGCTATAACAGGAGCATATTGACTAACAATGTAGAATTATTTAGAAGGGGCTATAACAAGAGCATATTGACTAACAATGTAGAATTATTTAAAATGGGCTATAACAAGAGCATATTGACTAACAATGTAGAATTATTTAGAAGGGGCTATAACAAGAGCATATTGACTAACAATGTAGAATTATTTAGAAGGGGCTATAACAAGAGCAAATTGACTAACAATGTAGAATTATTTAAAAGGGGCTGTAACAAGAGCATATTGACTAACAATGTAGAATTATTTAGAGGGGGCGAAATCAGGAGCATATTGACTAACAATGTAGAATTATTTAGAGGGGGCTATAACAAGAGCATATTGACTAACAATGTAGAATTATTTAAAAGGGGCTATAACAAGAGCATATTGACTACCAATGTAGAATTATTTAGAAGGGGCTATAACAAGAGCATATTGACTAACAATGTAGAATTATTTAAAAGGGGCTATAACAAGAGCATATTGACTAACAATGTAGAGTTATTTAGAAGGGGCTATAACAAGAGCATATTGACTAACAATGTAGAATTATTTAAAAGGGGCTATAACAAGAGCATATTGACTAACAATGTAGAATTATTTAGAAGGGGCTATAACAAGAGCATATTGACTAACAATGTAGAATTATTTAAAAGGGGCTATAACAAGAGCATATTGACTAACAATGTAGAATTATTTAGAAGGGGCTATAACAAGAGCATATTGACTAACAATGTAGAATTATTTAGAAGGGGCTATAACAAGAGCAAATTGACTAACAATGTAGAATTATTTAAAAGGGGCTATAACAAGAGCATATTGACTAACAATGTAGAATTATTTAGAGGGGTCGAAATCAGGAGCATATTGACTAACAATGTAGAATTATTTAGAGGGGGCTATAACAAGAGCATATTGACAAACAATGTAGAATTATTTAAAAGGGGCTATAACAAGAGCATATTGACTTACAATGTAGAATTATGTAGAGGGGGCTATAACCAGAGCATATTGACTAACAATGTAGAATTATTTAAAAGGGGCTATAACAAGAGCATATTGTCTAACAATGTAGAATTATTTAGAAGGGGCTATAACAAGAGCATATTGACTAACAATGTAGAATTATTTAAAAGGGACTATAACAAGAGCATATTGACTTACAATGTAGAATTATGTAGAGGGGGCTATAACAAGAGCATATTGACTAACAATGTAGAATTATTTAAAAGGGGCTATAACAAGAGCATATTGACTTACAATGTAGAATTATGTAGAGGGGGCTATAACAAGAGCATATTGACTAACAATGTAGAATTATTTAAAAGTGGCTATAATAAGAGCATATTGACTAACAATGTAGAATTATTTAGAGGGGGCTATAACAAGAGCATATTGACTAACAATGTAGAATTATTTAAAAGGGGCTATAACAAGAGCATATTGACTTACAATGTAGAATTATGTAGAGGGAGCTATAACAAGAGCATATTGACTAACAATGTAGAATTATTTAAAAGGGGCTATAACAAGAGCATATTGACTTACAATGTAGAATTATGTAGAGGGGGCTATAACAAGAGCATATTGACAAACAATGTAGAATTATTTAAAAGGGGCTATAACAAGAGCATATTGACTTACAATGTAGAATTATGTAGAGGGGGCTATAACAAGAGCATATTGACTAACAATGTAGAATTATTTAAAAGTGGCTATAATAAGAGCATATTGACTAACAATGTAGAATTATTTAGAAGGGGCTATAACAAGAGCATATTGTCTAACAATGTAGAATTATTTAGAAGGGGCTATAACAAGAGCATATTGACTTACAATGTAGAATTATTTAGAAGGGGCTATAACAAGAGCATATTGACTAACAATGTAGAATTATTTAGAAGGGGCTATAACAAGAGCATATTGACTAACAATGTAGAATTATTTAGAAGGGGCTATAACAAGAGCATATTGACTAACAATGTAGAATTATTTAGAAGGGGCTATAACAAGAGCATATTGACTAACAATGTAGAATTATTTAGAAGGGGCTATAACAAGAGCATATTGACTAACAATGTAGAATTATTTAGAAGGGGCTATAACAAGAGCATATTGACTAACAATGTAGAATTATTTAGAAGGGGCTATAACAAGAGCATATTGACTAACAATGTAGAATTATTTAGAAGGGGCTATAACAAGAGCATATTGACTAACAATGTAGAATTATTTAGAAGGGGCTATAACAAGAGCATATTGACTAACAATGTAGAATTATTTAGAAGGGGCTATAACAAGAGCATATTGACTAACAATGTAGAATTATTTAGAAGGGGCTATAACAAGAGCATATTGACTAACAATGTAGAATTATTTAAAAGGGGCTATAACAAGAGCATATTGACTAACAATGTAGAATTATTTAGAAGGGGCTATAAAAAGAGCATATTGACTAACAATGTAGAATTATTTAAAAGGGGCTATAACAAGAGCATATTGACTAACAATGTAGAATTATTTAGAAGGGGATATAACAAGAGCATATTGACTAACAATGTAGAATTATTTAGAGGGGGCTATAACAAGAGCATATTGACTAACAATGTAGAATTATTTAGAAGGGGCTATAACAAGAGCATATTGACTAACAATGGAGAATTATTTAGAAGGGGCTATAACAAGAGCATATTGACTAACAATGTAGAATTATTTAAAAGGGGCTATAACAAGAGCATATTGACTAACAGTGTAGAATTATTTAAAAGGGGCTATAACAAGAGCATATTGACAAACAATGTAGAATTATTTAGAAGGGGCTATAACAAGAGCATATTGACTAACAATGTAGAATTATTTAGAGGGGGCTATAACAAGAGCATATTGACTAACAATGTAGAATTATTTAAAAGGGGCTTTAACAAGAGCATATTGACTAACAATGTAGAATTATTTAGAGGGGGCTATAACAAGAGCATATTGACTAACAATGAAGAATTATTTAGAGGGGGCTAAAACAAGAGCATATTCACTAACAATGTAGAATTATTTAAAAGGGGCTATCACAAGAGCATATTGACTAAGTTAAACAATGTAGAATTATTTAGAGGGGGCTATAACAATAACATATTGACTAACAATGTAGAATTATTTAAAAGGGGCTATAACAAGAGCATATTGGCTAACAATGTAGAATTATTTAGAAGGGGCTATAACAAGAGCATATTGACTAACAATGTAAAATTATTTAGAAGGGACTATAACAAGAGCATATTGACTAACAATGGAGAATTATTTAGAGGGGGCTATAACAAGAGCATATTGACTAACAATGTAGAATTATTTAGAAGGGGCTATAACAAGAGCATATTGACTAACAATGTAGAATTATTTAGAAGGGGCTATAACAAGAGCATATTGACTAACAATGTAGAATTATTTAGAGGGGGCTATAACAAGAGCATATTGACTAACAATGTAGAATTATTTAGAAGGGGCTATAACAAGAGCATATTGACTAACAATGTAGAATTATTTAGAAGGGGCTATAACAAGAGCATATTGACTAACAATGTAGAATTATTTAGAAGGGGCTATAACAAGAGCATATTGACTAACAATGTAGAATTATTTAGAAGGGGCTATAACAAGAGCAAATTGACTAACAATGTAGAATTATTTAAAAGGGGCTATAACAAGAGCATATTGACTAACAATGTAGAATTATTTAGAGGGGGCGAAATCAGGAGCATATTGACTAACAATGTAGAATTATTTAGAGGGGGCTATAACAAGAGCATATTGACAAACAATGTAGAATTATTTAAAAGGGGCTATAACAAGAGCATATTGACTTACAATGTAGAATTATGTAGAGGGGGCTATAACAAGAGCATATTGACTAACAATGTAGAATTATTTAAAAGGGGCTATAACAAGAGCATATTGTCTAACAATGTAGAATTATTTAGAAGGGGCTATAACAAGAGCATATTGACTAACAATGTAGAATTATTTAAAAGGGGCTATAACAAGAGCATATTGACTTACAATGTAGAATTATGTAGAAGGGGCTATAACAAGAGCATATTGACTAACAATGTAGAATTATTTAAAAGGGGCTATAACAAGAGCATATTGACTTACAATGTAGAATTATGTAGAGGGGGCTATAACAAGAGCATATTGACTAACAATGTAGAATTATTTAAAAGTGGCTATAATAAGAGCATATTGACTAACAATGTAGAATTATTTAGAGGGGGCTATAACAAGAGCATATTGACTAACAATGTAGAATTATTTAAAAGGGGCTATAACAAGAGCATATTGACTTACAATGTAGAATTATGTAGAGGGGGCTATAACAAGAGCATATTGACTAACAATGTAGAATTATTTAAAAGGGGCTATAACAAGAGCATATTGACTTACAATGTAGAATTATGTAGAGGGGGCTATAACAAGAGCATATTGACAAACAATGTAGAATTATTTAAAAGGGGCTATAACAAGAGCATATTGACTAACAATGTAGAATTATGTAGAGTGGGCTATAACAAGAGCATATTGACTTACAATGTAGAATTATGTAGAAGGGGCTATAACAAGAGCATATTGACTAACAATGTAGAATTATGTAGAGGGGGCTATAACAAGAGCATATTGACTAACAATGTAGAATTATTTAAAAGTGGCTATAATAAGAGCATATTGACTAACAATGTAGAATTATTTAGAGGGGGCTATAACAAGAGCATATTGACTAACAATGTAGAATTATTTAAAAGGGGCTATAACAAGAGCATATTGTCTAACAATGTAGAATTATTTAGAAGGGGCTATAACAAGAGCATATTGACTTACAATGTAGAATTATGTAGAGGGGGCTATAACAAGAGCATATTGACTAACAATGTAGAATTATTTAAAAGGGGCTATAACGAGAGCATATTGACTAACAATGTAGAATTATTTAGAAGGGGCTATAACAAGAGCATATTGACTAACAATGTAGAATTATTTAGAAGGGGCTATAACAAGAGCATATTGACTAACAATGTAGAATTATTTAGAAGGGGCTATAACAAGAACATATAGACTAACAATGTAGAATTATTTAAAAGGGGCTATAACAAGAGCATATTGACTAACAATGTAGAATTATTTAGAAGGGGCTATAAAAAGAGCATATTGACTAACAATGTAGAATTATTTAAAAGGGGCTATAACAAGAGCATATTGACTAACAATGTAGAATTATTTAGAAGGGGCTATAACAGGAGCATATTGACTAACAATGTAGAATTATTTAGAGGGGGCTATAACAGGAGCATATTGACTAACAATGTAGAATTATTTAGAAGGGGCTATAACAAGAGCATATTGACTAACAATGTAGAATTATTTAGAAGGGGCTATAACAAGAGCATATTGACTAACAATGTATAATTATTTAGAAGGGGCTATAACAAGAGCATATTGACTAACAATGTAGAATTATTTAGAAGGGGCTATAACAAGAACATATAGACTAACAATGTAGAATTATTTAGAAGGGGCTATAACAAGAGCATATTGACTAACAATGTAGAATTATTTAGAAGGGGCTATAACAAGAGCATATTGACTAACAATGTAGAATTATTTAGAAGGGGCTATAACAAGAGCATATTGACTAACAATGTAGAATTATTTAAAAGGGGCTATAACAAGAGCATATTGACTAACAATGTAGAATTATTTAGAAGGGGCTATAACAAGAGCATATTGACTAACAATGTAGAATTATTTAGAAGGGGCTATAACAAGAGCATATTGACTAACAATGTAGAATTATTTAGAGGGGGCGAAATCAAGAGCATATTGACCTCAACCTTATTAAACTGTGGGTTACTCGCTGTCTCATTTGGATCTACATTGTTCGTAGATTGCATCATTGACCATGACATTATAGCTAAGGGTTGACTTTTATAATCTTGTCAATTTAAATTGTTAAAACAGAAAAGAAAATATTTTGTATGTCTATTGCAATGGATATTAATTACAGGTGTTCGTCCATGATTTAATCATCGGAAATTATTACCCGCAGGTGTTCGTTTTTTGTGATTTTACCATCCGAAATGATTATTTTCAGGTGTTCTGGAAAATATGCTGCTTTCGTTTTCCGTTGATAGTAACGGTCTCAAGCTCCTCAGTGCTAGCCAAGGAACGAATGCACTTGGTGCTGTAAACGGTATACGCTTCCTTGCCATGAGCTGGATTATTTTGGCACATTCGTATATGTTCGCATTTGGTTACGATGGTAACATTTCTTTTCTTTCTTGCAAGCAATGATTTACTCTTTCTATCTGCGTTTTTAAATATATATTTTTTTATAAATATTATTTCAATGTTTTTTGCTGGTTTGTTTGTTTGTTTACTTTGAATGTTCATTTTTTTTAAAAATAAAGATTCAGTTGGTTCAAAGTCTTACGAAGATCGAAAGTAAAAAATTTACTCACTGCTCAACTTTCTGTTCCAACGATGATTAATAAATAATAATATATATTCAAATAACATAAACTATATATTTGAAATTTTGCCACATACGTGTATAATAAACACTTAAATGAAAACTAATAAAAGCTATGCTTTTTTTTATTTTACAGCTAACATATTTAGTTTAAATGGATATCTAAAGGAACATATAAAGAACTGGACGTTCATGGCAATACCGAACGCAAATGTTTCCGTGGATACATTTTTTGCTCTCAGGTATGAATAAAACTTTAAATACTTGCTTTTTTGCATTACGGATTTATTGTTTAACTATCCATAGCGAATGCATTTTGTAGGATTCATGTTTACAAAAAATAAAAACGCATGTCCGACAGAAGAACTGGCATTCGCAGAACACACCCATCACGATAGAACAAACCCATCACGCCAAAAAACACATATCACGACAGAACACAACCATCACGACAGAACACACCCATCACGACAAGACACACCCATGACGACAGGACACATCCATTACGACAGAACAAACCCATCACGACAGAACACGGTCACACCCATCACGACAGAAAACACACATCTAAACTGAACACACCCATCATGACAGAACACACCCATCACGACAGGACACACCCATCACGACAGGTCACTCCCATCACGACAGAACAAATCCACCACGACAGAACACACCCATCACCACAGGACACACACAACACGACAGGTCACACCATCACGACAGAACACACACATCAAGACAGAACACACCCATCACGACAGGACACACACAACACGACAGGTCACACCATCACGACAGAACACACACATCAAGACAGAACACACCCATCACGACAGGGCACACCAATCACGACAGAACACACACATCAACACAAAACAAACCCATAACGTCATAGCTAGCCCGTCACGACAGAACACACACACATCACGACAGAACACATCCATCACGACAGAACACATCCATAACGACAGGACACACCCATCACGACAGAACACACACATCAAGACGAACACACCCATCACGACAGGACACACCCATCACGATCGGTCACACCCATCACGACAGAACACACACATTAAGACAGAACATAGTTAACCCGTCACGACAGAACACATACATCACGACATAACACACCCATCACGACAGATCACACCCATCAAGACAGCGCAAACGTGAAAAATGCGAAAATATATAACCAATAAGAGACATAACATACACAGTTAACATCCACCACGTAGCATGAACACAAATAATAAAATGACTAATATAATAAATACAATTAATACATAGATAACAACTGACAAAAGAAGTCATCACCTAATTGTCAGTAGTAAAATATGGCGCTTGGGAGCTTGGTTGTAATAACAGATATTAAATAGATACATTTATTATAATAAATAGTTCAGTTTTTTAATTATCATAAAAATTATATAAATATTAAATCCCTTCTGTTTCTTCCAATTCTGTTGAAAATCGCAACCTTTTTTTCGTTTACGTCAACTTCAGGTTTCTTCCAATGCCACAAATCTAGTAATAAATGTAAACCTTTAGCAACCCCTTATCTGTTTTTGAAAAGAAATGAACTACGTCATCTCCGTTTAATATATTAACCAGAATTTTAAATCCCACAGATCAAGCACTCAGAAGCATTGAGATATATAGAAAATAATAACAATTAGATAGGTAGAGTCACCTCATAAGTATAACATTTCAATTTATTTTACCTTGGCTAACATCTGTATCATCGGTATAACTGTTTTAAACTCTGGCAATGATGGCAATGTTCTAATAATGGGAACCATTTTAAATTATTCCATGTTCTTATTGATTGACGGCACAAAAGCTGTGATGATGTCAATATGTTATTTGATATTATGTCATTCTCGGAATACGCTAAGTAGATGATAATGTGACATTCCACCAATTAAATGCGGAAGTACATGTTTTAGATTATCTAGAACAATATTTTCTAGATTTTATAACAGTCCTAATATAAGTATTTTTTCACGTTCATGTCATTTCGCAAACGGTTCTAGATAGTATTCTTGAAAAATATTATATCTATTGCATAAAAAATGAAGACCGGTAGCGATACTGGCTACTTCCAGTTGAACATACCCTAATAACTCAAACTCTGTCACAGTACAACCGTCCCATACTTTACAGGCATATTCCAAAATTGATAAAATAAAACGTATGATATATTACGTAGCTTTAATTAGTATTGTGCTGAGTAAGTGGAAGTGTTTTTACTTTTCTAAGATTTAAGATAACGTTTCGGAAACTGCATTATTATACATTTTCACGCTCATTTATTTCAAATAATAGCTGATCTAACTATGCTTTTGTTTTACAATTTATGTATTAGGATTCTTGACATACCAAATACATCTTTATTGTCAGGAGATTAAACAAGAACTTGTATTTTTTTTTTTTTCTATTTGTTTCCATGTTCTATGTATACTGGTAATTTGTGGAAATGTATTGTCTATAAGATGTTCATACTACATGTAAATGTGTTTGTATCCATAGCCAAGCCCTATCAGTGCTATTTAATTCATGTATAATATATATACAGTTTCAAGATTACGAATACAAAATGAGCCAATAAAATCGTATGTAATCCATTCGCTGCACTAAAAACATGATATTCTATAAATGTTGATATTCCATAACGTCCAGCATCTGTTTTTTATTTTTAATTTAAACTTTGACTTTTCATATTATATATGAACTAAACTTTAAAACAAATGTAAGTTGTGTTTATGCCATAGATTAATAGTTACGTTACTGTGACACCCAGAGGTAAGACAATATAATACAACACAATCTACCGAGTTTGGCTAACTTACATTCTCTTTTCAACCAGAAATATGTCACAAAAAAACAACGCTGATCGAATATTGAAGGGAGTTGTTGTGACGATATTTACCAATCAACTGCACATGAATTAATCAGCACACATATTTAAATGTTTGTCTTTACTCTCACAGTGGCATATTGGTGGCATATCTCTCCTTAAAAAAACTGAAAAAAGTAGGAGGAGCCAGAAAATATAATTGGCCAATGTACGTCTTCCATCGATTTTGGCGGCAAGTATTCACTTTACATCTATATATATATTCCATATGTAATTACCGTGGTTTTCTCTTTAGTCGATCTCTGTGACACTCAAATGTGGCGGACGGATTTATCAAACAGGTTGAACTGCCCACACATAATGAACAAGAGTGGCACGACGACTATAAGTAGCTTATATGTGGCATCATAGAACTATGTTTAAAAATTATAATAAATTTAATTATGCATTTTATTAGATTTTAATTACAGGTTTTGTGTTTAATTATAGTGTACATAATACATTTGTTTGATACCTCAAGATCTTAATCTCGGATAAATATAACTCGAAGTAATCAGTTTAAAAGCTTGTCTAAGATTGTATAGTTATATAACTACGCTGTATGTTTATGGTAATCCAACGAAAACTACAGGAGCTAGAGAGCACACGATATCAGAGAACACAATTTGTTATAATTTCAACGTTAATTGAGATTTTGCAAGTTCGACAACTTGTCAAAGATCTTACGGTTTAATAACGACTTTTTAAGTTGATATAATTCAATGAAAAGTTGTAGGTGTGCTAGCGTGCACGGATTGCCTTATAAAGTATGTTAATAAAACCATAACTGTGTAAACATAACTCACTTCAAATATAATCCGATTTATTATATATTATGGTTTACTTATAAATAACTGCATTTTTTGAGAATTCAAAGATCATAATTATGATCACGATTGCCAACAGTATTGTAAAAAAGGTAAATTCTGTAAAGAAGATTTGTCTTATGATCAGTATCATTCAATCATAATCTCCTTACACATTTTTAGCAATAAAGGAACTACATTACGGTCAACTTATTTTTACCAATAGCGTGATTAGACGTCCATCCTATATTTCAAGATCTTTCACGGTTGACAATTTTCTGGTTTCTGTTTCAGACTGACACCTCCCTACATGTTGGTGTTGATGGTTGGTACCTTGCTATTGCCGTACGTGTATTCCGGACCCTTGTGGACGAGTGGAGAGTTCCCTACCATGAATTACTGCCGCAAGAATTGGTGGACCAACTTATTATACATCAATAATTACGTGAATGTGGATGAAATGGTTTGAACTAATACTACATATATTATATCCAATACGTGTGCACATTTTGAAGTGTGTTTGACTTTCATTTGCCATATCATTGATTGTAGTATGCGCACGTGATGAAATACATTTACTTCAAATGACAATAAAAACATCTGAATACTATTTGTAATAGTTTGTAATGATACAAATACCATTTGCTCTGAAGTATTTGTAAATGATACACGCATCACTGTGCATTAATAGAACATACACTTTTTTAAATTTTCTCTCACCCTGTTCGCATCAGATATCTTCAATGCTTGTAATTTATATATAATTTTTATAACACATATGTCTGAATCAGGAATTTAGATTTGATTGACCAAGACAAACACACCTGCAAAAGGTTAATGATTTATAAGGTTATTGTAGATGGAGGTATTTGTCAAATAAGACATCAAATAGGCGTAAAATTGTTACATATATAACATCTAAACAATAGTCAGATGAAATACAATAGACATTGTCAAGATGGTCCGGTAGTATAAATCAATCAATCAATCAATCAATCAGACATTTATCAGATTTTTTTCCTAACGAAAACAAGTTGCATTGTTATTTGACATTGGTGCAGACGTCGAAGATGATTAAATATTCCGTTGAGAGCATACTATATGAAAATATTCCAATTGTTTAATTTTTGTTTTTTTCTCCAAATTTTATCATTTTCAGTGTATGGGAAGGTCATGGTACCTAGCTAATGATATGCAATTTTACATCATTAGTCCACTTCTCTTTGTACCATTGTTTTAGTAAGTAGTTAACTGGTTTTAATTTTATAAAGATTTTACTTAGTTAAAAGGTATTGAAGAACATGAATAACATAGTATAATAAAACATACTTATACAGTGAACCTTTTCAAAACTTTATATTTGCGATGTGTAAACAAAACCTCCAGAATACTAAGGGGTCCCATCCATAAATATGCTTTCGAACAAACGATGCAACTGAAAAACAGATCATTTAACTTTTGCGTTTCTTGTGAATTTCTTAAATTTGTTTTAAAAAAGATCGTCAACAGACAGTTTAATTGGCAATTATTTTTAGTGAAAGTAATTACTTCAAATAATACTGGATATCTAAATGTTTTATACAACTACCCATTCAGTCAAGAAGGATGAATCCGAATGGTTGTTGTTTTAGACTTGAGAACGTGGGGCGATAAAGTAGACAACTACAATAATTCCCTTTCTGACCAAAATATCCATATTACAAAGACACAAACATTATCCAAAATGCCATGGTACGTTAACTTTATTTATAATACAAGTTGTAGTATGAATCCTGTGCCTTTCGAAACTTCATTGTCAATGCGTAGTATCTATTATTCAGTCTTGGTTAATGTTTTTTTCTCGATTTTTCTCTTATTTCAGTAACATCGTGGTCGGTGCAGTATCGTGTCTGCTGTTCCTGTTTGCAACCATTACAACAACAGCATTTATCGTCCATCATCACGAATATGCAGCACAATTCATTAACCCATACGCACCCAAAGGGTAATGCCACAATATTATCATCTATATCATTATTAACATGAGTTTGCATACGCCATAGACAGCGTAGATATTGATTGCCATTATAGCCTTCCTTTGAGAATAAAAACCGTGAAGATGCCACCATTGCTATATATTTAAAACCCATTATATCAATTTTGAAAAGTGAAATTAAGAATGTAATAATTAAACATAATTAACACATTTACCAAACTGTATAACATTCTGTTCTGCCAAACAAAACAAGAGCAAAACTAAATTCGATTTCAAAATTACCGTGCTCTTACCCTTTATATCCAAATTATTCAAAAGTTAATCTTTTGTATGCTGCATTACAGTTCCAGAAAATTGATTCATTTTCAGTGAATATACTGTATACAATATATACCTTTGGAAACTAATTTGAGGGTAGCCTAGAGTGTTTATAGGCAATAGCAAGATACTTAGGATAACATAGTTGTCGCTATTATATATTACTAGCATATCATTCGTTGAAAAACATATATGTTTACATGTTTGCATTAATAAACAACCCTTTATCAAGCTACTATCAAATAATAATACTAACTATCCTATTGATGTCGAAAATGAATGTAAACAAACTGTTCTTTAATACAGTTTGAGATTTTTCTCAATTTAATGCCTGAAACTAATATGTACAATCAGTCGGGACTATTGAGAAACAACAAAGAAAAACGTGGATTAATCGAAGTACTAACTCATTTGTCTTTTTTTCGTTTAACATAAAAAAAATTAAATACTTCTATGTTGAACAAAAGCAATATATCAGCATCATTTTGATTATTTTTAATGTGGTTTAACACCATATTCAACACATTGCACGCAATGTATATCAATAACGCCTTCTCCATGCATTATGGTACAGATATCTGTGTCGTATGTGTATCTTTCGGTACATTATTCGTGCATCCTAAAACACCCAAGAAAGCTCAAACAACATGTGATATGTGGTTTTACAACAAATCTAAATTCATAGCTCGAAAGCGTTTATCAAACCTTCAGTTGTATGGTAGAGACTACATGTTTACATAATTATTTTAGGACTCAATTCTCCGACGAAACTACGCATGGTAAAAAGAAATAGGTTAAAATGCAATCAGTGCAGTTCTAGATCATGGAGGTGGTACAGAACTCGTGCGATGAAAATAAGAACGAAATGCATATGTCAATTTATGTCTAACAACACAGTCGAAACGTATTGTACATGGTTTCCATTCTTCTGAACAATGTTTTAACACCGCAATTGACTAGTTAGAAACAATTAATAAATTAATACAAAAATATGATGTCCTTTTGAAAATCTATGAATGGATATTTTAGCTAGAATACATAATTAATATGATTCTTTACCACAAATAATTCTTATCTTATCTGGCCAATTAATTCTATTTGTTATAAATAAGCATTATGTATTCCTGCTGAAATGTACATTAATTTATTGTTTATTAGGGCCATGTCAAAAGTAGGACTTGAACAAATAGAGGCTCAAGAATTCCATCAATTTGGGGTTCAAAATAGAAGGAAATGCTAATTTTACTTTATTAAACATATTTTGAGATATTTATAGTGTTTCCTTTTTGTTTATATCATTTTCTTAAAGCAATACGTGAATTATATATTTATACAATGTCATGAAAAGTAACCACTACAAACAAATTGTTTGGAACTGACAGCTTCTGTATACAGTTATTTTTTATATTTCAGGTTAGACGATGACTACATGAAGAACATTTACCTTCCAAGTTACGCCGGATGGGACCCTACATAGTTGGCGTCTTTACCGGCTATGTTATGTACCGATGTAACTGCAAATGTCACATATCAAAGGTGATAAATACTAAATGAATTTTGCATCTATATCTCGTTATTTTAAATTCTGACGTTACGAGTTTGTACATCTACGAAATTGAATGTTAATGAAATAGTTCCAGTTGCCGATGTCCTAAATTGTTTGAACAGCAGCGCAGTGCAGTGAATAGAGTGATGGACGTTTACGCCAAATGTAGCAGGTTCGATCGCAGGTTCATCCCGACGATCACTCTACAGTCAGCACTCGGGTTCTACCCAGGAAATGGAATTGTTGTAATTTCATTTAAGCCGTGGACTTACTTCGCAACTGAGCATATATAAATTACATATATATATAATAATTACTAAATTTGAGAATTTCATTAGTTATCTTTAAATTTCTTAAATCATATAGGTCAACCCTTTAGCAACAAAAGCGTTCTTATTAATTCGCCCAGTTCAATGACACCATATCAGGACCGCTGACACGTAACACCTCAGCCACTGATGAGGACTATAATCATACATTGTGTTTCTCTAAAAAATATCCCCAAACTGTTGACTTTTGTTTTTTGTTCTATATAAAATATTGTCTAGGATTTTTACTGTAAAAATTCCACATAGTATTTTTATTTCATAGCAGTAATGTATTCCAACATAAAATGCACAATAACTGGTAGGTTGACCAGCTTGTTTTTTTTAAAGACGGTGCAGTGACACCCTAAGATTTTTTTTTAAAAATAAACTCCTCAAATGCTCATAAATACATACATGTACTTCTGTTACAATCCTATAAATGGCAATTTTAACACCAGTGATGTCTTATTGTAGTATGTATTATGTCTGCATAGCATACTCATCTGCAGAAAGAAATCAGAACCACTTTTTAACCATTTTGAAAATATTTCAAACCAGTACTTTTTTTAAGCGCAAGAATCATATTACCGTGGTAAAAAGGGAGCACAACTGTTTAGTAAGACGTAAATGCCCTATATCGTAAACTGATCAATTTAAGAGACATGCAAAGAGTAAAATCCCAATTATTGAGAAATAAGACATACTTTTCGATCCAAATTACATCTCCGTTATAAAATATCTAAAGACAAATAAGTATCCTTATGTATTATTCATGTTGAAGATGTGAAGATCGACTGAACAAAATAAAAAACCAGTTCATACACTCACAGGAAACTAGAAAGAAAAAATTCATTAACAACTACTAACACATTTTCTATACTGTAACATTTTTGGAACGTTTGCACGACAGCTGAATGTATATACTTGATTAGAATATTAAAAGATAATATAATCAATGATGAATATATTTTGGAACTAATCACATTTTCATAAAAGAAATCGTTCGTAATTCGCTTGTACTATAATCGATTAGTGAATTATATTCGTGTAAGATTAAGTAAATTTTATCTTAATTAGGCAGTTAACATCATCTGCTGGTTTCTCTGCGTCAGCGTCACCTGTGTGGTCGTGTATTCCGTGTACTCATACGAAGGGGACCATATACTGTCTCTTACAGAGTCTACAGTATATTTAAGTCTATGTCGAACCGCCTGGGGTTTGGCTATATGTTGGATTGTGTTTGCTTGTGCCACGGGTCATGGTGGTCAGTATAATTCTTTTTAGTGTATTTAATTTCAGAATTCATTGATATGTTGTAATATGTAATATAGATACATAGACACCATTAAGCATTCTCAGCATGTCCAAGATATTGAGAGCTTCGTTTTGTGAACCATATTAGAATACGTAGATTGTATTCTATAGAGAAACGGGATATTACATATAATTATATAGATTATAATAATGTTTAATGTGTTCTTAATTATAAAAAGACGTCGTGAAAATAGAAAGCTTTAGAAACAGATACAACTGTAAAAGTGGAAATATGTTCATTGAACTTAGCCAAATCCTAAGGATAAACACAAAGTTGTTCACCCGTCAGAATGTAAAGGTATATCAACATGTTGATATGTGATTGACTGATAACGCTTGATGATTTCATGTTATTGATGTATTAACCTTTGTTTTTATAACATGGACGTTTCATTCAAAATCAGTTTCTGATCATACTTTTATGATACCAATACTCAAATGTACAACATTTGTATTAGCCACTAAGATTGAATTCCCAATTCGATTGTCCGAATCATGTGCCATACAACTTTTACACATTACAAGAGGATAAACGTATTTGTAGGTTGGATAAACAAGGTACTGTCATGGAAGGCGTTCATCCCGCTTGGTCGTCTGACATATTGTGTCTATCTTGTGCACCCGCTAGTGAATATCATGTTTTATTCGAGCAGACAACATGCGTCATATTTTACAGATTACGAAGCGATACGTCATATATGTTACAGTAGTATACGTCTCTATTCAGGACGCCAGTAGTAGTCTAGTGGCATGTACAGAAAATGATGACTTCGGCTCTCAACCAGGTCATAAACTACCCGAGTTATAGCAATAAAAGTGTTATCTCACAGTATTGAGAGAAAAGTTTCAGACTGGCCGGCCCGGTGTAAACATGTGACTGGATGGGTTATCATACCGTGTGTCTACGGCATTGATACTCCAGTACGGCAGCGCTTGTTCAAAGTGTGTTTAAAGCGGTGCTGAAAAGTATAAATACTTTATGACAGTCTACTTGTCATCTTGTTTGGTGTTCAGCGTTTCGAGGTGTGCGGGTGCATGTGGGTGTGCGTGCATGAGTACGTGCGTGCGTGCGTGCGTGCGTGAGTTTACATGTTAACATTCCTATGAAGATTCATAATTTAATGCCATAACTTTATTTTAATATTTATATGTTCTAACAAAACATAAATGTTATCATGGCCGGCATACAGCATGGAAGACTACTGTGACAATAGTCAGTAAAATATAGAACAGAACGCGTCCATAAAACCAAGTATTTTCGGTTTCAATGTGTGTAAACATTATCTTTTTGTGTAATTAAAAGTCCACTTAAGGTCTAATATAATAGGTTTTATTGTTATTTATTATATGTATATATTATATATTTGGGTGTTTGAATAGATGGTTCATTTAAATGTTTATTTGTCTAGTATTAATATTTCTATTTATTATAGGCCTACCTGTTTATTGGACATCTGGTAACATCATACAGTGTTGCCTTTATTGTTTCTCTGGTGTTTGAATCACCGATGATGGGACTGGAAAAGGCAATCTTCAAACGTGGTCATCAATGAAGCAAAATACAAGGGCTCGATTACGAAAGTGTTTGTATTGCAATGAATGCAAATATCACTACTGTAACACTAAAACTCAATTGTACATAATATGTAATCAATATATTCCAAATGATGATCATCTAAAACTGCATTTAATCAATATCTCCACACAATAAATGCGGACAGAACGCACGAGAAAATGATTTGTCGACCCAAACCGACAATTGCACGACATAATAAACCAGTTAATTTTAATCATTTTTAAGATCAATAATATGGTATAATACTGTAACAATTATTTATATTGTAAGTAAAACTACATTGCACGTCAGTATAAAATGTTTGCTTGTACCAAATATAAAACAAAATTACAAAAAGAAAATAAAAGTACGGAGACTCATTGCTATATTGCACTGGATAGATGATCCTGAATACCACCGGCGTTTCATATCAAACTAACAAATTAGCCCCACCCCACTCACTGTGCAGGATATATATATATAAGACGTTGTTGCTCCTGAATACCATCGGTGCTTCATGTCAAATTTACCAATTAACCCCACTCCACTCACTGTGCAGGATATATATAGGACGTTGTTGATCCTGAATACCATCGGTGCTTCATGTCAAATTTACCAATTAACCCCACTCCACTCACTGTGCGGGATTTATATAGGACGTTGTTGATCCTGAATACCATCGATGGTGCTTCATGTTAAATTTACCAATTAACCACACTCCACTCACTGTGCAGGATATATATAGGACGTTGTTGATCCTGAATACCATCGGTGTTTCATGTCAACTTTACAAATTAACCCCACCCAACTTACTGTGCAGGAAATATATAGGACGTTGTTAATCCTGAATACCATCGGTGCTTCATATTAAATTTACCAATTTACCACTCTCCACTCACTGTGCGGGATATATATAGGACGTTGTTGATCCTGAATACCATCGGTGCTTCATGTCAAATTTACAAATTAACTCCAACCCATTCACTAAGCAGGATATATATAGGACGTTGTTGATCCTAAATACTAACGGTGCTTCATGTCAAATTTACAAACTAACCCCACCCCATTCACTGTGCAGAATATATATAGGATGTGTTGATCCTGAATATCATCGGTGTTTCATGTCAACTTTACAAATTAACCACACGCCACTAACGATGCAGGATATATATAGGACGTTGTTGATCCTGAATACCATCGGTGCTTCATGTCAAATTTACCAATTAACCCCAATCCATTCACTGTGCAGGATATATATAGGACGTTGTTGATCCTGAATACCATCGGTGCTTCATGTTAAATTTACCAATTAACCACACTCCACTCACTGTGCAGGATATATATAGGACGTTGTTGATCCTGAATATCATCTGTGTTTCATGTCAAATTTACCAATTAACCCCTATCCACTCACTGTGCAGGATATATATAGGACGTTGTTGATCCTGAATACCATCGGTGCTTCATGTTAAATTTACCAATTAACCCCACTCCACTTACTGTGCAAGATTTATATAGGACGTTGTTGATCCTGAATACCATCGGTGCTTCATGTTAAATTTACCAATTAACCACACGTCACTAACGATGCAGAATATATATAGGACGTTGTTGATCCTGAATACCATCGGTGCTTCATGTTAAATTACCTATTAACCCCAATCCACTCACTGTGCAGGATATATATATAGGACGTTGTTGATCCTGAATATCATCGGTGCTTCATGTCAACTTCATAAATTAACCACACTCCACTCACTGTGCAGGATATATATAGGACGTTGTTGATCCTGAATACCATCGGTGCTTCATGTCAACTTCATAAATTAACCCCACGCCACTAACGATGCAGGATATATATAGGACGTTGTTGATCCTGAATACCACCAGTGCTTCATATCAAAATTACAAATTAACCCCACCCCACTCACTGTGCAGGATATATATTTGCGCGTCAGGACGTGATGTGCCTATTTATTACTATATATCAACACACAGTATGCGTTTGCTATTGTCATTATGGCGTATGAAATTTAAATACATCTTAAAGTTAACACTGTTAAAACCATCATTGTACAATCTTTGCGTTGATAAATCGGATAAGTATATTAATTTACCAACTTGAAGGAATTTAATTGTGGTATTGTAATACTTATATAATTGTATATTGCCATTATTATCAAGATATTTTCTTGTGATTTTGTAATTAAATTGCACAGTGTCATTATTAACAAGCAACTGTGTTGTGTAAATGAAATGTTATTGTAAAGAAAGTATATCAAAGAACCGTTATATAATTGTATAAGAATGTATAATTATATTAAGGAGTTGTTATTTAAGAATAACATGTTTTGTAACTTAAAATGTCACCTGTATTTTGTCGAGTATAAGAAAATTATTATCGGTTTTTACGTTTAAAAGATGAAACAAAATTTATATTTTGTCGTCGCACTTCTCTTTTAACAAACTGCGACAGTTAGCGACAGTTAGCGTACGCATTTTCAGTATAACACACTATGTTTGCGAATGGCCTACAGCAAAGAAAATAAATCGATAACTGATCCAAATATTATGGCGGCTTTGGGTTTGTTTAATTTTCTAACATAATACATATATTTTTCTTAATAATTCAATCAAAACACTTCCTTGCAAACACTGCATTAACTAAAAATCTAAAATCAAATGAGGATGTAACAGAATTTAATTGAATCGGATATTTAATGGAATAAAATGGGTTAGATAAAAATAAGCTTTAATATGAAATCATAAAGTTCATAGCCAATAAAGAAATATGTTCATACAACAATTCTTAACATGTTAACATGACACTAGACATGCGCAATTAGATTAAAACCTATTTAAGATTAAATGACAACATACCAGAAAAATCGTATTTACAAGGTTGATATCTATCAATAGTGACACTAGTCACAAGTCGACCATACTTAATACGCTGGTCATAGATTACCTGTCATGTATAACTATGGTCTGAGCAATATAAAATAAAATACTCATGTTAATACTGATGAGAATGGGAAGTTGGCAATATTTTAGATGTTACGCCAGTCACGATTCTCGATTAAACAATCAACCATCAGTTTTAGAATTGCTATATAAAGAGGACGAAAGAGCATTTCGGAGGTCGGGCTTTGAGATTGCTTTGAAAAATGGGTTTAGAGTATGGTAAGAAGATCGATTAGGCACGATCTTCAATTAAGTTGAAACTATGTTAAGTTATGCTTCTTGTGCATGGTATATTGGACTTGTAAATAAAGTTTAAGTTGAAACTATGTTAAGTTATGCTTCTTGTGCATAGTATATTGGACTTGTAAATAAAGTTTATAATTCTAAGAATATCTGTGTTGTCTTATTCACTTCGATGCAAGGGGAACCAGTTGTTCCGGCTACCAGAATGATATAGCTAGAGAACACGTTGTTTCGTCTACTAACACGATATGGCTAGTGGAACCAGTTGTTCCGGCATCCAGCATGATATAGCTAGGGTAACACGTTGTTCCGGCTACCAGCATGATATAGCTAGAGGAACCAGTTGTTCTGGCTACAATCATGATATAGCTAGTGGAACCAGTTGTTCCGGCTACAAGAATGATATAGCTAGTGGAACCAGTTGTTCCGGCTACAAGAATGATATAGCTAGGGAAACACGTTCTTCCGGCTACCAGCATGATATAGCTAGGGTAACACGTTGTTCCGGCTACCAGCATGATATAGCTAGTGGAACCAGTTGTTCCGGCTACAAGAATGATATAGCTAGGGAAACACGTTCTTCCGGCTACCAGCATGATATAGCTAGGGTAACACGTTGTTCCGGCTACCAGCATGATATAGCTAGTGGAACCAGTTGTTCCGGCTACCAGCATGATATAGCTAGGGTAACACATTGTTCCGGCTACCGGGAAACACGTTGTTCCGGCTACCAGCATGATATAGCTAGGGAAACACGTTGTTCCGGCTACCAGCATGATATAGCTAGGGAAACACGTTTTTTCCGGCTACCAGCATGATATAGCTAGTGGAACCAAATGTTCCGGCTACCAGCATGATATAGCTAGTGGAACCAAATTTTCCGGCTACCAGCATGATATAGCTAGTGGAATCAGTTGTTCCGGCTACCAGCATGATATAGCTAGGGTAACACATTGTTCCGGCTACCAGTATGATATAGCTAGTGGAATCAGTTGTTCCGGCTACCAGCATGATATAAATAGGGTAACACATTGTTCCGGCTACCAGTATGATACAGCTAGGGAAATACAATGTAGGTAGCAGCCAGCTGGATTAAGCTAGTTAAGTTAAAAGTAACATGACATTTTGTGTAGTAAAATTGTCAATAAGCGCCTTATATGGAAAAACATTTCAAATGAAGGTGTTTGTATGTATCGGCAAACAAATTAAGGTAGTTCGCGGTGTAGTACCTATCAGTATGAGCTTCATAAACTATGAAACGAGTTTTTTAATTCACAGTTGTTAAACTTTATTTATTTTACGATACTATAGTTTAATTTTTAATTTTCGAAATAATGACAAAAATAACATTTATAACAACACTCCATTTTTATTCGGTCATATCGTAAATTAATGTATAGCGTGTAATGTACTAGTGTGTGAAGTTAAAGAAATTATACCAACTTTAAGGCTTTTCTGCGTAAACAATGTTCAACATGTGTCGTATTTAAACCCGCGTTTAAGTCTTCTCCGTTGTAATGATTAGATGAAAAGGTAAAGCAATTTGCGTTTTATCTGTATAAAAGTTACAATCATGTAAATATACTAATAAAAGGTAAAATTACAATGAAATAATCAAGCAATAAATTGTGAATTATTGTTTGGTGCATGTTTCACCCAACAAGTTTTGATTTTAATGTATACAAGTTCGGTAAAATATGAAAACTTTAAGCATTAAAGATCTTTTTAATGAGTACAAATTGATTTTAAATTGACAATTTCAATGCATAAATTGAGTGTTGCTAAAATTACACATAGTTTGATATTTTGCGGTAACCTCTGATAACAGAAAATTTGGAACAATATAGCCATTTGATAATATCAATTCAAGTTTTAATATCCGACTTTTTTTTATCATCCCCTGCTTTATTTTTTTCTCAGTCCGTCGTCGTATTCATTGAAACACCCCTTTGCTTTGTAATTATTTCTCTATTATTTTACATTTGGATCGTCTTTGCCAAGTCTTCTATTTTGTCCGGATCTTGTATCAGTTAAACTGGCCTACTTTTATTAGTTTTAACTTATATATTTCACTTCGATTGTGAAACAAGTTATTACAACTAATGCAAATCAGGATTGAAGTACTCCTAAGTACTAAACATATGTGGTGAACATATCTTACTCAAGGACATCACATATAGTCGTGAGGGAGGATCGAACCCACGACACTTCGATCTTGGGTTCGATGCTCTACTTGTATAAATAACTACATGTATGCTATATCCGTATATGTTTTACAAGTAAACACGGACATAAGACTATATAAGCAATGGAAACAAATATTCAATATCAGACAGTCAATGTTAAACCAGCATTATGTAGAAATAAAAGGATGTAGTTTTATTTGAAAATCAAACACACTATATTAAAACATGATCAAATCGTAAATTTCACTCATTCTAGTTTCGTTTTACGACCAGCCTAACCATATTTCAACTTGAAAGGTAACGCGTACACATGACCTCATTAACAACGTTGATAAGTTGTTAATATCCGCTGTGTTACCACTAGGTGGCGCTTACAGACTAACCTAACGCATGACCCAGGGATTTTTTTTTATTTCAACTATTTTATTTAGAAGAGTTCCCGTAACAATTCAGGAGTACCGTAATGTATTATTTCTCGTCTGAAAGGCATCCAACCACACAATTTGTTCTTATTTAAGTGGTTTAGTGAATCCAAGACATTGTGTCGTCTCTTTCAGAAAATGCGTCACGGTCAGCAATACGAAATGGTTCGGGCGAACTTTATGTTTCTTCAAAAACTAAATACTATTTAGAAATATATAAATCTTTATTCAAACTATTTATTGAAGTTTATTAACATTTGTTATAAGAAATTGTAAAATCTGAGACAATTTATGATCATACTTCTATTAAAATAGTCCATGCCTTCGAACCATCGCGCGCTATAATAACTAACCAAAATCGGTCAGTGATGTGTCTAAGCACAAAGAGCAAACAGAGCTATTGACGTCATTCTGTGGTAACTACATTGGTAAATATCAGACGTTTCAGGTAATTTTACTACCAGCGTATAATGAAATACGCAATTGTTTTATTATTTACAAATAACATAACACAAAATGTAAACCAGTTCTAAATATAAGGGAGACCCAGTTTAGTTTTACGACCAGCTGTATTACGAAAAATAAGACTTTGAAAAAATATATAAAAATAAATAATTTATATAAGACTATTCAATATCATCGATATTTCTCCAGATAAGTTACATTCAACCCTGTGCAATCGGTAACATCTATTGAACAGCCGCTTATCTTAAACAGTAGCATTTAATATTTCCCGTTCCTATGCTTTTAAAACATATTAACCTGTATTACAATAAGCAACACTCTGTTTTAAAAGTCACTTTTGCTTCTTCCATTACTGTCTCATTAAGACATGTTTGGCTGTATTATGGAATTTTGGAAAGCTTAGCTCAAACTAGTCTATCTATCTTCGCAGTATGTATTGTTTACTAAGATCTCTAATTGCACTTAACTACATAAATGTCCAGGTGACTCGGTTTGACAAACTGATTTGGACTTAATATACTTTGAAGGAGAAACTTTTTAAAATAAAATAAATGAAACGAAAATGTGAATCATTTTTTCTTTAAAAATAATTCCTTCGAAAGTCGTATAGTATTGCACAAAGTTGGTATGTTGGTTCAGTCCGTTCCATGTCTTCGCATAGCCTTTGTTCTGTCTTTTTTTTTACTAGTAATTATTCTGAAAATACACAGAAGAAGTGAATCATCTCAAACTTAAAACACCTTATTCAAGATAGATTATTTTTGTTTTATAATGGAAAATTGAAACAAATACAATTGTATTGTTATTGTTTTATAACACTATTAGCAAAAGTATCGGAAGTATTTCCAACATTTTAACTAAAGTGTTTATTCCAACTATTGATCAAAACTCATTTCAAGGTTTCTGCCCGTTTTGTTATTTTTTTTAACTTTACCATTAGGCAATATCCGGTGTACCCATCGTGAAATTGATATAAAGCTCATGGTATAAACCCTACGACTGTCTCTCTAAAGATAATTTATATATCAAAGTACTTACGGCATGGATTGATTTTAAGTATGTCTCGTCGTAGTGGGCACCAGGGTTGTCGTACACTGAATATAACAGAGAAAAAAAACTTAACCCTGTGTATTTTGATTTTGTATCATATAGTTTTAAAACGCATATCTGGGGCACAAACAGTTGATAACATAGCATATTGTTTAA
Source organism: Panopea generosa (assembly GCA_029582155.1). Classification (NCBI taxonomy): domain Eukaryota; kingdom Metazoa; phylum Mollusca; class Bivalvia; order Adapedonta; family Hiatellidae; genus Panopea; species Panopea generosa. The sequence continues at coordinate 20,927,922 of CM055896.1, read as the reverse complement.
ATAATATATACGAACAATAAATCTGTCATATATTCTGTGATTTTAAACAATATTAATATATTGTTTATTTTTATTAAGTATACTAAGCAAATAAATACAATTATTAAATTATAAGTTTTTATATTTCTATTATATTGATAATAAATAAATACATTTGGAAGCCCCTAAATCATATAACAGTATTTAATGAATATAGTATTTTAATACCGTTTCATTTATACATAGAGATAACAACGTAATCACGTGTCAGCCAGAACCGCACTTACCATGTCTTTGGTTATATCCGGCACCATGTCTTCTAGCGTGTTGTAGTCGTCGTTCGTCTCTGCTACTAGTTCTAAATGAGCTGAACTCACCGCCATTACCGCTGTCTAGGTGTGTGGTCGATGCACGTGGTAGTTCAAATTCCCCAACTATTGATACCTCCATACGGTGCTGCATTTATGTAAGGATCAGCCCAACCTTTAGACGATGCTGACCTGAAAAAGTGTTTGATCTGCATTAATTTCTGCTTCCAACACTCATGAAAATATCCGAGTCCACGTATAAAAGCAAATAATTGGTGATGCTTTTTAGTATTTTTTATTTACGTGTCAACAATAGCATCTTAGAAGTCTTAGTAGTTGGGCTTATAAAAAATAATTGTTTTATCTAACTTCTAACGGGCATCCTTACCAAGTGTTATATGACACGACCTTCTTTTCAAAGGTACACAAGACAATGATGAAATATAATTGTACTAATGAACGCATCAAATTAATCGTTGAACAAATATACATAACTTATGAATATACATATTAACATTCATTTGTTTTGTATTTTTATCTTACATGAAAATGGATTAAAGTAAAATATTTGTTTCGCCTTGAGGATTTACACATAACTATATAATTAAATAACGTAAATGTATTCCAAGATTACATATATAACATTATGATATCAGATTACGTATAGTTGTATAAAGTTTAGAAATATATCAAGCGTGAATTATGCAACATATCTGAGTGTCCTTAACTCTGATTCAGAGTCATATAAAATACTGTCGAAACATGTTATCCAATTTTAATAGGTTATTTTACAGTGTTTCTTACTATATAGGAATTTATTGTACGAGTATGTATTGTGGTGAAATCTATATTGGACGGGACGTTTTAATATTAGTTTTCACCACAATTCGAACAATATTCCCATATTGTACAAAACACCGTAAAATAGTGTTTTATTATATACCCTTATCTGAAAGAAATTTATCAAAAGAGTAAAAGCGATAGACAAATGAAACTGCAGTGACATTGGATTTTGTCAACGTCATCGTCATGCGGAGTATTACGTCGATTAACTTTATCGTTGAAATTTCTACTAAAGTTAATTCTTTTAAATTTTTTAATCGCCATCTTGAACTTTTAACTGTACAAACTAAACGTTATTGGATCCAATTAACTTCTACATATTGTACGGTTACGTGGTAACTTCTGCGGTTGGTTATTGGCCAAACACACACAGGTATAGAATAAAAGACAGTGTCAGCTATAGTTAAACAAGTGATATATCGTTTTAAATCTTCAGAAACAATAGTATTAATACCAGTTCTGTAAATACGTAATTTCATTTATATTTTATATGATACATATTAAAATGACTTAAAACAACACAAGTTGACATGGTTGCATTAAAATGTATCACTGTGTTAAACTATATATACAATAACAAAAAGGAGTCTAACATTTGTTTATATTAAAAGTGATGTAAAGTAGACACGCGGCAACTGTGATACATTGTCGTCTGACGCTATATAATAATAACGAGTATCAACATAAAGCAAGTATGACAATAAAATACATCAATATACATGCATACTTTTGTATTGTCCATGGTATTTTCCATGGATATAACTTGACTTGTGTTTTCTTCAAAATTGGAATAACGCAACGACATTTATAAAATAATTTGCTTAAAATTACTTGTATATGAAGTTTCAAAGCGTAAACATTGATTAAATGTGTGAACGTTACACATAAACAAGTGTCCATAGAATGTATCGTATCTTTAGAACACATTGGAGAAAACGTGATTAAACAAAGACATGAGAATGGAACGTGTAATAGTTACTGGTTTGCTTGTCGTTTCTTCATTATTTTTGATATTCCTCAAAATATCAAAGTACAAGAACAATAAATAATAAGTGTGCTTTTTAAAGTATTAAAGAAATTAATGATAATTATATAAAAAAATCACATTCATACCTTTCATGTAAATCAGCATCAATATAATTATTAGAAGAATGTCTTTTGTTGTTGAGTCTAAGTGCTCGGGCCGTGATTCCTATTATTAGTAATACAAGTAGCAGGAAGACTGGCACACCCACAGCTATGCCTATTATCAGTTTGAGGCCTTCTGGAAATAAGTATAATTACTGTTAAAATAAAGATTAATGCATTTTTGCGAATATGTTTTAAACATTCGTAGACAAAATCGTATTAATTGCCTTTCAATAAATAATAAATTTAAATAGTGTATAATGTATCGAATAAACACATAGAATAAAGTGAACGGTAATGCTTCTAAATGAAAAAAATTAATACATTCGTATGGTTAAAGGGAGTGTATTAGGGTTAAACGCTATAAATGTCTTAAATAAAGTAGATACCAAAATGGATAAAAAGTATCTCATTACCATTAATATATATGTACCGAAATAGTTATTAACCGAATCAGCTTTTTTGAAACTACGTCATTCTATTTTTAGATGGAACCTACCGTATTAGGGGTGTTTGTAGTATGTTAGCAACTCTATCTGTTACATAAAGTATAAAATAAACTAAATATCAATGTTAAGTAGTGTTGTACTACTGTCTGTTTCGATAGCGAAGTGCTAACGATTTGAACTTACGTTGATTTTTTTTTTCAATTTATTTTCCATAAAAGTATCACAGTGTACTGTTATTTTTTTGTAAGTGTTGGTAGCAATCTCTTCTCTATATACATTGCCTGTATGCAGGTCTCACTTAAGAATTCTCCCCCTCACATGACGGTAGCAAGGTTTTTATGCCAAAGAATTTAAAGCGGTTTGGCATTTTGTTTGGTTAAACTACATAAAACGTCATTTCTTTGTGCATATGGGAACTATTGGAACATTTTCATTATTTCTGCCAAGTTTGGATGACATTGGGAACTGTTTGGTAAAACCATCGAAATTGTGAAAAAACTAACCTGGTCAACCTTCAAGTTTTTTCCCCGCATAATTAAACCAACAGAGGACTATCTATGTGAACAATTAGATTTTTAGAACCATTAATAATGTATCCAGTGTTCAATAAGTGCATGTCTCTATATGTAGAACAGTACAAAATTAAGTTATTGTGTGAGACGTATAGCGTCTCACCACACCAAGTCAAAATCATCTAAAACAATTCTGTCTGATCGTGGCTTCCGAGGAGCCTCCTATGCCGGTGCCGACTTGCTGCTGCTGATAACAGCTGACGTAATATGTACGTGTGCATATGAATAAAACATTGTAAGTAAATTTCCTCTGCGAACGTTGATTTTAACAAAAATCTTTGCATTTTATTAATTATGTAGTTGTATAAACGGACAATAGTATAACAAAGTTAATATAATATATCAAGGCACTCAGATACTAGTATGGCAAAAAAATGCAAATAAAAATTCAACATAGATACGGCTCGAACTTGCAACATTTGGGTTGACAGTTTAAAACCGTTACCACTACGCTATCGGATATCTAGTTTATGTCATAGTTTGTGTAACAGATAAATCTGCTATCATACTACAAACACCCCTAATATGGTAGGTTCCATCTAAAAGTAGAATGACGTAGTTTTAAAATAGCTGATTCGGTTTATAGTATGTCTATCCATAAGAAAATAAAAAACAAAATCAATATGTAAATTGGAGTGGTAAACTTGAAATTAAATATCCTAATAAATAGACAGCACTTAAATACTGTTTGACTACCGTCGCATCGTCATTCTTACTATGTCTAAGAGGAAACATTTTTACTACGTGTAAAACTGTATGACGGATCAAACTGAAATCAAAATTTAATATTTCGCTCTATTTTTTTGATATTCAACAAGAAACTAACCATAACAATATCAACCTCTAATATTAAAGGGAGTGTATCAGGATAAAACGTAATAAATGCTAAAAAGTTAAAATGATTACCAAAATGGATAAAAAGCAGTACATTATCATTAATAATTATAAACCGTTTAGTATGTCAATTCCACCAAAATATGATAAAATCGATGTGTATATTTTGACTGGTAAACTTGAAACGAAACCCCCATTCTAAAAAAATACTCCTCTTTCTAAGATGAAACATTTTAACTACGTGAAAACCTGTATAACAGATCAAATTAAAATCAAAATGAAATCATCGACTCATTTAATACGTCACAAAATATGTTGCCATTTAAGCAAGAAATCTATTTTAGTCTAACATAGGCGCGTAGCTCAAGTTAGGAAAGCCCTTTTCAATATAACGTTTTGGTAATACGGGATCAGTAAGTATATATAAGCATGGTTTATTGAAAAAATTGTTCTAAGCCAGTTTTTAAATTTTGAAAATTCCTATTTTATATCCCTTTAAGATTGTTCTAGCTATTTAAATAACAAATATTGAATTTGTAACGATGAAATGTATGTTAATTTGTACCTTCTGTTTTTTCAGGGCTGAAACAAAACAAGTAGACAATGCATTAATATAGACAAAGAATATAATAACAATGGCATGAATGTTTTTAATAATTTTATAATTTTAATTTGATATTGTTTCAAATTATATTTGTGATATCATTTTTCTCTGTTATGAACATCCAATAAAGTGTCCTGATCGGAAAGGTATATTCCGTCACTTAATTAACGAGAAGTTTCAAACTGACTGCGTAATTTTCAGCCGACGCTCTACAGTAACGAGAGAAGAAATATTAATGAGTATGGGATGGTGTATGTAAACTTCTCCTACGATATTGAAGAGTATTTAGATTTTCACTCAGCATGAATCTTCGCGATAGTTTTGCCTCATTTTGAAATATATAAATTTGTTAGTTCATGTACAAAAATGGATTTGAAGAGACTTGAAAGTGTTAATTTTCATACATTACAATGTTTTAAGTTATCATTCATGTAAATGTTTTAAAACATACATGCATGCCGGTGACCCATCGGACGACACTACAATAATGGGACGAGTCGCATCCTCCCAAACTTTCCAGGAATAAACTACAAACTTGTGCTTCATCGTTACAGATGTGCTGGTAACTGGAAGTATACATAACATTAATGTTTTAACCTTATATGACAAAGTTAGCATTATTTGAAGTTTTATCTTTAACAGGCAAAACGCAAACAACTCATTAAACTCCAGGTGATAAATTTTTACATATATATGTGCTTTGTAAGTATGATGTTGCATAAGTTTATATCTTTTTTACATATCCTTCCCATATCAGCATTCTAGTTCTTAGTTTCCTCCCCGTTAAAACAACCGCCGAATTATATCATTAAATATATTGGTAATATAATACGACTTGGACAGTCATGACGTGGTAACACATGTCGATAGACCTATCGACCTATTGCCTGAGAGCGACAGTGCTGTACTATTCCAACTACAGTACGACACATTATTGTAATATTACGCCATGTTTTATCACTTAGACTGTTAATGGGACTTTAACTGCACTGCTGTAATATTCCTGCGGAAAGTAAATGTTCTATTCGAGCAGGTCGATATATAACACAGTTATCTATCGCAAACGCATGTTAAGCAGAGTTGTTTATTTTCAACATACTTATGTAGTTTTACAACATTTAGCAATATACAAATACCCTCGGTATAAAGCAAAGGATTTCTCCTGCTACTACAAGTACTAATTGATTTGGTACCTGTGACATTGTTAATCTCAACAGAAGACGCGGAGACGTTTTCATTTTGTATTGTAATTGTGTTTTGTCCACTGACTATTCCAACGTTGGCCTTTGTCAACTCTGCTGCCGTCTCTGAACTCTCCTCAAACTCAACGTCGTATTCTACTATCAAGCTGCCTTTTCTGAAACATTAACAAGTAAATTGGATAGTTATTATATAAATAGTAACCCTATACCATATGTATAAAGCAGTGTACATTATGATAGAAGTAATTAAATTGGATAGTTATTACATAAATAGTAGCCCTATACCATATGTATAAAGCAGTGTACATTATAGAAGTAATTAAATTGGATAGTTATTATATAAATAGTAGCCCTATACCATATGTATAAAGCAGTGTACATTATAGTACAAGTAATTAAATTGGATAGTTATTATATAAATATTAACCCTATGCCATATGTATAAAGCAGTGTACATTATAGTACAAGTAATTAAATTGGATAGTTATTATATAAATAGTAGCCCTAAACCATATGTAAAAAGCAGTGTACATTGTAACACAAATTATATATATATATATATATATATATGATATAGGTGTAAACCCACCATTGATTTTTGTTCTTTATTCTATAGTAAATAACTATGATGAGAAAAGTATGGGTCATGTGTCATATAAGAGTTTTTTTTCTGCTCAGTGTGTACACTGGTGACAAAGTGAAAGTAGACTTCCGAAATCATGTATTCATACCCCAATTTCCAAGCATCAATTATTTTTCTAAATTCACAATTCAAACATGACAATGCTATCAAAATGTTCAAAATACATCAATAATGCCATTCAAATAAAAAATGAGCATTAAAATAAGGAAAATGCATTTTTAAAGAAGAAGAAATGAGGATTATTTATAACCGCCATTATGCGACTTACCCCACGGAAGCACTTCCTTTTTGCTAATGGTGGTACTATGCCTATACGCAGGGTTTTCTCATGAACGTCCAAGCTTGCTAACCAATATTACTGTATGTGCTATATTATTAGCTAGTGATCACTTTATGGTTGCTGCATGTATAATGCTATAGACCAACCACATTTATGGCGCTCTTGAAATAAGAAATTGTGCCATTGAAAAAATTAGGTTTCGTAAATATAATAATTATATAAGTTTTGTTTATGACAATATTTTATCATAATATGTATATATCCCAAACGTAAGATATGCGTTCATGTGATATGAACGGAATCATTTCATTATAAGTATGTTGAATATTGTGTCACAAATGTTTACCTAACTGTTTTTAATATGAAAATGTGTTTTCCAGCTTTTTTCAAGAATCACCACCACTGTTTAGCTACACGCGTAATAGTTTCTTGTGTTAATATTTATTAATTGACTCTTTACATGCGTTTATAAACAGTATTGACATATGTTTATATCTACCTGAGCTTGCGTATCCCAATTGTCTTGATTTTTGCTCCCATGAACTTCTTGTAGTGGAATTCAAGCTGTATGAATGAAAGCAATACAACAGTATGTTAATATTCTAGCACATTCGTGTATACTTATATGTCGGAGAGCATCATAAATGTGCCCGGACTTGATATAGTATAAAATATGCTACGTGATGACAGTATGTCAACAACTGTCATTAACTAAGGAAAACAAATGAAAGTATTTTTTCTATATGTTGTGAAATATGTAAAGGTTTCTAATGAGCTTATATTAAAACTAACACACACGACAATGGCCTACGTAGATGTTATAATTGTTAACTCGTCAAAAATAACACCACGTCTTCATTTTCGTATATTTTCTTTATCAATGTAACGAGTAACTATCATCTCTTTTAAGGACAAAATAAATAAGTCTAACAAGTGTTTTATACTGAAATGTCTATACTCTGAAGCTTATTTACCGCTTTGCCAACCAGTAGCACCATGTATTTGTAATTGTCCTATATTGATATACATGTACAAGTTATTGTAACTATTTAACATCTCATCGCCTTGACAACATATACAATCAAGTTTTAAAAACGTTCCAGTAGCAATATAACTTCATTATATTTTATATGAACACGTATGTTATAAATATTACCTCCCTGGCAGAAAATAACACTAAATGTTAGTTGTTACTTTATTTAGGTATTGCTGTACTAAATTTAGCATTACTACAAGCAACTTCATGTCTTTGCAGCTTTCCTGTATCAGTTTAATTACTAAATCTCACCTCTCTGACAAGTAACACGATGTCTCGACAGTTTTCCAACATCATATCATTATATGTGTATGGAATCTCGTCTCTATTACAAAGTACACAAGGTTTTGGTAGCTATCCAATATCAATATATAATTATGTATGACATCTAGTCCTTATTACAAAGCACACAAAGTCTTGGTAGCTTTCATATATCAATATTTGATTATGTATGACATCTAGTCTTTATTACAAAGTACACAAGGTCTTGGTAGCTTTCATATATCAATATATAATTATGTATGACATCTAGTCTTTATTACAAAGTACACAAGGTCTTGGTAGCTTTCATATATCAATATATAATTATGTATGACATCTAGTCCTTATTACAAAGCACACAAAGTCTTGGTAGCTTTCATATATCAATATTTGATTATGTATGACATCTAGTCTTTATTACAAAGTACACAAGGTCTTGGTAGCTATCCAATATCAATATATTATTATGTATGACATCTAGTCTTTATTACAAAGTACACAAGGTCTTGGTAGCTGTCCGATATTAATATATAATTATGTATGACATCTAGTCTTTATTACAAAGTACACAAGGTCTTGGTAGCTGTCCGATAATAATATATAATTATGTATGACATCTAGTCTTTATTACAAAGTACACAAGGTCTTGGTAGCTGTCCGATATTAATATATAATTATGTATGACATCTAGTCTTTATTACAAAGTACACAAGGTTTTGGTAGCTATCCAATATTAATATATAATTATGTATGACATCTAGTCTTTATTACAAAGTACACAAGGTCTTGGTAGCTGTCCGATAATAATATATAATTATGTATGACATCTAGTCTTTATTACAAAGTACACAAGGTCTTGGTAGCTGTCCGATATTAATATATAATTATGTATGACATCTAGTCTTTATTACAAAGTACACAAGGTTTTGGTAGCTATCCAATATCAATATATAATTATGTATGACATCTAGTCTTTATTACAAAGTACACAAGGTCTTGGTAGCTTTCTAATATATGTATATACATGTATGTATAAAATATTACGAGTAACACGAGATCTAGGTAATTTTCCGATATCAGCATTATATAATTAAATACAAAATATCACTTCTTTCACATGTACAAACAGTGCAATGTCTGGGTCATTTTCCAATATCAGTAATTATAGATGTACAAAATCTCACCAGGTCTCGGTAATTTTCCAGTAGAACTGTCCTAAACTAATCATCTGATAATCCAACATCAAGTCTTTGTAGTTTTTATATGTCGCTATTACTGTATTTAATCTCACCTCTATGACAATATGTAACAACAAGTCATGGTAGTTTTCTTATATCTGTATAACTGTACTAAATCTTACCTCTACTACAACAAGTAACACCAAGTCTTGGTAGTTTTCCTATAATGGTATAACGGTACTAAATCTCACCTCCATGGCAACATGTACATGTAGCACCAAGTCTTGGTAGTTTTCCTATATCGGTATAACTGAACTGAATCTCACCTCTATGACAACATGTAAATACAAGTCTTGGTAGTTTCCCTATACCGGTATGACTGTACTAAATCTCAACTCTATGATAACATGTAACACCAAATCTTGGTAGTTTTCCTTTATCGGTAAAACAGAACTAAATCTCACCTCTACTTAAACAAGTAACACCAAGTCTTGGTAGTTTTCCTATACCGGTATAACTGTACTAAATCTCAACTCAACTACAACAAGTAACACCAAGTCTTGGTAATTTCATATATCTGTATAACTGTACTAAATCTCACCTCTACTACAACAAGTAACACCAAGTCTTGGTAGTTTTCCTATAATGGTATAACTGTACTAAATCTCAACTCAACTACAACAAGTAACACCAGGTATTGGTAGTTTTCCTATATCGGTATAACTGTACTAAATCTCACCTCTACTACAACAAGTAACACCAAGTCTTGGTAATTTCATATATCTGTATAACTGTACTAAATCTCACCTCTACTACAACAAGTAACACCAAGTCTTGGTAGTTTTCCTATAATGGTATAACGGTACTAAATCTCACCTCCATGGCAACATGTAGCACCAAGTCTTGGTAGTTTTCCTATATCGGTATAACTGTACTAAATCTCAACTCAACTACAACAAGTAACACCAAGTATTGGTAGTTTTCCTATACCGGTATAACTGTACTAAATCTCACCTCAACTACAACAAGTAACACCAAGTCTTGGTAATTTCATATATCGGTATAACTGTACTAAATCTCACCTATATGACAACATGTAACAACAAGTCTTGGTAGTTTTTTTTATATCGGCATAACTGTACTAAATCTCACCTCTATGACAACAAGTAACACCAAGTCTTGGTAGTTTCCTATACCGGTATAACTGTACTAAATCTCACCTCTATGACAACAAGTAACACCAAGTCTTGGTAGTTTCCTATATTGGTAGAACTGTACTAAATCTCACCTCTATTGCAACATGTAACACCATGACTTAGTAGTTTTCTATATATGTATAACTCTACTTTATCTCACCTCCATGACAACAAGTAACACCAAGCCTTAGTAGTTTCCTATATTTGAATAACTGTACTAGATCTCACCTAAACTACAACAAGTAACACCAAGTCTTGGTAGTTTTCCTATACCGGTATAACTGTACTTAATTTCACCTCAACTACAACAAGTAACACCAAGTATTGGTAGTTTTCCTATACCGGTATAACTGTACTTAATTTCACCTCAACTACAACAAGTAACACCAAGTATTGGTAGTTTTCCTATATCGGTAAAACTGTACTAAATCTCACCTCTACTAAAACAAGTAACACCAAGTTTTAGTAGTTTTCCTATATTGGCATAACTGGACTCAATCTCACCTCTATGACAACAAGTAACACCAAGTCTTGGTAGTTTCCTTTATATGTATTACTGTACTAAATCTCAACTCTATGACTAAAAGTAACACCAAGTCTTGGTAGTTTTCCTATATTGGTATAACTGTACTAAATCTCACCTCTATGACAACAAGTAACACCAAGTATTGGTAGTTTTTCTATATTGGTATAACTGTACTAAATCTCACCTCTATGACAACAAGTAACACCAAGGCTTGGTAGTTTTTCAATATTGGTATAAGTGTACTAAATCTCACCTCTATGACAACAAGTAACACCAAGTCTTGGTAGTTTCCTTTATATGTATAACTGTACTAAATCTCACCTCTATGGCAACAAGTAACACCAAGTCTTGGTAGTTTCCTTTATATGTATAACTGTACTAAATCTCACCTCTATGACAACAAGTAACACCAAGGCTTGGTAGTTTCCTATATCGGTATAACTGTACTAAATCTCACCTCTATGACAACAAGTAACACCAAGGCTTGGTAGTTTTCCTATACCGGTATAACTGTACTTAATTTCACCTCAACTGCAACAAGTTACACCAAGTCTTGGTAGTTTCCTATATTTGAATAACTGTACTAGATCTCACCTAAACTACAACAAGTAACAACAAGTCTTGGTAGTTTTCCTATACCGGTATAACTGCACTAAATCTCACCTCAACTACAAAAAGTAACATCAAGTCTTGGTAGTTTCCTATATCGGTATAACTGTACTAAATCTCACCTCAACTACAACAAGCTACACCAAGTCTTGGTAGTTTTCCTATATTGGTATAACTGTACTAAATCTCACCTCTACTAAAACAAGTAGCACCAAGTCTTGGTAGTTTTCCTATATTGGCATAACTGGACTCAATCTCACCTCTATGACAACAAGTAACACCAAGTCTTGGTAGTTTCCTTTATATGTATAACTGTACTAAATCTCAACTCTATGACAACAAGTAACACCAAGTCTTGGTAGTTTTCCTATATCGGTATAACTGTACTAAATCTCACCTCTACTAAAACAAGCAACACCAAGTCTTAGTAGTTTTCCTATATTTGCATAACTGGACTCAATCTCACCTCTATGACAACAAGTAACACCAAGTCTTGGTAGTTTCCTTTATATGTATAACTGTACTTAATCTCAACTCTATGACAACAAATAACACCAAGTCTTGGTAGTTTTCCTATATCGGTATAACTATACTAAATCTCACCTCTATGACAACAAGTAACACCAAGTCTTGGTAGTTTTTCAATATTGGTATAATTGTACTAAATCTCACCTCTATGACAACAAGTAACACCAAGTCTTGGTAGTTTCCTTTATATGTATAACTGTACTAAATCTCACCTCTATGACAACAAGTAACACCAAGTCTTGGTAGTTTTCCTATATCGGTATAACTGTACTAAATCTCACCTCTATGACAACAAGTAACACTAAGTCTTGGTAGTTTTTCTATATTGGTATAACTGTACTAAATCTCACCTCTATGACAACAAGTAACACCAAGGCTTGGTAGTTTTTCAATATTGGTATAATTGTACTAAATCTCACCTCTATGACAACAAGTAACACCAAGTCTTGGTAGTTTCCTTTATATGTATAAGTGTACTAAATCTCACCTCTATAGCAACAAGTAACACCAAGTCTTGATAACTTTGACTGTTCTCATTGTTAAAGTCCACAGCTACAATGGTAATTGGAAAGACAAGCACAATGGAAAGTCTGCGTATTCCTGAAAAAGAACAACAAATTACTGAGTGTTTTTTACTTGTGTTTTTTGAGTGACCTCCACACTAGAATGACCTACTGATACAGCGTGCCTGTAGTATCGTTTATTTGGTACATATACCCGCTTCTACGTAGGCCTTTGATATTTTGTATGTGAATTATTACATTTTTACCTTTGAATATTTTCCGTTTCTCCCTCCGATGTTTCTTAACATGAAATAGATGTATTGTAGTATTGTATATGAACGAGTTACGTGATTAACATATTGTAAGTCGGAATCACGGTACCACATTTAACCGTTCATCACAGTTATTATAAGCATGATGCCGAGCGGCAACAGTACATGTAATTCCAAAGCTTGTCAATACTCAGAAAAAAAATAATGCAAGCTAGTATTGAACATTATAATTTTAATAAAGAGCAGCATATAACGTTTTATTAAAGTAGAGCATGAAGGATACAGAAATGTTACCTTGTTTAAGAGTTGTCCTATCTGTTGAGGACGTAGAAATTGATGTCGTTGACGTCTCAGTCGTTCGTGTTGTGGTTGTTGTCGTTGGTGTTGTGGTCGTGGTCGTTGGTGTTGTTGTCAGTAGACGTTGGTTTTGTGGTCGTGGTCGTTGGTTTTGAGGTAGTTGTCATTGGTGTTGTGGTCGTCGTTGCTGGTGTTGTGATCGTGGTTGTTGGTGTTGTGGTTGTTGGTTTTGTGGTCGTAGTCGTTTGTGTTATGGTCGTTGTCGTTAGTTTTGAAGTCGTTGTCATTGGTGTTGTGGTTGTTGTGTTGTGGTAGTTGTTGTTGATGGTATAATCGTAGTTGTTGACGTTGGTGTTGTGGTCGATGTCGTTGGTGTTGTTGTAGTTGTCGTTAGTGTTGTGACCCTAGTTGTTGGTGTCGTGATAGTTGTTGTTAATGGTATAATCGTAGTTGTTGACGTTGGTGTTGTGGTCGATGTCGTTGGTGTTGTTGTAGTTGTCGTTGGTGTTGTGACCGTAGTTGTTGGTGTCGTGGTAGTTGTTGTTGATGGTATAATCGTAGTTGTTGACATTGGTGTTGTGGTCGATGTCGTTGGTGTTGTTGTAGTTGTCGTTGGTTTTGTTATCGTGGTCATTGGTGTTGTGATCGTTGGTTTTGTGGTCGTAGTCGTTGGAGTTGTTATTGTGGTCGTTGGTGTTGTAGTCGTTGTCGTTGGTGTTGTTGTCGTTGTTGTTGGTATTGTGGTCGTTGTCGTTAATGTTGTGGTTGTCGTTGGTGTTCTGGTCGTTGTCGTTGTTGTTGGTGTTGTGATCGCTGTTGTTGGTGTTGTGATCGTTGTTGTTGGTGTTGTGATCGTGGTTGTTGGTGTTGTGATCGATGTTGTTGGTGTTGTTATCGTGGTCATTGGTGTTGTGATCGTTGGTTTTGTGGTCGTAGTCGTTGGAGTTGTTATTGTGGTCGTTGGTGTTGTAGTCGTTGTCGTTGGCGTTGTTGTCGTTGTTGTTGGTGTTGTGGTCGTTGTCGTTAATGTTGTGGTTGTCGTTGGTGTTCTGGTCGTTGTCGTTGTTGTTGGTGTTGTGATCGTTGTTGTTGGTGTTGTGATCGTGGTTGTTGGTGTTGTGATCGATGTTGTTGGTGTTGTGATCGTTGTTGTTGGTGTTGTGATCGTTGTTGTTGGTGTTGTGGTCGTGGTTGTTGGTGTTGTGATCGTGGTTGTTGGTGTTGTGATCGTTGTTGTTGGTGTTGTGATCGTTGTTGCTGGTGTTGTGATCGTTGGTGTTGGTGTTGTGGTCGTTGGTGTTGTTGTCGTGGTCGTTGCTGTTGTGGTCGTGGTTGTTGGTGAAGTGGTCGTTGTTGTTGTTGGTGTTGTGGTCGTTGGTGTTGTTATCGTGATCGTTGTTTCTGTGGTCGTTGTCGTTGGTGTTGTAGTCGTTGTCGTTGGTGTTGTTGTTATTGTCGTTGTCGTTAGTGTTGTGGTCTTTGTTGTTGGTATTGTGGTCGTTGTTGTTGGTGTTGTGGTCGTAGCCGTTGGTGTTGTTGCCGTGGTCGTTGGTGTTGTGGTCGTTGTCGTGGTCGGTGGTGTTGTGGTCGTTATTGTTGGTGTTGTGGTCTTCTGTGCTGTAGTCGTTGTCGTTGGTGTTGTTGTCGTGGTCGTTTGTGCTGTGGTCATTGTCGTTGGTGTTGTGGTCGTTGTCTTTTGTGTTGTTGTCGTGGTCGTTGGTTCTGTGGTCGTTGTCGTTGGTGTTGTGGTCGTAGTTGTTGGTGTTGTGGTTGTGGTTGCTGGTGTTGTAGTCGTTGTCGTTGGTGTTGTCGTTGGTGTTGTTGTCGTAGTCGTTGGTGTTGTCGTTGGTGTTGTTGTCGTAGTCGTTGGTGTTGTTGTCGTTGGTGTTGTGGTCGTTGTCGTTAGTGTTGTTGTCGTTGGTGTTGTCGTTAGGTGTTGTCGTTGGTGTTGTTGTCGTAGTCGTTGGAGTTGTTGTCGTTGGTGTTGTAGTCGTTGTCGTTGGTGTTGTCGTTGGTGTTGTCGTTGGTGTTGTTGTCGTAGTCGTTGGTGTTGTTGTCGTTGGTGTTGTGGTCGTAAGTCCGTTGGTTTTGTTGTCGTTGATGTTGTGGACGTAGTCGTTGGTGTTGTGGTCGTTATCGTTGGTGTTGTTGTCGTTGTCGGTTGGTGTTGGTGTCGTTGTCGTTGGTGTTGTGGTCGTTGTCGTCAATGTTGTGGTCGTAGTTGTAGTCGTAGGTTGTGGTCGCGGGTTGTGTGGTTGTCGTAGTTGTTGTTGCCGTTGCACATGTTTCACAACATAGGGCCTTGTTGCTATCGGAATAAGAGTCACAGAAAGCAGCATTGCACCCAGATGCCTTGTCGCCATACGAACAATCTGTGTAATAAATGAATTATACATTATAAAATCTAAACTTATTATGTTGTTATTTTGAGCGGAACGTTTTCACGTTTTTATACATGTGTAAAGTATGTCGAACCACGCACATACATGTATCAATTTGTGCATGAATCGACTTTCATTACACATGTATAAAAAAAAAAACAGAAAAAAAAATCATTCCTTATAATTCCAATTCTGATTTTGATAATTGATATACATATTAGTTTGAGATCCCTCAAGTAAAATTTGTGAATGGAAATTTAAACTATCCGTTGCGAAGGAAACGCAAAGGAATATATAACAGTTGATATTTGAATTCACTTATATCCAATCTTAAAGGCGATTTCTATAGTTCTTAGTCCATGGATATAATTTTATGAAACTTCACAGTATTTAAGTTCAATGTATATTCATGCAGATATAAAAAAACCAGATGTTACCGTACAGATCTAGTGAAATTATCTCCTCATCAACATACCCGTCCTTGAGATTTGGCGAAATAATTAAGACTTAACAAGCAATGCGAAAAAATATTCAAAATTATTTACATCTAGTATTTGATTAAAACTCTTACATAAACGCATGCATATAATATTAATGTTCATGGAAATGATAATTATAAGCTTCAATTGAACTGTTTAAGGTATTAAAAACAAAATAATTTCGGCAGTGTCAATTATTTTTTTTAATTTTGTAATAAAACTATAAGTTGTTTTTTTTTTAATATTTTGATATGGTATATGGATAACTCTAACTTTAAGCCTCATACAATACTTTCTGATACCTATTCTAATGACAATAAAGGTAAAAATACACTTTACTCTTAAAGTATGCCATCGTTAAATAAACTGTAGTTGCAAAATTAACGTTTTATACTAAATTAACATATTTTCGTATAAATGTTACGATTTCTACTATATTTCATATTCAGGTTAAATTGCTATAAACAATTATTTATACCAGTATGCATTGCATATAATATTGAACACAATATAAGAGATAAATTTTAGGTGTATCCGTTAATGAGAGTGGCATCCGATGTTGGGTAGGTTGTAGTATAGTAGAATAGACTCTGGCAGGTCTCCACAAAATTGCTTCCCTTTGTGCGCGGAGTTGGTGCGCATGAAAAGCTATATAATTCGCCCTTAAAGACGTTTCTTCGAGTAAGTTCTAGCGCGGAGATTTTTTTTAAATTTTGCACACAAGTACTTTGAAATAAGACAAGTTTTAAAAACTATATTAGGTCCCCATGCTTGTTTTTTTTCGCTATGACTATTTTTAAACTACACCGTTTTACATTTTTTAAAGAAAAAAACAGAAATGGTGTCAAGTTATAAATCTTGTTTAATTAACTAACAAAGTGATATATTTCAACAAAATATTGTTGTCACTCATGTAACAAAAGATAAAGTATCTAAAACAGAAAAAGTCATGATGCTATTTTGAGTTTCACATTTCATACAGTAATTTTCATACGATTATAGAATTGGATGTTAACAATGTATTTTTACACTAATTTAAAAATAAAAAAAAGTTCTAACGCGGAGAATTGTTTTTTACAAAGAGGCACCATAACAAACTTTATCAGAAAATAAAATAAAAAATATATGTCCCCATGCTTGTTACTAAGTTACAGTGCTTAATGTTACCTCCCTTTTCATAAAATGGCCGTAAACGATGCATTTTGACACTAATTCAATAATAAAAAAAGTTCTAATGCAGAGAACTGTTTCATTCCTTCTACAAAGAGGCACTTTAACAAACTATATCAGAAAATAAAATAAAATAAAAAACATATGTTGCCTTACTTGTTACTAAGTTACATTGCTAAATGTTACCTCCCTTATTCATAAAATGGCCGCAAACGATGCATTTTTACACTAATTCAATAATAAAAAAAGTTGTAACGCGGAGAATTGTTTCATTCTTTCTACAAAGAGGCACTACAACAAACTATATCAGAAAATAAAACAAATAATTGATGTCCCCATGCTTGTTACTAAGTTACGGAGCTAAAACTTACATCCCTTTTCATAAAATGGCCGTAAATGATGCATTTTGACACTAATTCAATAATAAACAAGTTCTAATGCGGAGAATTGTTTCATTCTTTCTACAAAGAGGCATTATTACAAACTATATCAGAAAAAAAATACAGGTCACCATGCTTGTTACAAAGTTACAGTGCTAAATGTTACCTCCCCTTTTCATAAAATGGCCGCAATCGATGCATTTTCACACCAATTCAATAGAAAAAAAATGTTCTAACGCGGAGAATTGTTTCATATTCATTACAAAGAAGCACAACAACAACAATATCATGAAATAAAATAAAAAATACATGTCACCTTGCTTGTAACTAAGCTACAGTGCTAAATGTCATAAAATGGCCTAAAATTGTCAAAATGGTGAAAATTATCTGTTGTCATTTTTATAAATGAAGTTTCATTGCAGAGGTAACTTTCATATTTCTAAATGATGCTCTAAATAGCAATTATAATATTTGTAATTTATAATGTAATTACTGTTATGCTGCTTTTATACATTTCATATATACTGGGTAATTGATGAACATCAATAGTTGTAATAGTTTGAAATGTTAGAGGCCTAATGGTAAAACCATGTACTGTCAATCAAGGTTGGATCACCAGTGACCTGCTACTCAACATAATATCTTCAGAGTTTTATCTACAAGTCCATTCAAGTCATTTTTCTGGTATTTATCTTGGCTATAGTAGTCACACTGTCATCTATTATTATTACATCAACTTGAAATTGTTATTCCTGTACTGGGCTACTTCCAACATTAATCTTTGAATTGTCATTCAAATTTTAGAACACTGCCTGGTGAACTGGTAGTGATTGTTCTTATTTTTTCATAATATGTGCATTTCCTAGTCTTCTGAAAAAACATCATATGTTTTTCGAATACTTTTTCTTAACATGGTCCCAATATCTGATTTACTGTCACAATCCATTCTTCTGGCAACACACATTGTAATAAATTGGCCTGGTCCTGGTGTACTACTTGGCTGACTTCATCACTGAAAATTAAAGGAAGCTTATATGAGATAAAGAAATAAATGACAATGTTTGTTTGTTTGTATGTTAGCTTAATTTACATCACCACCAGTTTCCCATTTGGGTGATGCACCCAGAAGAGTGAACAGTTTAGTCTTTTTAGGTTTGTGGGGGATAGTGCAGGAAACAAATATCATAGAAACCTAATCATATGTTTCACCTGGTTCTTTTACTTGGTGTATAGCACCATCATAAAAGTCCTCAGTTTAAAGTTCCATCTGAATAACAATAAGCACTGTAAGTTAGCCAGCCTCAGGTATCAAACTCTCAATCCTGAGCTAGAATTATCGTGCTCTACTGACTGAGCTCATTTATCTGGCTAAAAACACGACAACGTTTTTTAATAAAACTGCACAATAAATGGGTATAGTTTGACAACTCAAAGGCTATAACTGAGCAGCAATTCCTGATATGATATCTATGTTCAAACCATTGAACAAAATCTTATGGTTATAAACTTACATGTATGTGGACATCTTTTACTGAATGAAACTGTTATGTTATGTAACAAGCAGTCAATTGGTTGCAAGCTCAAATCCCCACTTGGCCAGTCTCTGTGATGATTTAAATATATGCAAATTCCAACATTGTGTCTCATGTTCATTCATCTTTTATCACTGATTCAAGTGGGAAAGTTGTCAGTTATTTGCATGGATATTGGGTGTGCCAAACAAGTAGTCAAATAATTACCATTGGCCCCTATTGATGATTGTCACTCTTTCATTTAGTGTTTCTGTACACATTGTCTATGTCACGATATTGATGGTCTCTTCATAGTTAATGAAACCACTACAGGTATTTAAAGCACCGACATCTCAATCCATCTGTTACCTGAGCCTCTGTTTAGCATTCCTGAAATGTGTTGAATAGTTTCTTATTTTCATAATTCATGTATCAATTTTCTGTTCAACAAGAAACACGGAACGTGACTGTGTATAAATTTATTATTAACATTTACTCAATTTAAGAAAACTGTTCGAATCCCCGCCTGGCAACAGTCATCAGGATGATAAATATACAGCATTATGTCTCTTTATCAATCGTCTCTCACCGCTGATTCAAGTGGGAAAGCTATCAGTTACTTGCGGAGATGGGGTGTGCTCAAATACTGGTTAATTCTAGAGGAAACAGTGGTTAGGTGATCGTCTGTTAACCCTCGATGGCATGAAAATGATGTAAATATTCAAGCAATCAATCACTTTTTATAGTTGTTCATCTCTAGAAATCATAAAGTAAGTTATCATTTTAAATGTGATACATCGATATTGATCAGTGAGTTATGATAAAGCATCAACTAACCTTATACTCAATTTTTTTGTGTTGATGTCAAATGATATTGGACTTTTCCTGTTTAATCGATGTGTCTTGTTTGTTTCCACCATTCTTATACTTCCACATATACAGTTTATGTATAGCATTGACCCATATAAGTGTCTTCCATAGTGTCCTTCAATACTAAACTTTTACATGCATCAGGTCAGCTAAATGTCAAAATTCAAGGCTTATTCTTCCTTGTCTCCATCCCGGTATGAATAATATTGTTTCAGGTAAATTCATTATGTATTCAGCGCTTTGGAACAAATTCACAAATTATTCATATCCGAAAATGAGTTATCCGAAATGTTACCACTACGAGTATTGACTATATTTTCATAGTTGTTTCTTCGACTTCTAGAAATGAAAATACTTCACTTTGTAAATATCCTAATGCGACTCGACTTTTAATTAACCAAACGACGTAATTAGACCCCGAAACTGAAAGTAACAGAAAGGATTAATGCGCGTATCGATGCGCAGTAACAACCCACAGAAACGTCTTTAACGTAACTCTTATTTTGTTCACTAATAATTTATCAGCTGAACTCTGCAACAGGGGTTCCCGACTGCTTTTTTTGTAAAATGATTGTTTTTGGGATGTGAACAAAATATACACCGGCCTTTTTATCTCGCGATTTGGACACAATTACTTGCTCAAGTACCGGTACCTACACAGTGTAGTTGGCATTATGTAGGTTTTGTCTACACATGTAACTGTTTAAATGTGTTAACATTTACGAAGGTCATATAAATCTACGCTCATGATGGAGAATCAGAATTTGGAAAGTTCGAAACTTACAAGGTTCGTGTATTTACTTTGTCAAGCGATAGTTTACTTCTACCAACGAACTTAAACTATATTTTTATTTAATTTCTTTGCTGTCCAATAAATTGATATATGGATAAAAGCTTTTGTCAACAAATAGCATTCACGTTCGGTAAACCAGGACCGTCGTCTCAATAAAGAATATTCTGTGCTCTTCTACCAACCTATAGCCAACAACTATTACTGTTGTATTTCAATATTTTAATCACAGGCGTAGGAGCTGGGGAAGAGGGAGGGGGACATTAAGTTCGTCCCCCTTCTCCCCAATGTTCAGGTCTTTGGGTGAGTGGGGCCAGCATATACTTTGTCCCCCCCCCACCCATCCCAATATCTTTATAATAACCAACATCTATTACTGTCGTATTTCATTATTTTAATCATAGGCGTAGGAGCTGGGGGGATGGGGCATCAAGGTCGACCCCTCCCCTAAATGTTCAGTTCTGGGGGGTGGGGACAGCCTTTACTCTCCCCCCCCCCCCTAACCGCCATTCCAATATCTTTATAACACTGTCTAAAGGTCACAAAATACCAAACAGCAAACATCTGGAGAAAATGACAACATATATTTTGCTATAAAAACTCCCTAGATGCAGCACCGCCACCTGTTCCCTTCACACTCTTCCTTACGTTTTGTCATGTCATGCATGTTGTTTAAAACCCATTGGAAGCTCATTTTCTAACATATCTTATATTTTCTATTTAAGCAAACGTTTAAATGTCATAAAACTTTAGAGTAAATAACAACCTGTTTCCCCCTTATTGTTACCAAATTGATTTTTTGATTTTGAAGATATCAAGATTATCCAGAGGAGGCCCATCGTACCCCAACCAGTAAGGAACACCCTCTCCCACACTGGAGTAAATGTAAAACAATATCTGTAATTCTAAAAACTCACCAGAATGCAGTTTTTGGTATATTTAATATAATTTTGTTCATGGAATGGGTGAGGGGATGCGTGTCGCCACTTGTTCAAAACGCGAGAAACATAAAAAAAGTAGTCCGGCTCTAGGCGTTTTATCGAAAAATTAAGTCTTTAAAAATTTGTCGTTGTCCAATGAAAATTATTTAAATACAAAATAAATATCATATCAAAGTAAGATTGAAATAGTAGATTTAAGCCGTGTTCAGCAAAGCATAGGTTTGTGTTCATGTGTTACAAAGGACAAATTAACTAATATCTCTATACTGGTATCTTAATATTGGTATTATGATGATCCCATTCTCATATCCAAAGAATGTCCGCTTAGAAGAGTGATGATGGGCCGAGATCACGTGTTTCATTACTCAGGCAGGGCACCCCTAATTGCAACTGGAGCACCCACGACTTCGTAAAATGTTTTATATATTAATGAGAGTATAGGAATGTTACGAATTATATTAACATGAACTTAATATTAGGGTAACAATACATTTTAAATTTGTTTGTTTGATTTTCTTGTAACTTAAACGAAATGTACATGTACCTGGTATGTTTAGTGCTCTCTCTGTACAAGACTTACAGCACACGCCATCGTTGCTGTAACAAAAGGACAACGCCAAACCGTCGCACCAGCTGGCTTTGTCGCCGTACTCACAATCTGCATGGAAATGTAAACATATAATGAGAGGGATACGACCAATTTACGTTCCTGCACTTGCACAACTTTGCCTTTATCTATGTTCGAAGGCGTGTTTGATTTCCTTACACGCGTGTTTCCCGAACAAGCAAACATAACAGAAAATATAGTACAAAAATGGTACATAATTATGTTATTATTTAAGATTACTACTACTCTGCACTTTCAAACCGTGTTCTCTATTCATGTTCTTTTATGTCCAGGCAAGCAAAAGTAACCAAAAATAAATAACAACACGGGAGACAGTGCTGCCATTATTCAAGATAGAGTTATAATGTCTATTTCACTCTGCATGACCCCACATAACCATTTGACAATGTTCCCAGTAAAGTCGGATTCACTTTCATAGTTTTGAAAATGTGCTCCAAACAAGCAAAACTAACGTAAAAAATGTAAAGGAGGGGATAATTCTGTCATTTAAAAGAAAGACTTATTTCTTTTTTCGCTTTGTACTTCCAAATATTGTCTTGTATCCATGTTCAAATTTAATAAAATGCCAAAATTAACGGAGACTTGAGCTCACGACAAATTATTTGACCGACAACATTGAATGCATGTAGGTGCTTATGGATACCTTATGATACTAATTTAAAACACAAACTTTCAATTCAGTTTTACACACTCAATTTGTGCATTTTTATTATGTATGTTTATAAATTAATGAATTAGTTTAATTTTCCTATATTTCTTATTTTGATATATTTCACAAACGGTTGAAATAATTACTGATGACGTTTATAATTGAAAACCATTCCATGAAGAAAAAACTAAATCAAATATTTTTTTTGTTCAACGTACTGTCAGATTTGTTGTAAAAGAAGACCTCATTCAAAAAGTGTATTATAACACAAATACGTTAGATTTTTAAAATAAAGAACATTCGAAAATCTTTGCATCATAAAAAATGATCGGTGATGATTTTTATACTTACTTGTTGGTCCTGTGTGCAGCTGTTCTTGGTAAAATGTCAGTACACTTACTTTATTCGAAGTGTTTATAAACAAAAGTTTGTTCTGCAAAAATAAAACCGGGTATACTCCTTAGCCAAGGAATATAACTTTAATATCGAAGACTATGACATGTATCTTTTGATAGTGAACAGTTATAGGTGACGAGCTGAGTGTAAACATCTCATACATTTTCAAAAGAAGTCTAACCCAACATCTGATTCCTTCCTCTTGCTTCGCCCAAAAAAATGTTTCACTTCATAGAAGATTACCTGTAATATTTTGTTGATGTACTTGGCATGAAGCACAGCATGCGTAGCGATAGCTGTCAGTGTAACATTGATAAGAAGTAGCTGACGATCCCAGAAACTCTTGACATGTCTGGCTAGATCCTGGCAAATTGTATGGTATATCCCCAAATAGGCAAGTCTCTGGAAATAAAAATGAATTCAGTATTCTTATAATTTTCATTTTCAAGACACATTATAAACATACTTCAAATTAATACTGTATATTACAAATACTGTAGTTTATCATCCGTGTTTTGTTAGTTTACTTATTTATCCATTACGTTATTTCTGTTATTAGTTTTTGTTCGTCATGAAAATACATGTAATAGAAAATAAGAATATATTTTGGTCGAAATTCCCATTCTTAATTTTCAGTTTTCTATCCAATTAGATTGCATTGATCAATGATACGCATGGTGAGTCTGATTTATCTATAAAATAACAGCAGTTTTATGTATTGTGTTGTGTGGTGTTCGTGAATGATTTCCCCATACGTTGTGGTATATTATTGTGTTGTGCGGTGTTCGTGAAACATTTCCTGATACGTTGTAGTATATTATTGTGTTGTACGGTGTTTCAGAAACACTTCCCCATACGTTGTGGTATATTATTTCTGGCTCCTTGTTAGAAAGGAATACTACCTGAGGCCGATGCCGGGTACATGGTGTGCGTAACGTACATGCATTACACCACCCTCATGAAAATACAAGTCTGCTATAAAGTGTTTTGGGATGTGTTCTGTGCGCCCAACGGATCCTTGTCTCGGATGAGATCTGTGTATGTCAAATTAGACGAAAGACCTATAGCATGTTGAGTTCTTGATTTAGTTATTTTAATATAAAGCGCTATTGTAGTCAAGCAATCGCTATTTTCTTTGGTGTTTAAACATGCTTAAACATATGACGAATGCATCATTTTTCATATCATTGATGGCATTGTCAGTGGTTCATTAAAGCTGAAATGACCAATCCCTACGGCTGCGCTCAGAAAGTAAAACCTCACACTTTATTTTAATTGTTATAGTAACCAACAAACACTTAATGAACAGTTAATTAACACCTAATCGGAAATCCTAATGAAACTTTAGTGAAAATTAAATGAATACTAAATTTACATTGAATGAAATTAAATAAATAATAAACATTCACTGAGTGTTCAATGAACACTTACTGAACCCTTAAAATATTAAATGAACAATTAATAGACACTAAATGAACATTTAATGAGTAGAACATAATATAGTTTAAAATGTTTGATGATCACTTAACAACCATTTAATGCACTTAACTGAATACTTTTTGAATATTTTAATAAACATTAAAGTTTAACGAACACTTAATGAACATTAATTTTGATGAATTCTTACTTTAACGGAACATTAAATGAATATATAAAAGGAAGGATAGTCATTATATTGATAAATATGTTTGTTTTTAATTTGATTTTAGTACGCATGTTGTATGGTCTTAGTGACATAGTCGGTTTAATAAGCATATTACCTGTAAGCCCGGTAGCAGCTTTGGAAGAAGAAACGCAGCTTCCCAATTCACAGAGCTTTATAATAAAAAGGAAAAGGACATACTTTAGAATGCATTGTAAGGTACACGTGAACTTCAACTTTACTTTAGTCGTTAAAGAAAGAACATATTTATTGTATGCAATTAACAGGAAACCGTCCAGTATATAAATTTGGGAGAGGGCATTGATGCAATTAATTCCAGTGATTTTTCGACAAATGTTTATTTCAGACAACATACAGTTGATCAAATGTTTAGGTGATGTGTCTCTTCTATATAAATTACAAGGGATTCTTCTTTGTCGATTGATCTCAGATATCGTCTCATCATTGAGGTTGTGTGTTGGAGCCAAGTTCCGTTAAAAACAATTTTTGATGAAGTTTGCCCGGTACTTGCGGCGGAACGTTATTCTTCTCAGATTTATTCTAATATATTCCGCCACGAGTATCTGGATACCATATCCTGAATGTTTAACTTGTAATTTTTTTGCCAAACTACATTAATAACACAAACGAAATTCAAAAATTGTCTTTAGCAAACACACTTTTCCATTGCCGCAAGAGGTGCCTTCCCATGCCGTTTGATAGAAGTATGGACCGTTGTTGGCTGTGGATGCGCAGTACATGACATCACAGATAGAACTGTAGCTCGCTTCGTAGAGTCTCTGTAATGAAGAAATACTAAATTTAACATAAAACTTCTAAAAAAGTGACAGTTATCATGTTCATACTGAGGACGTAAGTATTACTCGAGGTGAAGCCAATGTTGATAATTAATTTTGAAGATTAAGCCCTTTCATGCAGTACAATGTAAACAAAACTACGCATCTTTGCTGCTCATTTAATGGCAAATACAACCGCCTCACCATCACACTGTAGGAACATTTAGTTAAGGCTTAATAAAAAATGATATAAGTGTTCCAAATTTTTATGTTGCTTAATTAATAATTGAAAGCACAAGTAACAACTTACAATTCGAACATGATTTGAATATGTCACCCTTACTGTATTGGTTATATCGGCAAACATTTTTCTTTGGCAATTTACAATGTTTTTAAATCAATATGACAAAGACACAGTGCAATACGAAACATAAATATCATATACATAAAGGTACATGCATGAACTAAGCTAAACACGTGTATAGTATGAGGAACAGTTACATTATAAAGTGATTCTCGCAGTATATAAAGTTATATTACCACGACCTCATTTGTTTAAATCATTTGCTATTGTTTATTTAACAATATAGCTGAACATTTCTGGAGTGTGAGCTATGGTCAAGTATATCATTTTAATGATATTTGGGCAATATTGTAAAAATGATACTCCGATCCTATGGCATTCATGGCACACAATTTGCATTAACAAGGTTTCTCTTTGTGTATTATTGAATATAGTAGGACTTTGTCGGCTTGAACAAAGTTGACTGGAACATCACTTATAGCTCGAACCACTTATCTGATTCCGGTCCGAATTCAAATTTCGATGGATATACAATAACACGCATGGTATGATTTTAATAATACTTGGCTCGAACAATCCTAAACTCGAACTATTTTGTCCAGTCCAGTCGCGTTCGGGCCATCGATGTTCTACAGTAACTGTATTCTCCAGTCTCATTTTCATGTTCCAGGTCTAGTGGTTAGTAAGTAAGTTATTTATTTTAATTCTGCTAGACAAACAACAGCAACATAAGCTATAAATGAGCTTTCGAAAAAATTAAACACATACACGCAAATTGTAACACATTTCAGACATCTATAGAAGAACTGTTACAGTTATTGCAATAAGAACAACTGAAGACAATTGTTTATTTTATGCTTTATGACAAAATCTAGATATATCTCAGTTGATTATTTATGGAAATTCACTGTTTCAAACAATCAAATTATGTTGTTTTTCTTTTGTCGTTGCATTTTAATTTAAAAAGAACATTTAAAAAAAAAAACCTTAATGTATTTATTAATCCAACAATATCTGATGGTGAATTGCGGTCAAAATAAACAAAAAGTTATGTTAATGCCTAAAATAAAAATAAAGTTATCTTTCATCTCGCGATCACCAAAAATGACATTTCACTCGTGGCGAGCCACTCGCGAGAATATGACTGTTGTTGATCACTTGATGAAATATAATTCGATCGTACACCAAAACAAGCAAATGTCCTCTATATAAAAAGTATAAAGTAAAAACATGCAAAAATTAACTCGCACTTAATATCATACAAACATGTGTAGTGCGTAACGAAGCATTTCATTGCATGTACTTTACATATATCTGTATATACATATACACACACTAACATAAAGCACACACATTTATTTTAATCCCCAATTTAATTCGGCATGATACACAAACACATGTCACTGACCGACGGCACAGATCCAACAAACATTCTACAAGCATAAACACATTAAACCACAGAGTACAAGCACATTGACAGCAATATTAAGGCAGTCACATAATAAAACAAACAATGAATACGTTTTTAGGAAATGTACATTATGCGCATTGTACTATTTATAATTTACAGGATAAGACTGAAATATTAGTGTAAATCACGACCAATGGCTTAAACACTGTTAAAAAAAGGTAGATAAAATCTGACTAAAATGACGTAACTGTGTTCTAATCAAGAAATGTCTTAAAATTGATAATCACTATAAAATAGATTTGTTGCATTTGCCTTTAAGGGGGAAATACAATAAAATAATTCATTTATACAAATGTATATATTAATTAGGTTAGTTTTGATAAAGTACATCACGCGTTATGACAAGCATATGTAAATATATTCTAAGTATATGAAAAACATATAAATATCATCTGAGTGATAAATATATCACATGAGCATATACATGTAGCATGAAGGAAAATTTTCCAATCTTTACCATCATATAATAAATATTAAGGTTATTGTGTTGAATAAGATCAAGCACATTAGAGAAGCATTTCTTAGTAATAAACGCGAAGTACAACAGTTCATAAGATAAATAATACAAATTTAAAGCAACTATGCAAACATGGTACTGACAAAATTCACAGATGCATTACTTTAGAGTAAAATAAACCATTACCGAAATAAACATGATCAGCAAATAAAATGCAAAGATACTGAGGTCAAGTATGTCACCCCAGTCATGTAATTCAGTTGAAGATATGTAATGTGGACATGCATTTGCAGCCAGTGCCATTCCAATAAGATAGCACATTTATTTTTAAACATATCAAATCAGCTGTTGTTCTTAATTACTCTGGCGGCAGTGTATCCCATGGTACTTGGACAGCATACCTAAAACTATCCTTACCGAATGTAATAGTTTAAATTGAAGGGACCTGTAATATATTATTATCTAAAATTATATAAATTAAATGAATTTCTGTCTTTGTAAAATGTAAATATTCGTGATGAAAACAGTAACATTGAGTTGTGTAATATCATTTTCTCAAATGTGCACTCAGGATTGGTACAACGTTCATGCCTGTCAGTATGATATTTCATAGTTTTCTAAGCAAAGATTCATTGGGAATAGTAATAACGTGTGATTTTAAAGATTTTGATTTTATGTCGACCCTAGACTCCAGATGCTGGTACAAAAAGAAATATCTCAAACTGTTAAAATGGTAGATGTAAATGTAAACTTACTCTGTCCAAGTACGACCCCTGTCCAATACTGTTTTCGCACTGTATATCTGGTGGGTACACCTGACCTGCTGTATCATTTCCGTACTGGTCATTTGCAGTAGGATCGAAAGTGGAAGACATGGTCAACATGCAATTGTTATTGTCGGCACTGTAACACAGAAGATACCTTAGTTTTGTTTTTATTTCATTTGCATATAAACAATGAGAGACATTTCCACCTGTGTCATATGAACAAAGAAAATATGATGTAGACTTCAAATTACGTGTGTATTCTATGTGTCTGTATTTCTGTATTTTAATCATAAATGAATGACCATTAATTATATTTTATAATTTAGAAAAAAAACCACATCCACCATTTTTATCGCTTAAACGGGAATGAATGACCCTGAACGAATCAGATAAAGTAATCCAAGTACTAAATTCTATCAAATGTCTTCGCTGCTTCAAAATTATTACACGTAAGTAATGCCAGTCTCATATCCTGACGTGCGTGATGGTCAGTGGCAGCACATTATGTTTACAGATTAATAAATATGGTGGAATGACCCTAAGATATAACAGTGTACATCAACAATGATATAAAACTTACTTTTCAATTATCCAATTAGAAAATAGAACAGAATTTGGGGAAATGGTGTTCTTATTCATTCTTTTTAGAGAAATCAATCGAAATCAAGATTTTACGATCGCTATAGTCTGGGCCGTTGGCTTGTTGAATAAACAAGCTGAATAAAGTTAAAAGTTTAAATATAAGGGGGGAATTGATAAATTATAGATTGCAAGTCAACATTAAAACAATTACGTGAGAGTATTAATATAATCGTCGAAGTAGTCCTGTGAGCACGACGAAAACGTAAATTTGCGTATATTGAAGTCCGTATCCGATGAAGTGCCAAATGATGGTGCCATTAAATAACCACCATTGGCGTCGCAGTTATTACTTGTTCCGTCATGCTGAGACCCAACACTGAAACATACAAATACAAAATAAACATCATCAATGGTGGTCGAATAGTTTTTTATGCTAAAAATATAATTAAATTGATTCCCAATGCATATTGTTAACGCTGTAATAACAGTCTGTTGATGTCATTTTGTCTTATATTTTTTAAACATTGAATGAATAAGTTACAGTTGTCTTCTTGGTGGCCATCTTAAATATCCGTGTCTGGCAAAATAGTGGACGTATCTCACATATGTGTGATCTGCTCATGGTTTCTGTATACCAGAATGTACGTTACACCAAATTAATGAACTATATATTTTCGGAGAAGGAAAAGCATTCAAACTTTGTGAAAATGTGCGTATTCACCTGAAACATCACAAAATCTCTTTTTCAAGTATCTTAAATTCCATTCATATTCGAAATAAAAAATATTCCTTTTTAGAATCATTTTTTTTAATATAACAAAACCATTCACAGCAATTTGAGTTAATATAGTTGGTGTTTTTTTTATAACAGAATGTGTATATTGTCACTAAAAACAAGTTTACCTGTAATATTACAATCACACACGAACAAAATAATATCGAATGATCGAAGTTACATACAACTTACATTACATTTACAAGAAATAAATTGTTTCTGAATTCTGTTCTGATCTTTCGAATGCTATTTTATTATTTTTTAGTGAGTTTCTAATCCTTCTCTTTATACATGTAAGACCTTGAAGTATTGTTCTTTTTCCCTGTATAAACCCGCCCTGTATTGTGACTGTCGTGTTACTCTCTTTCATCAAACATATAGACTAAATACAAAACTCTTTCTTATTTATATGAATAAATATTTTACTTATATCTTACTAACATTGTACAAGTAATATAAGTATAAAACGATTACTCAATCGTTTTCTTTGGATACCGCGTTGCTTATTTTCATTTGAATTCGTTTGGCCTTTTATAGGTTCAATATTTAGAAACACATCATGTATTAAGCACAAAAAAGCACACTACATACAAACCACTGCCTGCCTCTCCACAAACACTAAGGTAGTCAGACAAGCTGCCACACACATATAAATAATATACATGACCATAATCATTTATAATAATTAGTTTACGTTAATGACTGTTGATACATTTAAAGTTTCATACATACATGTATACATTTGTATACACATGTGCATATATAACCTATCATTATTCCCAATATTTTGTAGAAGTAGCTTCATCATGGTATATAGAGTAGCTATTTCTGCAAATATATTATTCACTATATTTCCTTTAGGAGCACTATAACTTCCTTTAGTTATATTTTACTAAGCTCCTTGTTACCGTATTTTCACAAATAGCAGTATTACAGCATACATAGTACATGTAACTATTATACACATTTATTTATCAATATATTTCCACAAGTAATTATTAAAAATAACATGTAGTAATTACGTACTATGTATACACAGTTATTTATAAATATAATTCCATCATAACAATATACCTATACCAGTACATAAAGTAAGTATTTATACACAGTTATATATCAATTTATTCACAAGTAACATCATAACAGTACATATAGTATTCTTATACACAGTTATTTATTAATACATTTCTACAAGTAACATCATGATAGCACATATAGTAAATATTTTACACAAAGTCATTTATCACTATATTTCTACAAGTAAAATTATAACAGTAGATATAAATTAATTAATATAGATACAAAATAATCATTTAGTTAATTATCAACATCATAACAGTACGTAGGATTGTTTATAGATTTATTTATCAATATATTTCAACAGTACAAATACTAAATATTTTACCTGGTTATATATCAATATACTCCTTTAATTGATACCAAAACAGTACGTATAGTAATTATTTATACACAGTTATTTATCGATACATTTCATGTAAAATTATTACAGTACATGTGTATGTAGTAGCTATTTCACAGTTATTAATCCCCCCCACCCCCACCAATGTGAATAACATCATATCAAGGTACACAAAGTAGCTAATTTTACACAGTTATTTATACTATACTATCAAAATTGATAGCATTATTCTATAATAGTGATACTTACTTATGTCCAAGTTCGTGTGCTGCAACCGTCACCAAAGCGACATCAAAATGATCCTCGTTGATAGAGAACTTTAAAACTGTACATAGACTCGATATCCAAGCTAAACCTTAGTATATATATATTTATAGATGTTAGTCATTAATAAACACGAAATAGAAATAATTGTATATTTCAGTGAATTATCAATTTTATTCTTATAAGTGAGCATTGAAGTGGTATGACCAGAAGTATCGCAGATACGAGTAAGCACTGCTATTACTGTGTTGAGCAGTTCACGATTGAAATATATTTAATATTACTTGTATTAACAGTAAACTTCTAAATAACAACATTGACCTTATTATAAATAGTTTACTGAACCGTCTATATAATTTATCAAAAGCATTATTCAAAGCCACTACCTTAAAATTATCTATTTTACATTGGTGAATCTATGATAAATGATTCACTTAACTATATATTATAAAGCATATACTAAATTCAATAATTCAAACATATGTCAGTTTTGGTTGTTACGGTATAAAACATTTTCACAACTTAAACAATTACGATTAAAGGGCACATGTGGATAAAGTGACCAGATAAAGCGGTAACGGAGAGAAAAATATACGCCCGTTCTATCTGACTCCTCTACAACGAGACCATGCACTTCATGATATTCACTAAGCATGGTCTGCATGAAATTTTGGATACGGTTTTTATATAATCGAAGACTGGATTTATGTTTCTAATTGGTTTTAAGTATTTGAGTAAGGGGAAATGTCAGTTTCGGAGAAGGAGGAAGAGGAGCAGGAGATGGAAATGTTGGAAAAATTGGCGTGGAATGAGTGTGGAGTCATTCATCCAACGGTTGCATCCGACTGTCAACTGTCATTTATTTGTTTTCTTTAATGTTTTCCCCTGTCTTGATATAATAAAATAACTAAAACGTTCATTTTGATGTTACAACGGAATACTGCTTACATTTAAATGTTAAAAGGGAAGATTTCTTGCATCCATATATTTCTATTCTTACAAATCGTACTTCAAATTTACTATTGATTACTGAACGCATGTTAGAAATTCAGAATATTTAATGTATAATGTACTACAGTAAAATTATAAATACTGATAGTTCAGAAAAAAACAAATTAGTTTATGGATGGGTGATATTTACTATTTAAAGTGATTTAAGATTTTTTTTCTAAATGTTTATTTATTGTTCAATGGTAATATTAGGCATATGTCAATGTTTTGCATATCATCAATACTTTAAAGTTATGGCTGATGTTAATAAGCAGGCAATTTAAAAATAAAATACCAGACCTTCTGTTCGTATTAAATAAAATCATACAACAAATATGCATGCGTATATGTTTATTATATGATGTGATGTTTATGCATATTTACGTTCACTGACATGTTTAAGTTCAAGCTTGAACAATTCACGTACCTGCTACAGTACTGGAAAATGTGCCATCATCAGAGAATGCTCCTAAATCATATCTGAAATATAACAAAATAATTACACGCCATAACACACGCCATAATTACACGCCATAACACACACCAAAATTACACGCCGTAACACACGCCATAATTATATGCCAATATTACACGCAATAACACACGCCATAATTACACGCCATAACGCACACCATAATGACACGCCATAACACACGCCATAATTACAGGCCATAACACATGCCCTAATTACAGGCCATAACACACGCCATAACATACGCCATAATTACTCGCCATAACCTACACAATAATCTCACGCCATAACACACGCCATAATTACACGCCATAACACATGCCATAATTATAGGCCATAACACACGCCATAATTACACGGCATAATTACACACCAAAACACAAGCCATAATTACACGCCATAACACATGCCATAACACCCACCATAACTACACGCCATAACACACGCCATAATTACACGGCATAATTACATACCAAAACACACGCCATAATTACACGCCATAACACACGCCATAATTACATGCCATAACACCCGCCATAACTGCACGCCATTACACACGCCATAATTATACGCCAAAACACATGCCATAATTACACGCCATAACACACGTCATAATTACACGCCATAACACACGTCATGAACACACGCCATAACACACGCAATAATTACACGCCATAACACACGCCATAATATATGCCACAATAACACGCAATAACACATTACACACCATAACCCACACCATAATCTCACGCCATAATTACACGCCATAACACATGCCATAATTATAGGCCATAACACACACCATAATTACACGGCATAATTACACACCAAAACACACGCCATAATTACACGCCATAACACATGCCATAACACACGCCATAATTACATGCCATAACACACGTCATAATTACACGCCATAACACACGTCATAATTACACGCCATAACACACGCCATTAACACATGCCATAATTATAGGCCATAACACACGCCATAATTACACGGCATAGTTACACACCAACACACACCCCATAATTACACGGCATAACACATGCCATAACACACGCCATAATTACATGCCATAAAACACGTCATAATTACACGCCATAACACACGTCATAATTACACGCCATAACACACGTCATAATTACACGCCATAACACACGCCATAAACACACGCCATAATTACACGCCATAACACACGCCATAATTATACGCCATAACACACGCCATAATTATACACCATAACACACGCCATAATTACACGCCATAATTCACGTCCATTTAAGGAAATGCTACAATTTACTGGAATATTTACAGGGGTTTTTGAATGGTGAATTAGTTAGTGTTACATTTATCATTTACATTAGCATTCGCATTTAATCTAGCATTAATATTAGAACTAGCATGATCATTACCACTCGTCTTTTGTCGTTCGATATTCAACACAAAACAAACCCTAACCCTAAACTTTTCCGCCTCCAGTATTGAAAAGTTACAAGTCTCAATACACACCGACTAATATCAAATTAACTTTTAATTATAACAGTTTAATATAAACTATGGATCCGGGTGAAGACATGCTCAGAACTTGATGCTTCTAAAATGCAAAGCAAAGTATAAAGCAATGTATGGCGTTGTTGTCAACACGTGCTGATATAAATAGTCTTCCATAGTGTATAATTTTCTTTATATTATCATGTTTTAAAAAGGTTGTGCTCGACATGACCCGTATATCCATAGACAAATATGCATGACTTGTTGCATAATTATTTGTCATTTAATTATTACGATATTATTTATATTTGTAATATCGTCGACTTAATATACGTAACATGGTATGCATGATAAGTATAAATGTTTAACAAAGAATTTCAAACAACTACAACATTTGGTAATTTTGTCACTTTCATTTTAAAAACGAAATTGTTTCCGTTTTTAACCATAAAACTATGTGTATTTGTGATCACAATAAATCACTTCAATATTCCAATATAGCTTAATTTTTATGTTTGAATATTAAGTAGAAGAGGTAATACTTACGCTGTAAACATCATGGCGTGATCGAAGTTAGCGGTATTAAGGTTGTTGTTTCCCCATTCAGTGAAGTTTCCCAGGACGTCGTCAGCCACAGCTCGGGGAGGATCTGTCATGGTATCGACGATACGGTCTTCTATGAATGGCGCACCACTCTTCGACTAGAGGAGAAAAAATCTGAATTAAGTATGTGTTTTAGCACGTTAGCTGCTTAACCAGTGTATGGTACTGAAATGCTCAATTACGACCAATTAAGGTACATTTTAGCGACACACTGTGATGTTCTTATCGATTTTTTCAAG
Organism: Panopea generosa; assembly: GCA_029582155.1. NCBI lineage: Eukaryota > Metazoa > Mollusca > Bivalvia > Adapedonta > Hiatellidae > Panopea > Panopea generosa. The sequence goes on along the minus strand of CM055896.1, from coordinate 20,892,201 downwards.
TGCACGTATCGAAACAAAACTCTTTCTTTATAGTCTTGCCTTTGAAGAGCATGTTTAAATCTCCGGAGATAGAAAGGATAACGATATGAGGATTTGCTTACAGGCTATTGCAACGTATACAATATACGTTCTTTTTCTTGCTAACCGTTATTTATATACAATGAACTTGATTCGACTTTTAAGAATTTCTTATGGGAATTAGGTTGAGATAATGAAATGTCACCCAGATGTTTTAATGAAACCGATTATCCTAGTATAACTGTTATACCGAAGGTTTGAATCTCATTACGTCTATCAAATATGCTCGTGTTATGCAAATGAGGCTTTTTCTTGCACATGCCACCTAAAAAGGCATCATTCTCCATAAGTTTGGTTTCAAATATTATATTATATGTTTTGTAGTCACACATTTTAATACAAACTGTTTAAATATAGTATATTCATTACTTACATCTGCGATATATATACCAGCAAATAAACATGTGATCGTGTATCCATTGCCAGTAACACTCTTGTACCGCCCATTTACCTGTAATACAAGTTAATGCTTATATAAAATAGTGTTAATATAAACACGCACCATTCATTGCAAATAAAACAATAATACTGATATATCATAAATGAATAGAGAAGTTGCTGACGAGACAGGATACAACGTTAACTTTGTTACTTACGGCGTTTATTACAAATGCATAAAATTGTCTGATGTAGTTCATGGTGGCATCAGCTCTCTCCTGCTCCGTTCCAGTCGTCTGGTCATACCAACTGTTGAATGTAATTAGGAAATTGATTAAAAGTAGTTTAACGATTTTTTCTAACACATGGCATGTGACATGAGTTTATGGCATCTGTTTTGATTGTGAAGTACGATCTTGGATTTAACCTGACAAGAGCTACACTATGACTGCGAATAACTGAAAAACTTTCTCAACAAATGTTTGGTCAAGCTAGGCTTGAACCTATAAACACATTATTTTTTCTTGCGAGCACTTTTAACCAATAGGCCGTGGGCCCTCTTGATAAGTATAACAGTTACTATGCTTTCCTACACTTTTTCAATTTTTCCACAGTAATGTAATAAACTACTTCATTATAATTATGTAAAAATCCTATTAAAATGTGCTTATGCTGTCATTGTTGTTGATTTAATTGTGTTGATTTTAATCGGGTTAAATATCATTTTCAACAAATGACAGGATATAAATACTTCAGAATGAATCTAAGTAGAAGCACTCTCTCGAATAACGGTTTTTGATCAAATGTGGTCATAATGTGACTGCGCTTAAGACCAGCTCGAACCTACGACCTACTTGGTGAGAGGTATGTGGTCAGGGCGACAGCGCTTTAAACCAGCTCGAACCTATGACCTACTTGGTGAGAGGTATGTGGTCAAAGGCGACAGCGCTTTAGACCAGCTCAGACACAGAGCATCTTGGGTGAAAGGTATGTGGTTTTAGGCGACATCGCTTTAGATCAGCTAGAACCCAGGACCTATTTGGTGAGAGATGTGGTTATTAGGCGACAGCGCTTTAGACCAACTCGAACCAAGGACTTATTTGGTGAGAGGTGTGTGGTAATAAGGCGACAGCGCTTAAGACCAGCTCGAACCCACGACCTATTTGATGAGAGGTGTGTGGTTATCAAGCGACAGCGATTTCGACCAGCTTGAACCCACGACGTATTTGGTGAATGGTATGTGGTTATAAAGCGACAGCATTTTAAACCAACTCGATCCCACAACATATTCGGTGAGAGGTGTGTGGTTATAAGGCGCCAGTGCTTTAGACAAGCTCGAACCTACGACGTATTTTGTGAGAGGTGTGTCGTTACATGTATGAGGCGACAGCGCTTTAAACCAGCTCGAACCTACGACATATTTGATGAGAGGTATGGTTATTAGTAGACAGCGCTTTAGATCAGCTCGAACCCACGACATATTTGGTGAGATGGTGTGGTTATTAGGTGACAACTCTTTAGTCCAGCTCGAACCCACGACCTATTCGGTGAAGGGTGTGTGCTTATCAGCCGACAGCGCTTTACACCAGTTCGAATCTACGACCTATTTGGTGAGAGGTCTGTGGTTTTTATGCGACAGCGCTCTAGACCAGCTCGAACCCACGACCTATTTGTTGAGAGGTGTGGTAATTAGGCGAAAGCTGCTTTAGACCAGCTCGAACCAATTACCTATTTGATGAGAGATATGTGGTTATTAAGCGACAGCACTTTAGACCAGCTCAAACAAAATACCTTTTTTTAAGACCAGCTCGAACCTTACGACCTATTTGGTGAGAGGTGTGTTGTTATAAGGCGACAACGCTATAGACTCGCTCGGAACCCGCGACCTATTTCGTGAAATGCGTGTCTTTATAAGGTGACTGTACTTTGAAACGGCTCGAACCCACTACCTGTTTGGTGAAAGGTGTGTGGTTATAAGGCAACAGCGCTTTAGACCAGCTCGAACCCATGACCTATTTGGTGAGAGGTGTGGTTATTAGGCGACAGCGCTTAAGACGGGCTCGAACCCATGACACTATTTTGTGAAATGTGTGTGGTTATAAGTCGGTAGCGCTTTAGAGCAGCTCGAACCCACGACCTATTTTGTGAGAGATGTGTGGTTATAAGGTGACAGCACTTTAGACCAGCTCATACCTACGACCTATTTGGTGAGAGGTGTTTGGTTATTAGGCGACAGCGCTTAAGACAGGCTCGAACCAACGACCTATTTGGTGAGATGTGTGGTTATTAGGCAACAGCGCTTAAGACCGGCTAGAACCCACGACGTATTTGGTGAGATTTTTGTGATTATAAGGCGACAGCGCTTAGGACCAGCGCTAACCCACAACCTATTTAGTCAGAGGTGTGTGGATATGTGGATATAATGCGACAGCGCTTCATACCAGCTCGAACTCACGACCTATTTTGTAGAAGTAGTGGTTATTAAGCGACAGCTCTTTAGACCAGCTCGAACCCACGACCTATTTTGTGAGAGATGTGTGGTTATAAGGCGACAGCGCTTTAGACCAGCTCATACCTACGACCTATTTGGTGAGAGGTGTGGTTATTAGGCGACAGCGCATTAGACCCGCTCGAATCCACGACCTATTTGGTGATACATGTAGGTGCGGTTATGAGGCGACAGTGCTTTAGACCAACTCGAACATACGACTTATTTGGTGAGAGGTGTGTGGTTATAAGGCAACAGCGCTTAATACCAGCTCGAACCCACGACCTATTTGGTGATATGTGTGGTTATTAGGCGACAGCGCTGTATACCAGCTCGAACCCACGACTTATTTGGTTATAGGTGTAGTTATAAGGTGACAGCGCTTTAGACCAGCTCTAACCCACGATTTATTTGGTCAGAGGTGTTTGGTTATAAGGTGACAGCGCTTTATACCAGCTCAAATCAGCGACCTATTTGGTGATACATGTAGTTGTGGTTATGAGGCGACAGCGCCGTAGACCAGCTCGAACCCACGACCTATTTGGTGAGAGGTGTTTGGTTATAAGGCGACAGCGTTTTAGACCAGGTCGAACCCACTACATATTTGGTGAGAGGTGTGTGGTTATAAGGCGACAGCGTTTTAGACCAGCTCGAACCCACGACCTATTTGGTGAGAAGTGTTTGGTTATAAGGCGACAGCGCTTTATACCAACTCGAACCCACAGCTTATTTGGTGAGATGTGTGTGGTTATAAGGCGACAGCGTTATAGAAAAGCTCGAATCCTTGACGTATTTCGTAAGAGGTGTGGTTATTAGGCGACAGCCCTTTAGACCAGCTCGAACCCACGGCGTATTTTGTAGAAGTAGTGGTTATTAAGCGACAGCTCTTTAGACCAGCTCGAACCCACGACCTATTTTGTGAGAGATGTGTGATTATAAGGCGACAGCGCTTTAGACCAGCTCATACCTACGACCTATTTGGTGAGAGGTGTGGTTATTAGGCGACAGCGCATTAGACCCGCTCGAATCCACGACCTATTTGGTGATACATGTAGGTGCGGTTATGAGGCGACAGTGCTTTAGACCAACTCGAACATACGACTTATTTGGTGAGAGGTGTGTGGTTATAAGGCGACAGCGCTTAATACCAGCTCGAACCCACGACCTATTTGGTGATATGTGTGGTTATAAGGCGACAGCGCTGTATACCAGCTCGAACCCACGACTTATTTGGTTATAGGTGTGGTTATAAGGTGACAGCGCTTTAGACCAGCTCTAACCCACGACTTATTTGGTGAGAGGTGTTTGGTTATAAGGTGACAGCGCTTTATACCAGCTCAAATCAGCGACCTATTTGGTGATACATGTAGTTGTGGTTATGAGGCGACAGCGCCGTAGACCAGCTCGAACCCACGACCTATTTGGTGAGAGGTGTTTGGTTATAAGGCGACAGCGTTTTAGACCAGCTCGAACCCACTACCTATTTGGTGAGAGGTGTGTGGTTATAAGGCGACAGCATTTTAGACCAGCTCGAACCCACGACCTATTTGGTGAGAGGTGTTTGGTTATAAGGCGACAGCGCTTTATACCAACTCGAACCCACAGCTTATTTGGTGAGATGTGTGTGGTTATAAGGCGACAGCGTTATAGAAAAGCTCGAATCCTTGACGTATTTCGTAAGAGGTGTGGTTATTAGGCAACAGCCCTTTAGACCAGCTCGAACCCACGGCGTATTTTGTAGAAGTAGTGGTTATTAAGCGACAGTTCTTTAGACCAGCTCGAACCCACGACCTATTTTGTGAGAGATGTGTGATTATAAGGCGACAGCGCTTTAGACCAGCTCATACCTACGACCTATTTGGTGAGAGGTGTGGTTATTAGGCGACAGCGCATTAGACCCGCTCGAATCCACGACCTATTTGGTGATACACGTAGGTGCGGTTATGAGGCGACAGTGCTTTAGACCAACTCGAACATACGACTTATTTGGTGAGAGGTGTGTGGTTATAAGGCGACAGCGCTTAATACCAGCTCGAACCCACGACCTATTTGGTGATATGTGTGGTTATTAGGCGACAGCGCTGTATACCAGCTCGAACCCACGACTTATTTGGTTATAGGTGTGGTTATAAGGTGACAGCGCTTTAGACCAGCACTAACCCACGACTTATTTGGTCAGAGGTGTTTGGTTATAAGGTGACAGCGCTTTATACCAGCTCAAATCAGCGACCTATTTGGTGATACATGTAGTTGTGGTTATGAGGCGACAGCGCAGTAGACCAGCTCGAACCCACGACCTATTTGGTGAGAGGTGTTTGGTTATAAGGCGACAGCGTTTTAGACCAGCTGGAACCCACTACCTATTTGGTGAGAGGTGTGTGGTTATAAGGCGACAGCGTTTTAGACCAGCTCGAACCCACGACCTATTTGGTGAGAGGTGTTGGTTATAAGGCGACAGCGCTTTATACCAACTCGAACCCACAGCTTATTTGGTGAGATGTGTGTGGTTATAAGGCGACAGCGTTATAGAAAAGCTCGAATCCTTGACGTATTTCGTAAGAGGTGTGTTTATTAGGCGACAGCCCTTTAGACCAGCTCGAAGCCACGGCGTATTTGGTGAGAGGTGTGTGGTTATTAAGCGACAGCTCAGTTGACCAGCTTGAAGCCACGACGTATTTGGTGACAGGTATGTGGTAATAACGCGACAGCGTTTAAGACAAGCTCGAATCCACGACGTATTTAATGAGATGCGCTGTTATTAGCCGACAGCGCTTTAGACCAGCCCGAACCTACGACGTATTTTGTGAGAGCTGGGTGGTTATAAAGCGACACCGTTTTAGACCAGCTCGAACCTACGACGTAGTCAGTGAGAGGTGTGGTTATAAGGCGACAGCGTTTTAGACCAGCTCGAACCAACAACGTATTTGGTGAGAGGTGTGATTATAAAGCGACTGCGCTTTGAACAAACCGAACCCATGACGTAGTTGGTGAGAGGTGTGATTATTAGTCGACAGCGCTTTAAACAACTCGAAATTACGACCTATTTGATGAGAGGTGTGTGGTTATTAGGCGACAGCGCTTTAGACCATGTATAAAAAATTTTCAACTATACTACTTTTCGAGTAAGTTATTTACTCGAAAAGTAGTATAGTTGAAAAAATATTGTTACTCACCATACATTAACTCTTGAATGCATACACATTTTTGTACCTTTATAAAAATATCAAATCATTTTCAAAGTAGGAATACACATAATGGTTAAAATACAAACCATGACTTGTTCATTAACCAAAGAGGGTACCAATGAACTCAGGTTATACATTTCATAAAATACGTGAAATATTCAAGAATATAACTTTATTTCTTGATGTTTTCTCAAGCATTAGCTGTGTAAACTTATTTGGAATAGAACGAATTCATAGCATACTTACAAAGAGTAAACCCCAAAATCAACTACGATAAATATTTCAATCTCGTATTCGATTGTCTCCCTTTTATCTCGATGAAAGGCTGTTTCATCTGAATTATCTTTCCTGCCAGCATTTCGACCCCTTGGTGGTCTGTCTTCTGAATATAAAGCAAATTATGTATAAAATATTGCATATTATTGTGCAGATTTGGTTCCGTGTGTCTGTTCGTGTTGCCGTCGGCTAGGAGAGTAATTTTGCCGTCACTGAACGGACAGTTTAGTGCAGATGTTTGTGGGACCAACGAATAGTCAGAATGGCCACTGTAACTTAATGTTATTATCCCTTTTTAACGAAGCACACCAATTACCCAATATTACCTTTAGGACAATTCTATTATTATTTTATGATTTTTTTTTTCGCTGCGGAAAATTTAGTTAGTTGTCCGATATCTACATCAGTGCAATTGTTAAATTTTGTATTAAAACACTGGCTATTCTGGTATTCTTGTCTTACATAGACATTTGAAAACACATATCGGAATATATTATATTATTCTTTTTTAAAGATTACAATTTTTTATGGCATTCAGTTTTACAACTTTATTTGTAGGTAAAGATATTTTTAATATACCAATTAAATACCAATTTAATTAATTAATATACGAGCTATACGGTTGGTTAAACGTGATTACCTGCTTTATATTTCTGTAAAAAGTCAGTACTTGAAGGCAACTCTTCAACAACCCTAGATACTCTGTGCGAGTCATGCTGACCATCTGGAGGCTGCATCAAGAATACGTGTTGACCAATTTCGAAAGTCCCAAACTGCAATATATTGGCAGCAATGGTCATAAAGAAGTCAACCTATACCAAACTTTTAAGATATTGACTTTATGTGTTTAACTAGGCACATATGAGCAATTAAATCACTGGTTTAAAATGTTCATATGACTATATTTCAGCTATAAAAAAAAAACATGTTTGACAATTCAAGGGCGTGAAAATCAACTTTTAGTTCAGTTTATTTAAGAACTTGTTATTATAAATTACAGAATCTACGTAGTCTGTATAACGAGCTCAGCTCTCCCGACTGGGTCCGTAAAAAGACAATGTTGGGAAAGCCGCATTTAAGCACGTTGAATGGTCAGTTCCTTCGACTGAAAGTTTTAATAACGTCAAAGCGTTCAATTGCTATGCATTGTGAGACAGGCATAGAATTCCCTGCATTTTCATTGAGGGTTAATAGACCTGATCCGGGAGATATCAGGTTATGGGATAGACTATAAATTAATATGAAAACTATATACACAATTAGTTAAGAAGTTATCCGTGGCTATAAATCTTTTTAACCACTAATAGATGATCAAATCATGAAAGAAATAAATAGAAATGATACGAATTATATAATGATGATGCTGTTATCTTCTCAGAAACAGCAATCGGACTTCAAACGTCATTATATAATTTGGACGCCTTTTGTACCAAATGAAAACTAAAAGTAAATGTAAATTAAACGTAGATAATGGTACTCAGAAAAGTGGGACTCTTAATAAAAATGATGTATTTAATTATAAGGGGGAAGAATTAGAAATAGTCTCTAGTTTCAATTATTTAGGGGTGGTTTTAACAAGTGGAGGTTCATTTCAAAGTGCTTCTAAAACGTTGACGGGGAAAGCTTTGAAAACTATGGGTTCTTTGTTTAATATAACAAAACAACTAGAAGTACCAATAAATATTATGTTGAATTTATTTGTAGCTTCTATTTTAGACTATTCCTGCGAAATATGGGACTTTGACAAGGCGGATAATATAGAACGCGTACATAGAAATTTTTTAAAATGGCTACTTAATTTTAAAACGTCAGCTAATAGTTCTGCGTTAGTAAATCGAACTAGGTAGATAGCCATTATATATAGTAAGACAAATAAGAATATTCAAATATTTCCTTAGGCTGTATTCTGCAAAAAGTAGTAATTGTATACTTAATGTCTAATGTATTAAATATGCTTGAAATAAATTGTGACAACGATCCAGCTATAATAAACTGGGCCTCTAATGTTAGAACACTCTTACAAAATGCTGGTTATCAAGAAGTTTGGTTGTTTCCTTCATCCATAAAAATCGACATATTTATACCACTCCTACGGAAAAGGTTGATTAATATATATATATATATATATATATATATATATATATAAACAATTAGCAACAAGATATAACATCACGATCATCATTAACACTTTATACAGCAATTAAAACATATTTTCAGTATGTCGAGTTTTATAAGTAAAATGACATCTTACAAATTAAGAAACACTTTAGCAAAACTAAGGTTATCTTCGCATCAATTAAATATTGAATCAGGTAGATACAGTAATCAAGATAGAACCGAAAGAAAATGTACTTTGTGTCACTTTAATGACATTGAAGATAAGTATAACTTTATGATAACATGTCCCTTCTATGAATTATTAAAAAACCAGTACGTACCTAATATTTTTACCATCGTCCGAATATGTACAAATTTATTGACCTTTCAAACGCGTCTAAACTAAGAGTTTTAAATAAATCAGCTGTATTTTGTTTCAAGGCATTTAAGCAAAAATCAAATGCGTTAAATTCTAACATCTGATTTGAAAATATACATTGTAACTATATGTTTTATTATTTACTTCATGTTTGTAACATAATTATGTTCACTCTCGTATTGCTGCATGTATGTATTGTATTGTGTAAATAATGATGAACTGTATATGTTCAAGTTATATTGAATAAAATTATGTTCTGTCCTATAAAAAAAAAGTAAGGTTGATGTTAATATATATGAGACCAAAAAGGTGAGAATTCATGGTTAATTACGTGTTGAATATATTGAAAGGTAAACACGAATATCTACCTAATTTCAATCTTCCCAACTTAAATAAGCAATTCAAAACTGACTATATTTACAAAAACATACTATTTTTACAGTTTTTAAAAGAGAAAAAATGTTCAAAATGCGCAAGTTTTATTCATATATTTTTACAAACTTACTAAAAATGTAAATTTACACAAACTTGAGAGAAAGTTACACAAACGGGCTGTGATACTTACAAATATAAAATACCAGAAAATGAGTAGTGGCCCATACAAATACTTACATGTAAAACAGGACAAAATTACAGCGGAACTAATGATGAAATACACTTTAACCCTTTATTCCTTAGATACGCGTTTCCCCGCACCAATCACAGAAGGCCTTTCAAAACAGTGCAGAAAGCATTCAGATTGCTCGTAACGAGCAATCAGAACACTTCATGCACTGTTTTCCACTCTGTCAGTTAATATAAACATAATTCACCCAATAATTCAAAAGCTTTCTATATAAGGTGTCCAAAGGCTTCTATATTAGAGGTGTCCAAAGGCATTTATATTAGAGGTGTCCAAAGGCTATTATATTAGAGGTGTCCAAAGGCTTCTATATTAGAGGTGTCCAAAGGCATTTATATTAGAGGTGTCCAAAGGCTATTATATTAGAGGTGTCTAAAGGCATTTATATTAGAGGTGTCCAAAGGACATTTATATTAGAGGTGTCCAAAGGCTATTATATTAGAGGTGTCCAAAGGCTTCTATATTAGAGGTGTCAAAAGGCATTTATATTAGAGGTGTCCAAAGGCTTTTATATTAGAAGTGTCCAAAGGCTTCTATATTAGAGGTGTCCAAAGGCATTTATATTAGAGGTGTCCAAAGGCTTTTATATTAGAAGTGCCCAAAGGCTTCTATATTAGAGGTGTCCAAAGGCTATTATATTAGAGGTGTCCCAAAGGCTTCTATATTAGAGGTGTCCAATGGCGTCTATATGAAGAAAAGGGCTAAGAGTTGCAAATGTAAAAGTACACAAACTCGTTTGTAGTATAGGTATTAAATCTTGAAGAGGTAAATGTACTTACAAATTTAAACAATTGGTCAGTTTGCGAACCACTGCTTAGGTGCACCATGAAGGAAGATCCATTATTGCTCTCTTGGTAAAATGCGACCGGCTGTAAAACATTCATTTGATTAATGGAAGCATCGTGAATATAATGGACCACCAATATCTTTATAAAATATTAGCTCACAGTTCAAACTTTAAAAATCAACACTACAAAAAGGTCATACTACTTTCAAATGTTATCGTATGTGTCAGTGATCTCAATAACTCCGAGAATAAATTCAGATATTTGGTTTTGAACCATCTGTGCTCATCTGATTGCTCTGCGGAGGATATGTTCTCATATACCGGATGTGTGCCATATCAACAGTGTGATATCACAGAGGTCTCACTTTAGGGATGAGATAAAATTAATGTTCTGATATGGCGTCAGCTGTTTTCAGAATACGGTAAATCAACTTAATTGCTTAGAATAAAAATAATAAAAACCGAGTATTCCAAAATAATAGTGTGTATATGAGTGCGATAATGCGATTTCAACATTCGCAAAGTTTTTCATGACTCGGTTCCGATAACAGTTACAGTAGTAACTCAGAAAAAAAATTCTTATCAAATCAACCTAATACCAACAGGTAATTTCTGAGATAAAGATATTTTCAATATCGATAAACGAAATAAAACACTCTTTGTTTCTTATGCCGTTTTGAAAATGTGTATGTAAATCAAATCTTACAACCTGTTTTAAACTGTTATTGTGTAAACCATCAAAAAGTATTTTCTTGTTTTTTTTGAACATCATGCGTTTAAGATATTCCGTTCAACTCTTAACGTGAGCGGAAATGGCCAAGCGTTGTTCCGATTGCTCAGACTTAAATCAAAAGTCATAAAATATGACGCACAATGATGCGGGGGCCATTGCTTTCTAATTACAATTATAGAATGTTAATAAATACGACTGAGAAATAACATGTATACTTACGTCACTGTCAACGACGTCATGCTCTACAACTTCAGACCTATACACAAATAACGGAACGTTGGCGCTAAGGCGACGATTCCGTTGCAATTGCAATTTAACTTCGACTCCATCAGCAAAAAAGTCAATATCAATTTCCGGCGGAAATACATGAGCGGATCTTTTGTTTCTATAATTGTCACCCGTGGTGTTATATGTTACCGTCGTGTCATCTGAAATACAGTTTTAGGTATAGTTATCATAAACAAGTTATATTAAATTATATATTCATAAAAAATTACAGAGGGGAGAAAATTGGCCGTATAATTATACGTGCATACATATTAATATGTAGATATGGAGAGAATCATGAACGGACCAAACCAAATACAATCGCGTCATACTACATTACGTCTCACACCACTATTACATTTCCCATAGGGCTCCATTGTAACATTTATGTCCAAAACAGAGTGAAAATTAAATTCTGCAGCATGTGTCTGGGCTCGAATTCTTCACTGGTTCAAGATATGCAATTATAAAGAAAAAAAAGTATACCTTGACCAGGTTTTTTTTTTTTTAAATTCAATGCTTTTGTGAGACCTATCAATTTCCAGAGTAATGATATGTCAACTATTCGCCCTAGATGCAGGTTCGAACCAACAATTCTGAAATGACACAGAATTGTCCAGAAAGCTGGTATCAGCATCAAATTTTCTGTGGTGATTTCTAAAATACTGACCATTTAACTCATGCTAGCAAAAAACAAAACATTGCAGTACAAAGCCCTGAAAAAAGAAGAAAAAGAGAAACTAAAGTTTTATTTCTACCTCTTTCATCTGTCCGGAGTACTCAAGGGAGATAATAGTGGTGTAAGTCCATTACAAGTCTGAAGCATCATGGAAACCGTAATTTCGTGCAAGGTCCCTTAATTGAGTGTTAGTATTGGACATATAAACTTCATTTCTTAATCAATTCGTTTTATAAACCAATACGTTTATAGACATTTATGGAAGTCGAATCGAAATTGAACAAAATAAAAAACACAGGAATTTATCCAATTGTATTCTGGGTGGAATGTTATAATTGTTTAGTATACACTGATTATATGTGACAGTTTCAATATACATTCCTACATAATCGATAAGTATGTTTATAGTCCAACTGTAAATTGACGGATTGTAAGAATCGTGATACTATTTTAGTAGGATGCACGCCACTATCTAAATCGTTATTACTTCTGTAAACTTATTACACGTTCCGTTACACAATAGTATTTGAAGTTATAATGAATGATATCAATCCCCGAATATTACTATCAGAAAAGAGCTTTATATAATCAGTGGTGTCCCGCTAGTTTGAAAATATGATTTAAAAATCTAAAAAAAATGTGATACTCGTTTGGACTGTCTTCTATCGCACGATTAAAACCGATTGAATTCAAATATATCTTACACATTGTAACACAAATGACCACGAATGTGCGAAATTGGATGATTTCTACCATTTGCCAGAGTTATGCCCGTTTGAAAATAGAACCAATGATATGTAATAAAATGTGTTTATTGAAAATTATCAAAATCGCTTTGTGCCCTTTGACTTACGTTCATCAGTTGTCTTTAATCTAAACGACATGCATGGCCGAATATAGAGCAGACATACGATCACTGATATAAGTGGAGCCAAAACTCGGCTATTCATTTTTGTTTTTAAATTCTATCTATTGCACAACCTTCAAGAATTGTAGACGATGTGGCGTCTTTCTGGAAATATAAAGAAACAGAAAAATATATTTTCGGTGTTTGATAATTCGTAATTATAATTATATATTTAATGATATAATAATAATAATAATAATATAATAATAAATAATTGGTATTTTCAAAGATATCTATCATTTTATTTCACCTGAGTGAGCACTTACATAATGACAAAAGGCGACACAAAATATATGCCGGGATTGTATTGTATAACACAGCGTTATAACTATGCTAAGGTAATTATATCTATATAAAGCAAACCTGTAAGCTGCTTGCTTGTGTTAATGGTAACTTGGTGGAACACAAATCAGCAAGATGATAACAGTTAATTAATTAGAGGTTGTTGTATGGTAGATATGTGCCTGTTGGTCATATTGACACTGGTGTTCCATGTTGGCCCGAAGGCTTTGAATTTCCGTGATATACTATGGTATATTTTTTATTCAAAAGGAAAGGGTTAACAATAGGAAAAAAAAATAGGAAAAAATACTTCATAATATTGGTCCCGTCGGGGAATAGAACTCGGATTTCCAGATTTACAGACGAATGCTCTACCACATGACTACGGCGCCGATTGACTACAACTGAAATATAAATACTTTAAGCGTATTATGATTTTTTATTTTATACTTCCTTTACTCAACAATACATTAAATAAACTCAACGGGTTTACATGTCCTTCTGTTTTATTATGTTACTCTCGTCATCTGTAAATGCGTTGACCTATGCCTCTTGTTTCCAAGTCCAACTTCGTTCCAATGACTTTACTTCTTGAATGCTATTTTAAAAACAAATCGTGCTTCAAAACAGTTCATTGGTAATTGTGGTCTTGTAGCTACCGATGTATGCTGGACTGGTACGATGGACTGGTACGCCTTGATTGTATCTGGCTTATATTCAGAATCGTATTTTTCCCTTATAGTCTACTCAAATAAAATCGGACTAAGACGTTCTATTTTTGTTACAATATTGAGGTGCAAATGCTATAAATTAAATTATGCCACATCAATGTATTGAAAAGGGATTTCCTGCTTAGCCTACATGTTAGACCAAATTAATATCCATGCAATGCATTTTGTGCCCTTAAACCACCAATTAGAAACGTGAATAAACACTACAATACCGGATGCGTTCACGGTGCTTCAACGGATTTTTTGTCATTATATCATTTCCATGTTCTCACATTCCAAAGCCACGCATGTACAATTATGAAAGGGAATCAGAAGAAATCGTGTAGCTTTTGTGAATCCGTCCACCGTTGTGTTCGTCTTTATGATTGCTTTAGTAAGATGAATAGTAAGTGTTACATTTGCACCTTTACCCAAACAAATATAGCCCACAGGACAATTATCACCATTTAAAGCTATTGTTATAACTGAACAACCTATTTCTACTACCCAACTACTTTATCTATAATTGTAAGAAATAGAGGTGTTGGCAGTGACAACACACCTGGTGAACAATTATGTCACGACCTTTTTATATTATTTCCACACGAATGTATACCACAGACGACGTCGTTATTCGTTTTTCGTCTTTCTTAAAGCATCTTGAAACTAATCCATATTTCTTATCGTATGTACTTTCAATATTACAATAGGCAGTTAATTAAAAGATGGAACATGCAACCCAGCTTGCTGATGCATATATATTGCTAAAAGTGGTGTATTATATATAATTTTAAATATAAAAAAGAAAAAAAAAGAAATGTTTATTCAACCGCTGGAACTTTCCAATATTCAAATCGGTAAAACAGATTGCGTTCATTTAGAATTATTTTTAAAGGAATGATGCTTACATTCATATCCCTTTACATTTTCATTTTATGTCAAAAATGCAACACGAAAATAAAATCCAGCTTCGGAAAATTACTGTCAAATTTACATTCATGCTAGCCTACCTTGCACGTTGAAGAAAAAATAATCAGAATTTTCACATACATTATCGCTCAATTGCGTGTGCCCAATCTTTAAAAAGGAACCAAAACACTGTTCCAAAACATTTGGGAAAAGCTTCCGACGTCCGCATACTGGACCTTTCCGGACTACATGTGTCCGTTTTACACTAGGTTTGTAAAACAGACAGTTGCAATTGATCAGCTAATCGGAATACCAGTGTATAAAGAAAGATAAATATTGAATGAAAATATTTCACACATAGTACACGATTATTGTTAACCTAATGTTAGCGTGATTTGCACTGGGGATCTTTTGTTGGTTACGGTGCTATTGTTATAGCCAATTGACATTATTTATTTACTTTACATCGATTGTGAAAATTTTTCATACAATCTGTAAGGATCAATGTATTATTGTGTAGAACGGATTCTCAGCACCATATACCAATGGATAAAACATTGTCAAATGACGAAATTAAACAATGTTTTAAATGTCAAAATGTGTGCCTTTCATTTTATTATCTTTATTTTTAATTACCAATCAAGGCTACATTTTGTGTCGGTATCTAAATATACGGCGGTATCTTGTTCTATGTTAGCTTTTATGACTGATACGACTTACTAATAATCTTATCAACCCTCTCTCTGTCACTCCATCTGAATTACACACACGTACGCACGCACAAACGCACGCACGCACACACACCATTGATGTAATAAAATTAATATACTTAACGCTGCATTGTTAAGCATGTAACATTTATATTACATTATACTTAAAATATTTTTTAATCTTCATACCTCGGCTTGGTATGTGTTTCAATGTACAATACAGTACACATGGCAGATTAAGCTTACCGTCGTTGGCCACCACTACACACGATGTTTACTTAAATACTTATGAAACCGATATCCAGTTAGATGTTTGTAATTATATATGATACATACTCTGGTATGTCGTTCTTAAAGTCAGGTTAAGTTTCGTTTGAATTGACAATGCATACTGTACGTGTTGCGATAAAAAGTCACGAAGTTAATTTAGTGTCTCAATTACATCATCATGTACCAAAGTCACAGACTTAGAAGCGATAGTGTACGGTCGGGGATTAGGTCTTAAAAAAAATGACATATTATACTAAGCAACCTTTACGAACCTATATCTTCAGCAACAACTAACAAACTGTCTCAAATAAAGATTTTGGTCCGAACAGGGATTCAATCACGATGACCACAGCAGCGAAAGGTAAATGGTCACAAGACATAACAATATCATCACTCTGCTCCGGAGATCCACGAAACATATATTAGAAACAAGGTTGATGCATCGTGTCACAGTTTCTCATTTAATTCTAACATATTTATACAAATGAACCCAATCAATTTAATTAAAAACTTCCCACACTTACATGCTGATTAACTAGAGACTGATTGGTTGATTGACATATTTGATTGATTGATTAATTGCTTTATTGATTGATTACCAGATTGATATTAATTGATTGATTGATTATTGATTTATTGAACTATTAGTCCGCTACCACGATTCTAATTTTACTTATCGAACTCTAAAACGATAAGGTCATGGGTTCAACGAATTTATTAAAGAAATTTTGTGAGATATTAACGGAAGGACGAATTAAGTCCGAGGTCTACATCATCAATGAAGCTAAATACCATAAATAACATGTACTTAATTGAAAAATGACGGTTAGCCTTTATTAAAGCACAGTTGATTTGTAGTTTAATGTTTTTTTATTACTATTTTTTTTTCATTCCGAAACTTTCTCAAAGATAGAAGTTAATCAGATCGGTAGATTTGTTAATGCGAAGATTAAACGACACACATGGTTGGTGTCGAGTTAATGCATGCATCAGAAATATTCTTAATAAGTTAAACGTCATTTTCAACAGCAATCAAGAGCCACCGTCCTTCCGAAAGTAACTGACTAACTTTCTCACATAAAGTTTTTTGAGCGGGCGGGACTCGAACCTTAGCGGTGAGAGGTAAGTGATCTTGAGACGGTACCTTAGACCACTTGACCACGGAGGACCCAAGATATTTTAGCCACCATTTCAGATATGTGAAAATTTATATGGACACCTTATTTTGTTTTATCAGATCAGTGTATATTTCTATGTTGTTTACAAATTTAATAAATTAAATTAATGTACATAAAAATAATTCAATCAGCAGAATACAAATTTTAAAACGTCTTACTTCATGAGATAATCCAATTTTGTAATTCCAAACTGCCTTAAAATACTAACAAACCAAGACTTTCTGTGTATTGTACTGTGCTTTATAAAGTTAAGATTTGCGACCTCTTGACCATTAAAGTATGTTTTATTTGTAGATCGTGATACCCGCTACGTCATACAACTATTGGTGAATTGTAATGGACAATGCTACACGATTATTTGCTGGTGTACTGACCGCTGCCATTCGGTATATTTTCTTTATATACCGGGTATTTTTAGCATTACCGTTCACTATCCAATAAACCCGAATGGCCGGGTACAATATAATTAAAAATAAGCTTTTAACTGTATTGTCCGTTTGTTCGTGTATTTATTATGTGGCAAATATTCGATACAATTTGTTTATTCTATTTGTTTTGTATTACTGAAACCTATGCCATAAGGTAAAATGTGTTTATGATAATTTTGTATTTTGAAAAATTACAAATTGTTCATAAGTTGTTTGTTTTTTTTGCGTACCCATTATTTAAACATGCCTAGTTCAATATTTTTGTTAATATGTCACGACCGTCCGATGATGCTAATCCGATTTCTAAAACAAGGGTTCAATTTTAGAGATCTGCTTTTGTCTTAAATCAATTAAGTCTCATCATATATACTGAACAGAAGATCTCATCCACCAGTTTTGTATTACCCATGTCTTCCTCGAAATATGAAGATATTTATTAAAATGTGTATATTACATTTTACTGTATAGTCAGTAAAAGTATCTAGATTATATATTCAAATGTATCTGCATATATGTTATTTGTTACAACATGTATATTTGTCACTCTAATGTCAATTTGTACTTTTTGTATTTTGGCCAGAGGCCTATATTACCTGAATAAAAATATACTTATATACTAATATACTAATATACTAATATACTATTTACAGACAATTATGCCTTTTTACATAGCTTAAAGGTTCTTTCTTATACAAGTCCAAATTTCAAGGATTGTCATTTTTTGAGAATATAGTGACATAAAATGTGATATGGCGGGATAACTGTTCCGTTCAGTATTATGTTAATATGTGACACCAAGCTACAGAAGTAACAGCTTACTTTTCAATTTAACAACTTGGCATTAACTTACCATTCGTTAACATTAACTGATTATATTATTTGTGACTTCCTTTTATTTTAACTGGGTTGAGTGTGCAATTTCAAACCCATTACTAATGTATCGCAGTTTTCTTCAATGTTAAATGAATGAATAGGTGTTAATATATGACCGGAAGCGAAAACACTGCTATTCCAAACTGTCAATCTCTCGCATAAAGTACGTTGTCTGGCCTGGGACCGAACTTATATCCACAGCGGTAATATTTTAGATATTATATTAAACAGATTTTTATCCAAAAAAAAAAAAAAAAATTCAAGTGGTGTCACACTCGGTTTGAAAATATGAATCAAATGTATACTTTCTTAGATTTTTATCATTAAATAGAAATAAAATAATATAACATCGTGTATCCTATACGACTATAAAAGGAACCCTTTGAGCACCAAGGTACTATAGATATGTTAAACATGATCTTGCTGCACCAATGGGTCGTATTCTGCGTTACAGGATAGCATTACACCATTTACCAATAACCATATATTTGTTCCAATTACGGGTCTGCGTGCAACGATTTGAATCTCAGATTTGTATCATGTAAGTTATGGAATGAATGGACGCTTTGTGGGTTTACAGCGTACAGACAGAAAAGTGGTATACGTTATCAGGAATAAATAGTCGATGACAAATATTCATGTCCAAAAACAACAAATTGATAAACAGATTTAAGAAAAGCAACAATTAATGTATGTAATATATATAGACAGTATATATGGATAACATTACATTAAGTGGAATATAAATTAAAAGTTAGTTTTTCGACTTTCGATATCGGATTTTGTTTCATACTTTTATTTAGACTTTTTGTTAAGAACAACATATATATTACATCCATATATTTTTACAAGTAACACGAACATAAGACTACATTAACAACACAAACAGACTAAAATTAGATATAAGATATATAAGTTGTAAGACCAGCGTAATATAGCAGTACATGTACATTGTCAGTAACCTGATTCCTTCATATCAATTCAAAACGTATTACTTATTCTAGTTTCGTTTTAAAGCCAAACAAATCATAGTACAAATAGCACGCACACAAGGCGTATACAAAGATCCCAGGTTATTTTACGACAAGCGTTATTTGAAATACGTTACCAATTTTAATCTTTACAAATAGCACGCACACAAGGCGTATACAACGATCCAAGGTTAGTTTTAATCTTTACAAATTACACGCACACAAGGCGTATACAAAGATCCCAGGTTAGATTTACGACCTAACGTATTTTGAAATATCAAACTGTTTTAATCTTAACAAATAACACACACACAAGGCGTATACAAAGATCCCAGTTTAGATTTAAGACCAGTTTATTTTGAAATACCAAACAAGGCGTAAACAAATTGTGAATATCATGGATATCAGGTTAGTTTTACGCCCAGTGTATTTTAAAAACAAATAATTTAAACAAACATTGTTAAACAGTGAATATAACAAGTAACTCAATATATTAAGTAAATATTTCGGTTACACTTAATCCTATACTGCATAAAATGGAAGTGATGTACATTTATCATTTAGTCACATCAAACAGCCTCTTAACTGTTATATACATAATACATTTTCTCCCAGATCAGGTATAGCGTGAAGTTTCGAACACTTGGTATATACTGTGATCTAAGCACTTATACATACAGTTGGCTTGATTTACAAAAAAAATGTTTTGATTTTTAAAAAAAACCGACAAATGGAACGAAACTGTAAATCTGTACAATGTCCCCTTGAAAATGTTATATACATTATTGCACAGAGGGGTTTTATTTTGAGCACGTTCCATGCCTTCGCTGTGCTGATGAACTGTCTTTCCTTTCTAATAATCATTCTGAAAATACAAAGAAAAAAGTGAACAAACTCAAATTTTTAACACCTAATTCAGGATAAATTATTTCTTTTTTAATATCTAAAAAATATTATTTATGATAACACTATTTATAATGCATACACTTGTCTGAATTACTTCATTGAAATATCTCACCAATTCATGAATAAACAGAAAATAAACATGTCTTCATTTATTTGCCATACTTAAATTTTATTGTACATTATAAAAGCAAAAAGATGTTTCAATGATTGAAATTTGTTCGTCCATCTGTCCGGTACCATTTCTGTCAAGACAATTTCTCATCTGTTTTTGAACTTAGTTCAACGGTAAACAGGTTCACCGAGTTATGCCCAAAATTATTAATACATTTCGGAAGAATTATCTGTTCAACAAGATAAGCTGCTTATACCCAGTTACCTACTGTTTGTTCCATCGATGTGACTAATGATTGTCTGGTGAATAAACACTTAATAATTCTTGATAAATATCAAACTTGTGATGAAATCGTGATACAATATCTACTTTATCACTGGGTAAATGTGTGTCATATATACGTTTCATTCTATATTACTTATTTTTTAATAAAAACAGCTACATTTGCAGACACATTTTCGTCTACATGTTACATGTGAAAATAGTTTGTCTTTACTGGTAATGAAATAAAATCAGTTGAACTGAAGACATACAGAGACTTGCTTCGAAAAAAACATAAAGTAATACTTTCAGCATCTCATTATGCCCTGTAGATAATTATGCATTAAACAATATAACGTTTGGCTATTTCAATACACATAATACGTATGTATTGCCAATACAATGTTCAAAACATATATGTATATAAATGAACGTACATATTGGCCATGGGTCGTTATCCAACGTAAATACAAATATGCACATGGCACTCAATTGTTAAGGGAAAAGTTGGTATGCAATCTGGATTTTAAACATTAAAACTCAGATTTTATTTATTTCACGTATTGGTCAAAAATAATTTCCAGTTTTTGTTTTTATCGTTTTACCAATAGGCAACATCCGGTGTACGTTGTGCCACTGTGCGGTCTACATAAAGAATATGATATTAACATGTCCCTACGTCTCCAAAGTATAATTACATATCGACGTACTTACTGCATAGTGTGATTGTAAATATGTATCGTCGTAATGAGCACCTGGGTTGTCGTACACTAAAATATAACAGAAAACACTCCAAAAATTAAGTTCTGTGCATTTAAATGTTGTATAACATATTGCAGATAAAATACATATGATAATATGGCTACTATAAAATATGGGAATTTTATTTGAACCTTACTTTACAATCAGTAATTTTCTACAATAAACATGCAAGTGCGGCAAATATATCTTATTGATAATTTATATTTATCTATAATTATTTTAAATTGAATCAAAGGACAAATACCTACAACACTATTTAACAAGTATAGCAATTCCAACCCTCTTTGATGTGATATCTTGATTTTACAATTTTCATAAAAACCTTCTTAATAAATTTTATTGTGACATATACGTCATATGTACGTACATTAAGATATAAACGTATCATGTATCAATCAACACCACGCTTACCATGTCTTTGGTTATACTCAGCATCATGTCTTCTAGCGTGCTGTTGTCTTCGTTTGTCTCTGCTACTAGTTCTAAATGAGCTGAAATCTCCGCCATTACTGCTGTCTAGGTGTGTGGTCGATGCAACTGGTAGTTTAAACCCCCAGCTATTGATACCGCCATACGGTGCTGCATTTATATATGGATTAGCCCAACCTTTAGACGATGCCGACCTGAAAATTGTTTGAACTGCATTAATTTACTCCCTTTCATGCTGTACGCCAGTCCCCGTGTAAAAGCATAATTATACACTAGTGATGTTTTTCTTGCTAACAAAATTTATAAATTCATTTATGCAAAAGCAACCGTATATCTTCATTTACGAACAAGAACTGTAATTTACGTTTAAACAGCAAGCATCTAAACTTCATTAAAACCTTGAAGAAAAAGAAGCGTGTTTGGGCTTGCAAAGGAGAAAAAAACAGCTAACTAGAGCAATGTATAACCAAATATTATACCTAACCTATGACACCACACTCATGAAGGGCGATAAATATTTCCATGCGTGACCTTCTCATCTTTAAAGGTATACGTGACAATGTTGTAATAGCATTTTACTAATTCCAATGATCAAATAATTATGTGAACGTATACACATACATGTGTGAAGATAGCCATACCATGTAATACTATATGGAACTTCATTTTAATGATTCCATTAAAACGTTTACAAAACTACTGGCATTTTGTTCTTTTGGAAACTATGAGCTAGATCTAGTTACTGTAATATTCCTTAAACAACACTAACTGATATTGTTGCCTTTTTTGTTTACAAATGTTTAATATTTCATAATATATACATTTTGCAAAATCAAGTAATATTATGCATACAGTTATTTTTGTTATAAGAATGCATTCTACGAATGTTATAATAAGAAAAGACGAGGAAAGAAAGAATGAAACTGAAAAAGATGTGGATAGAAGAAAGAAAAAGAAACATGAGCAGTCACGGAAGAGATTAGTGTGATTTACACTGTCAATTTGAATTGAAGTTCAGTTGTTAATTTTAATAAGAAAAAATATTTTAAATTCACGTTGCGTCACTTTATCTTTGTTACTCGCTATTAGCTTTTTTAAAAAAATGCATGATATTTTAGATAATTTATAAAATTGTAAAACATTGGAATTGTTTTGCATGCTGGTTAACCCTGGTTAATAGTTAAAAGTCAATATATATATTTTTTTATCATCAAATATGACATAAAAGTGTTATGTAAAGCTCAGCTAAGTTAATACAATCAATTTTTTTATCAATTTTATATAAGAATCCCCCAAAAATCAATTTGTAAATTTTTATAACTCTTAACTCATATTCTGAAAATAAATAACGCCACGACATGTATTAAATACTGAGTTAATGAATTCTTAACTTTGAAGTTTCTGAGATAAAAACCCTTATATGAGTATACGTACAAGATTGCAAACATTAGTTGCTGTGTGGAAATGAGTAAATTCGATTGAAACATTTCCACGTGTCCATATAATATATTGAATTTATACATTTTAGTTCATATTTCAAAAATAAGACGTGGAAGTGTCACTTGTAAAAATTAGTATTTTGCTTTCCATTATTTTAGGATATGCCTCAAAGTACCTCGTAAGTACAATAGCAATGAAATAGTAATTATATATTATTTTTTTTTAAGTTTTACATAATTTAAGTTTATTTAACAAAAGTTTGCAATCATACCTATTATGTATATCGATATCAAAGGTCTTATCAGAAGAATGTCGTTTGTGTTTGAGTCTAAGTGCTCGGACGGTGAAGGTTATTATTAGTAACACCAGGAGAAGGAAGACTGGCACACCTACAGCTATGCCTAAAATCAGTTTAAGGCCATCTGAAAAGAAAGTATAACTATTGTCAAAATAAACTATAATTACTGCAACACTTATTGATGTTCAACGTTTGTTTTACTTATAACTCATTTCCGGTAAACGATACCGATGTCCCTTTTTAATCTAACACGTGATAAGATGTCAATCCATTGTTTATAGTTGCAAGCACAACATTCTGCAGTACGGATTCTTCAGCTAAATCTAAATAGTAACAACTAATAATCGTTTTTGAAATATCAACATAATAATGTCAGTATCTTGAAATCTAGGTCAGATGCAACAATTGCTTTTTATTAACAAGTTCATTTTAATGTTTGATCTAAATGTAACACTGTGTCAGTTTCGCTGACAAAATACTTAATCCTATATTATATATCATAGACTCGAATCAAAATTCCTGCCGCAAGAATGCATCTGAATAAAACACAAAATAAATGCATTCTAAAAATTTTTTTTTTTGATAACAAAAATTGACAAAAAGAACTGTAAATTGATATTTACCTTCTGTTTTCATGGGACTGAAAAAAAAGCAAGTAGAAAATGCATAAGATTAGGTAGATGTTGTGTTTTATACGATAACATAATGGTATACGATTTTTTATTATGTTTTATATTAGTTTATTTTAGATATTATATTGGATTTACTTAGAGACTAGTTGGAATATGTAGGCGAAATGTCTGGGATGTTGTTAACATCTTGCATACGCATTGAGTTTATGAAAAAATAATCAAATATATAGAAACGTTAATTATCTTGCGATGAATTTAACCACTACACCGTTGCATGGCGCTACATGCCTGGATTTGTATGTTGCCGTAACCAGGATTTCCACAGTACATGGTGGTTGTATAATACGCAAACGTCCTTTGCATTCAGTGTGCTAAATCATTATTCATATATGTGAATAAACATCGACATGAGTTATATATTTGCATACATGCATGTCGGTGATCCATCGACGACACTACAATAATGGGACGAGCCGCATCCTTCCAAACTTTCCAGGAATAAACTACAAACTTGTGCTTCATCGTTTACAGATGTGTTGGTAACTGGAAGTATATATAACGTACCTGTTTTATCCTTATATGACAAGGTTAACAGTATCTATAGTTATGCCTTAAACCTAACGCATTTAAACCCCAGGGATAGCATTTTATAAGTTAAAAATAATTGTGTATTTTATTATTATAGTGTATGGATATTTTTTCCCAATCAACAAGACATTTGGTATTTTCCTCCATGATAAATTCTTTGAAAGAAAACATTTTTTTAAAAAAATCGATTTCTACAACTTGTTAAAAAATCATTTCTGAGACAAAATAGTTTTATTTATTAGAGTAATTAATTGATTATATGGTCAATAAACATGCAACATTTGAAAATAATCTTATTTTGTTGAGTATATATTGTTAATACAGAACGCTTTGTAAGTCATGACTTGGTATGTATTTGTTAAATGGCCGTTAATGCGCATGTTGCTGAAAGCAGTATAGTGTACTAATTCGTTCTAAAGTCAGACATATAACTTTATTATCACGCTATTTTTACTACTTAGACGATCGTTTTAGTTGCACTTATGACTTTTTCCCGATGAAGGCAAAATTAAAATTCCAATAGAGGTCATACCATAACAAAGTGATTTATGATTGATGGATGTTAAGCAGATTCATTTTTCAGTATACAAATGTTGTTTTTACAAAGCAATATTCAGTACAAGAAAACAAACACGATCCTTTTCTATGTATAATAAATAACAAGGTTTACCTGTGACATTGTTAATCTCAACAGAAGACGCGGAAACGGTTTTATTTTGTATTGTTATTGTGTTTTGTCCACTGACTATACCAATGTTGGCATTTGTTAACTCTGCTGCCGTCTCTGGACTGTCCTCATACTCAACGTCGTATTCTACTATCAAGCTGCCTTTTCTGAAACATTAACAAGTAAATTGGATAGTTATTATATAAATAGTAGCCCTATATCATATGTATAAAGCAGTGTACATTATAGTACAAGTAATTAAATTGGATAGTTATTATATAAATAGTAACCCTATACCATATGTATAAAGCAGTGTACATTATAGTACAAGTAATTAAATTGGATAGTTATTATATAAATAGTAGCCCTATACCATATGTATAAAGCAGTGTACATTGTATTATATATATTTGCTAACCAAACATTCCTGTATGTGCTAGAGTGTCAGCTAGTGATCACTTTATGGTTGCTGCATGTTTAATGCTATCGACCAACCACATTTATGGCGCTCTTGAAATTAGAAATGATGACATTGAAAATATTCGTTTCAACAATTTAATAAATATTGTATTGTTCAATAATGTGTTCATAATATATATCCTAAAAGTAAAATGACAGTTCATGAGATATGAACGACATCATTTCATGATAAGTATGTTTAATGCTACGTCACAAATGTTAATCTAACTATTTTACATATGCTAATGTTGATTAATTGACTCTTTACATGTGTTGACATTATGACATTATGGTTTTATTTACCTGAGTCTGCGTATCCCAATTGCCTTGATTTTTGCACCCATGAACTTTTTGTAGTGGAACCGAAGCTGTATGAATGAAAGCAGAACAAAAATATGTTAATATTCTAGCACATGCATGTGTGCGTATGTGTCGGAAAGCACCATCAATATGTGCGAATTTAATATTGCATAGAAGTATGCTACGTGATGAAGATATGTAAACAAATGTCTTTAAAGAAAAACAAGTGAACATATTTTTCCTATACGTTGTGAAATAGGAAGCGGTTTCTAATCAGCTCATATTTAAACGAACCGACACGGCAATGCTAACATAAATGTTATAATTGTTACCTCGTAAAATATAACACTAAGTTTTCAGTGTTGCTTTACTGATATATCTATACTCTGAATCTTATTCACCGCTTTGCCAACCAGTAACACCACGTACTTGTAATTGTCCTATATTGATATACAAGTAATTGTATAACATCTCATCGCAACAATAAATAATACCAAGTTTTAAGAGCGTTCCATTAACTTAATTTCATTTCATATGACAGTTCTCTTTATCTGCTTCATGTACTTCGATATCCCTGTACTACAGCTCATCTTTATGACAACAAGTATCACCAAGTCTAGGAAGTTGTCCGATACCGATATAGCTGTACTAATCTCACATCTGTGACAAGTATCACCAACTCTAGGAAGTTGCTCGATACCGTTATAACTGTACTAATTCTCACATCTTTGACAACAAGTATCACCAAGTCTAGGAAATTGTCCGATACCGTTATAACTTTACTAAATCTCACATCTTTGATAACAAGTATCACCAACTCTAGGAAGTTGTATGATATCGTTATAACTGTACTAAATCTCACATCTGTGACAACAAGTATCACCAAGTCCAGGAAGTTTACGATACCGTTATAACTGTACTAAATCTCACATCTGTGACAACAAGTATCACCAACTCTAGGAAGTTGTACAATATCGATATAACTACTAAATCTCACATCTTTGACAACAAGTATCATCAAATCTAGGAAGTTGTACGATATCGTTATAACTGTACTAAATCTCAAATCTGTGACAATAAGTATCACCAAGTCTAGGAAATTGTACGATACCGTTATAACTGTACTAAATCTCACATCTGTGACAACAAATATCACCAAGTCTAAGAGGTTGTACGATACCGTTATAACTGTATTAATCTCACACCTGTGAATACAAGTATCACCAAGTCTAGGAAGTTGCCCGATACTGATATAATTGTACTAAATCTCAAATCTATGACAACAAGTAACGCTAAGTCTAGGAAGTTGTACGATACCGTTATAACTGTACTAAATCTCACATCTGTGCCAAAACGTAACACTAAATCTTTGTAGTTGTAACAGTAACTCATTCTTATGACAACAGCAAACACAAAGTCTAGGAAGTTGTCCATTACCAATATAGCTGTACGAAATCTCACATCTGTTACAAGAAACACCAAATCTTGGTAGTTTTCCTATATCGGTATATGTACTAAAGCTCACCTCTATGATAACCACTAACAATAAGTCTTGGTAACTTTGACTGTTCTCGTTATTAAAGTCCACAGCTCTAATTGTGATTGAAAAGACAAGCACAATGAACACTTTGCGTATTCCTGAAAATATACAACAATTTACTTACAGTTTGGAGACACTTTTACACAGAGCGACTTATTTACTTTCGGACGCCGTTTATTAATTTACGGAAATACACGATATATTCATGAGTGCAAGGTAAATCCTAACGCATAATTCTATGAGCATGACGCCGTGTGGCATAAGTAATACGATAGTATGTCGGTGCTCAGGACATCATTAACTGAATGTCCACTTTTATTAAGAAAAATAACGTTATACATGAATGTAAAATGAAGATATTTTTAAAAATTGAAAATGTGTTTACAAAAATGTTTTACCTGGTTTAAGAGTTGTTGTTGTTGCTGTTGTCATCGTCGTCGCTGTTGTCGTTGTCGTCGTTGTTGTCGTTGTCGTTGGTGTTGTTGTCGTTGTCGTTGGTGGAATTGTCGTTGTCGTTGGTGTTGTGGTCGTTGGTGTTGTTGTCGTTGTCGTTGGTGTTGTGGTCGTTGGTGTTGTGGTCGTAGTCGTTGGTGCTGTAGTCGTAATCGTTGGTGCTGTTGTCGTGGTCGTTGGTGCTGTAGTCGTTGTCGTTGGTGTTGTTGTCGTTGCTGTTGAAATCGTTGTCGTTGGTGTTGTAGTCGTAGTCGTTGGTGTTGTTGTCATGGTCGTTGATGTTGTTGTCGTTGTCGTTGGTGCTGTTGTCGTTGGTGTTGTGGTCGTGGTCGTTGGTGTCGTTGTCGTTAGGGTCGTGGTCGTTGGTGTGGTGGTCGTTGTCGTTGGTGTTGGGATCGTGGTCGTTGGTGTTGTGGTCGTTATCGTTGGTGTTGTAGTCGTTGGTGTTGTAGTCGTGGTCGTTGGTGATGTTGTCGTGGTCGTTGGTGTTGCTGTGGTAGTCGTTGGTGTTGTTGTCGTTGGTGTTGTAGTCGTTGTCGTTGGTGTTGTAGTCGTGGTCGTTGGTGTTGTTATCGTGGTCGTTGGTATTGTTGTAGTAGTCGTTGGTGTTGTGGTCGTTGATGTTGTTGTCGTTGATGTTGTTGTCGTTGGTGTTGTTGTCGTTGGTGTTGTTGTCGTGGTCGTTGGTGTTGTCATAGTCGTTGGTGTTGTTGTCGTTGGTTTCGTTGACGTTGGCGTTGTTTTCGTTGGTGTTGTTAGTGTTGTTATTGTGGTCGTTGGTATTGTAGTCGTGGTCGTTGATGTTGTAGTCGTTGGTGTTGTAGTCGTTGTCGTTGGTGTTGTAGTCGTTGGTGTTGTAGTCGTTGTCGTTGGTGTTGTAGTCGTGGTCGTTGGTGTTGTTGTGATAGTCGTTGGTGTTTTGGTCGTTAATGTTGTTGTCGTTGGTGTTGTAGTCGTGGTTATTGGTGTTAATGTCGTGATCGTTGGTGTTGTTGTCGTTGTCGTTGGTTTTGTTGTCGTTGGTGTTGTTGTCGTTGTCGTTGGTGTTGTTGTCGTGGTCGTTGGTGTTGTAATCGTGGTCGTTGGTGTTGTAGTCGTTGGTGTTGAAGTCGTTGTCGTTGGTGTTGTAGTCGTTGGTGTTGTTGTCATAGTCGTTGGTGTTGTGGTGGTTGTCGTTGTAGTCGTTGTCGTTGGTGTTGTTGTCGTTGTCGTTGGTGTTGTTGTCGTAGCAGTTGGTGTTGTGGTCGTTGTCGTTGGTGTTGTAGTCGTTGTCGTTGGTGTTGTTGACGTTAGTGTTATTGTCGTTGTTGTTGGTGTTGTGGTCATTGTCGTTGGTGTTTTTGTTGTTGGTGTTGTAGTCGTTGTCGTTGGTGTTGTAGTCGTTATCGTTGGTGTTGTTGACGTTGGTGTTGTAGTCGTTGTCGTTGGTGTTGTTGTCGTTGGTACTGTAGTCGTTGTCATTAGTGATGAACCGATTATCGCTGGGTCGGCGACAATCAGTTGGTTGAGAGTATATCGGCGATAATCGATTTCCAATTCTGAGATCGGCGACGTCGTGCTGATATTTCCTGTAGTTCCCGCTCTTTTCTGGTCTTTCTGGTAATTTCGTTTAGCCAAGGGAGATAACCCAAGAACGCAGACTACACGCCATGAATCGCAACAATAACGAAGCGGCGGAATTATTCCCATATCCAGGTGCAAAAGCCAGATCCATGGTGTGGAACCATTTTAAATTCAAGAAGAACCACAATGGCGACATTGATATATCTAGAGCTGTGTGTTCTATTTGTAGGAAGGAGTATTCTAACAAAGGTTGGTTGAAAAAAGTGGGTGGGGTAATTGTGCAAAGATTCTGCCAACATGATACGACATTATTAAGTTACTAACGCTAAAGTAAGCTATTCTCAAAATAATTTATCACTGCAGTGTTCTTTCCATTTTATTTTGATCAAATTTTCGTTTTATTCTGAAATAATTTGCCAAGACATCAAATAGTGTAGAAGCTATGACCCATTATTTCGTGCCGATTAAAGGGAACATATCTGGTATAAATTTTATCATATGAAAATGGGCAATGGATCATTGACATGTTGAACATATTCTGCTGAGAAACTGAGAGCCTTGCTTTTGTCATTTTATTACGATTATGAAATTATCATCATAATTATAATTAATCATTATAATAAACTATTTATGATGTTTCTTTATTTACAGGCAATACCACAAACCTCATGTCTCATTTGAAGTTGGATCATAAGCATCTTCTGTCCGAGCAAAAGGAACAGGCACAACCAAAAATAGACTCAACCATCAAGCGTGCCTTTGGGAGTGGTGGAACTGGGAAGTTGTCTACTGAGAAAAAAGCGAAGCTGGATGATTTGCTTATGCAAGTGATGGTGGACAAGGCCCTGCCATTGAGTCTTCTAGATCATCCAATTTTCCGCACCTTTATTGTCGAATTAGAGCCAAGGTATCAAATGAGCAGCAGATTTACTTCCATTAATTACATATAATCCTAAATGAAATTTTGGAACAAATAAGTGCCAAATTGCCAATTGATCTTGTTCTACTTTGTTGAAGTTTGTTCCATTTTATTCCTGGGCATAAAACTAATTAATATGACTTTAAATTAAACATTTGCCAAATAAGAAATTACCTTTTACTTGATTAATATTAATGTAAACATTTAACTAACATTTGTCCTGCTGAAAACAGATTTACAAGATTTTGCTAACAGTAGACTCAGATGAGTCAGCTCCTACATCCTTATTTTATGTGTCAATATATAAAATATATCTATTTATATAATCATAGTAGGTAGTAGAGTTTGGAATAAATATTCATGAGGGCATGGGTTAAGAAACTTCTCATCTGCTCAGTTTTAGTAAGCAACATTTTGATAAATGTTGGCCGTTTCATTTTATTTATTTTTTCTTGGTGCCATAATTGTTAAAATCACACTCACTCAGACACTCAGTAACTATCATTTCTGAATAACAATATGGGCAACAACTTGACAATGAAACTGCAGCATCCAAACAGGTTCCGCACTTTACTGTTTGGCGTTTGCCACTCATTAATATCTACTATCTGGTACGGTGACTTGCCTGACAAACAATGTTGGCCCAGATCATATACTGCATTTTCAATGCAGCATTTGCTCTGGGTATGTATGTAATGTCATTTGGTTGGAAATCCCATAGTAAGGCTCATTTAAAAAAGTAACTTTTAATATTTTTTCTAAATGCATGTTTTTCAGGTATGCTCTCCCATCAAAGAAATCTGTGGTAAAATGTATGGAGGGAAAGGCATCAGAGATGAAGGACAAGATTGCAAAAGATGTAGCTGGCCAGCAGGTTAGCTTGACCCATGATGGATGGACAAGCATAAGTACACAAAGCTTTGATACGGTAACATGTCATATGATTAATGATAACTGGGAGTTGAAAAGTGCGGTTCTGCAAACCAAGAAAATCGAAGGACAGCATACAGGTGAACATATCGCAGAAAATCTGCAGCAAACAATTGATGGTTGGGGACTGACTCCAGCAGTCATCACTACTGACAATGCAGCAAATGAAGTTAAAGCTGTAAAGTTACTTGGCCTCACAAGGTTTGGTTGTTTTGGCCACAGAATAAATCTAATAGTGAAGAAATCACTTCAGGTACCCTATTTGTCAAACCTGTTGAAGAAAGGCAGAAGTATGGTTACATTTTTCCACAAGTCATCATCAGCCTCTGATCTGTTAATTCAAAATCAGAGGATTGTGTACTCTTCTTCCCCCGAGTTGATCGGCCATCGACTGATAATGGACTGTCCAACAAGATGGAACAGCACTCTTGACATGTTGATCCGTCTTTTGGAACAGACACCAGCTGTTACGAATGTGGCGAGTGTAAATGAAAATCTGTCCAAGACAGCCACAAATACTATCAAGGCAAATGTGTACACCTTTGAAGAACAAACTGTTTTACAAGATGTTGTCAAAGTTTTAAAAAGCTTCAAGAAAGCTACAACTATCCTGTGTTGTGAAAATACTCCTTCTATTCAATATGTTTGTGCCATAACGGAAAAACTTCAGAGGTGTATACTTGCCACTGAAGAGGACAATGAAACAGTGCAAACCATGAAGGAAATAATGAGGACTGAAATGATTAAGCGTACTGAGACTGAGGACATTAGCTTGCTGGCAGCGATTCTCAACCCAGACACAAAGAATTTGGGGTTCCTAGAAGAAAATGAGAAAGAAAAAGCCATTGAGCTGTTAAAGCAAAGAGTCTATGAGCAGACTGTGTTAGTTAAAAAGGAGCAGGCAGATTCAACTGCCACACCTGTAAGTGTTCCAGAGTTGCCAAATTTACCATCTCTGCCAGAGGAAGATACTGATAGCAGCAGTCAGCCCAATGAAGATGAACCAGTTTCCAAAAAGTCTAGAATAGTCTGCTCAGACTCGGTGGACTGGTTAAGTGATGTGTGCATCGTAGGTGAATCATCTGTTCCAATGGCTGACTTGATAAGAGAAGAACTGGATAGATATCTTCGTTCTGAGAGAAAAGAAACAGATTCCAACCTTACTCTTCTTCAGTGGTGGAAAGAAAATGAATATCAATATCCGAGGATATCGAGAATTGCCAAGTCAGTTTTGGCTGTGCCTGCAAGCTCGGTGCCGTCAGAGAGAGTTTTTAGTCTTGCTGGGAACATAGTCAGCAAAAAACGTGCCCGTATGAAACCAGAACTTGTGGACATGCTAATATTCCTGAAGATGAATAGAAAAACATATTGGTGATAATTATTTAACATGGACATGTGGAATCTGATCAGTGTCTATAGCAACAGTATAGGTCCAGATCAGATGTTTCATTTTCAATGCAGCAGCCTATTTTTTTCTCACTGTTTGAGATGTCCTATGGTTGAAAATATTAGGTTTTAAAAAAGCAAAACGGAGAACTTTTCTGAAAAAGAGAACTTTATTACACATTATGCACTGTCACATTTTTTATGTTTTACAAAACCAGTTAAAAAGATTAAAATATTAATCTGATGTTTCTAGTTTTTATCAGTTTATGATAACTTGATAAGGGTAACTCATTTCCTTCTGTATACTTTTGAAATCATTTCAAAATGTTTGGAATCACACAACATCATACATTATGTGGGGCCTATATTTGGATCGAAACTGTTTTGACAGCTTATTTTTAATTATATTTAGTATACAAAAGAGAGAAAGAGTTTAAATTTCAAATTGTGTAGGTGGCATCTGTGCATGCAACAGCAAAGTACCTAAAATGAAATTGGTCGAACCGATTATTAACCGATTATCTAATCGGTTAGGGCTTCCGATTAATTGGATTAATCGGTTTTAATTTTTTGAACCGATTCCAATCACTAGTAGACGTTGTCGTTGGTGTTGTTGTCGTTGGTGTTGTTGTTGTTGTGGTCGTTGGTGCTGGTGTTGTTGTCGTTGAGGTTGTGGTTGTAGTTGTAGTAGTTGTTGTCGTTGCACAAGTTTCACAACACAGTGCCTTGGTGCTTTCGGAATAAGAGTCACAGGAAGCAGCATCGCATCTAGTTGCCTTGTCTCCATATAGACAATCTGTCAAATATATTAACAAAATTGTCGTTACTCTCCAAATTGATAAAATAAATAAATGTTATGTTTACCAAAACAAAGAGAATAAAACTATTTGAAGCTTTTTTAAGCATTTTATGCTTTCTTACTTAAATATACTCATATAAGAATTTATTGTAATTATGTTGATATCGACTAAATCCAGCAAATACTGAAACTGATTAGACCATGCTCATCAAAACTTACTAATGTTACTTAAATATTGGTATTACTTACCAAAATATCAATGTCAACTATTCCCATGTTAATATATTAACTTGCTTAAAATTTTTAATATTAACTGATCCCTATGTACGAGCATTAATTGACACAAAAGTATCAATGTTAATGCGTCTTCAATCGACTCTAGAATATGAATAACAAGAGCTGTCGGAGGGACAGCGCGCTCCACTATTCGAAAATTTGTCACAAAAGTACACATTTGATTAAGACTGGCGACAAATCCAAGCAATAAAAGAGTTATCTAACTAAAGTCTTTCAAAATTGACAATATTGAGTAGGTCTTATAACTGCAATAGCTTGTATGAAGTTTCAATATTATGACTGCTGAGTTATAAAATTTCTAAGTCAAAAAAAGGCCATTCTTTACAAAATATCTGGCAAAAGTTATCCCACTTGATTAATTTAGTTGGTTTTATGACTTCAAAGCCATATGTAAAGTTTCAG
Organism: Panopea generosa; assembly: GCA_029582155.1. Lineage (NCBI taxonomy): Eukaryota > Metazoa > Mollusca > Bivalvia > Adapedonta > Hiatellidae > Panopea > Panopea generosa. Next base: position 20,857,851 of record CM055896.1, on the reverse strand, counting down.
TCAAATACATTGTGTGGTTGGTGTGAGTACTTGCACGCAAAACTTCAACATAAAATTCCAAGTCAAACAAGGGAAATAATTTGTAATATATTCATGTAAGAATTATCTAACTTAGTTATTTTAGTAGGTTTGATGACTGGAAAGTCTTGTGTGGAGTTTTATCAAAAAAAATGAGTGAGATATTGACTCGATGGTACTTGGTACTTGCTCGCAAAATATTATCCAAATATTATAAGTCAAACAAGGGCAAAAATATGCATTACATTCCTGCAAGAGTTATCAAACTTAGTTATTGTAGTAGAGTTGATGGCTGGGAAGACTTGTGTAAAGTTTCAATCAAATACATTGAGTGGTTGGAGAGAAATAAGTCAAACACGGGCAATATTTTGTATTATATTCATGAAAGAGTTATCTAACTTTGTTACTGTAGTAGGGTTGATGACTGAAAAATCAAATACATTGAGTAGTTGGTGAGATATTGATTTGATGGTACTTGCACGCAAAACTTTAACCAGCATTTCAAGGTATAAAAAGGGTAATTATTTGCGTAATGACCATGCAAGAGTTATTTAACTTCGTATTGTAGTAGGGTTGTTGACTGGAATGGCCTGTGTAAAGTTCCAATCAAATACATTGAGTGGTTATGGAGATATGGACTTGATGGTACTAACACGCAAAACTTTAACCAGCATTTCTCAGTCAAACAAGGGCAATAATTTGCATTATATTAATGCAAGAGTTGTCTAACTTAGTAACTGTAGTAGGGTTGATGACTGGGAAGACTTGTGTAACGTTTCTATCAAATACATTTAGTGGTTGGTGAGATATACACTTGATGGTACTTGCACGAAAAACTTTAACTAGATTTTCTCAGTCAAACAAGTTCAATAATTGCATTATATTCATGCAAAAGTTACCTAACTTAGATGGGTTGATGACTGGAAAGGCTTGTGTAAAGTTTCGAGTCAATACATGCAATGGTTACTGAGATAGGGACTTGCATGCAAAACTTTAACCAATGTGTGACGCCGACGCCGACGCCTGGGTGAGTAGAATATCTCTCTTATTCTTCGAATAGTCGAGCTAATAACTGATACAATATTAACAGTATTAACTGATTAAAAAAAATCAATACTTAAATGATTTCAATATACACGAGCAGGGTCATATTGGCTTAGTCGGCAGTTCGTCTGACTATTAACCCATGGGTCGTGAGTTTGAATCCCAACACGACCTCAGTCTTAGTGATGATTTATATACGACATTGCGTCTCATTAGCATTCCTTTCTCACCGCTTATTCAAGTGGACAAATATCAGTTACTTGCGGAGATATACTTGAATACTGGTTAACCTTCAAGAAAACAGTGGTTAGGTTAACTGATTGTCTGTTAACACTCGAGGGCATAAGCATAACGCTTTAACATTCATTCAAGCAATCAATTTACTGGTATTAATCGACCCTAAAATATAGATAATGAATATTAATATTAGAAAAAGAAGCGTCGAAAATATATCCCTATCACGATTAAACACTACCTCAGTCTTGACACGTGTATATCTGTCATATACGTTATATAACAGATTCACAATAAATAAACACCAAGCAAAGAACCGGAATTTATACACTCGAGTAATCTTCAATTATTTTATTTTAGTATTCTAACGAGTCTGTGTATATGATATAGGTCAAACATCTCTTTATGGCAAATACAACTCTGTGTATATGATATAGGTCAAACATCTCTTTATGGCAAATACAAGTCTGTGTATGCATCAAATCAAATTTTATACATATGCATCTTATACATATGACATATACTATAGTACTGGTCTATATGACATATACTATAGTACTGGTCTATATGTCATATACTATAGTACTGGTCTATATGTCATATACTATAGTACTGGTATATATGAAATATACTATAGGACTGGACTATATGACATATAATATAGTACTGGTCTATATGACATATACTATAGTACTTGACTATATGTCATATACTATAGTACGGGTCTATCTAGATATCAAATAAGTTATATTAAATTAGACGTTCAAATAAAAGGATTCTTTTAGTTTTCATATAACTTATGGTGTCAATCTACATTTGAAAATTACAAAATGAAAATAGAAATAAATAATTTACATTTTTATCACTGTGACAGATAACCAAGGCCTCAAAGATGAGGAAGACAAAGCTACCTCCATCTTGTACATCTGTCGCTATAAAAAAACTACCTCAATATTGTATATTCGCCGCGATAAAACAACTACCTAAATATTGTACACCCGCTGCGTTAAAAAACAACGTCAATCTTGTACATCTGTCGCTATAAAAAAACTACCTCAATATTGTACATCCGCCGCGATAAAAACTACCTCAATATTGTACATCCCCCTCGATAAAAACTACCTCAATATTGTACATCCGCCTCGATAAAAACTACATGTACCTCAATATTGTAATTCCGCCGCGAAAAAAAATACTTCAATATCAGTGTTTATTTAGTGTAACTGCAGTTACTACTGCTATTCTATAACCGTTCCTGTAATCTGATTCGTTTGGTAAACGAGTTTTTTCTGATCCAAAGTATGTGATATACGGCAAACATTTTAAAACAAATACAAATTTTAACTGTACGCTGTTGTTTCCTTTATCCCATTTCTTTCAAATCAGCTGTACACCATGCCTCATGCCTATGGTATTTCAGAGACAATGACTAGAAGCAAATCGAAATTATATGAACGCATTATTCCAATTATCATATAGACCGTTGCAAAGAAAGTAAGTATAATATAACAAACGAGAGACCTTCCGTATAAAGATATCAGTGGTGTTACGCAGAAACAGCGCCTTGGCCCGCTCAACCACTGACGACCCTATTGTCATGGAAAACATCACAGTTTTGCAAAGAGCTTTAAATGTTATTAAAGGTAATTGTAGTTACAATCTAGCATGAACGCCGTAAAAACGATCATTTTCTATTGGTATACTATAATTATAAGTTATTATTGTCATTGGCCTAATTTGAAGGAATCTAAAAGTATTATGTTCTTCCAATGCATAAAAACAATAAACCGCCTATCGAAATGCTTATAATTTGTCTTCAAACTTAAAGATAATACTTAACTTTCAGACATCCTAACTTATAATTGCAAAAAGATAATGAATTAAACCAATTATTATAAACTTTGTTTACGTCTCTGATAACCTTATATTCATATTTTCACTATACTGTTGTAATATTTGTATTGGCTATAAACACGCACGTGCTGTTTTGTGCCTAATAAAACATGCGTTTGTTTGTTTGTTTGTTTGTTTGTTTGTTTGTTTGTGTGTCTGTTTTTTTATCTGCGTGACTAGGAACATTACGATATCTGTCACATAAACCTAATATCAGGGTAACTTACAAAATTACAAAATAAATTATGTTGGTTTAATTACCATTCAGTTCAACCAAAACATACACATACCTGGTATGCTTAGTGCTCTTTCTGGACAAGACTGACAACACAAGCCATCGTTACTGTAGCATGACCACAACTCTAAACCGGCACACCAGCTGGCCTTGTCGCCGTACTCACAATCTGTTAAAATGTAAACAGATAAATGAGAAAGATGCAACCATTCTAGTTTGAATAAATAATTAATATTAACTCGTGACAGTGACAATGTTGTTTTTCAAGTGTGGGTGTGTCAAAACAAACTTTATGAAGATTGCTTGATAGCAATTTAATCCAGGTGATATTATCTCAAAACCTCATATACAACGCGTTATTGTAACATAACCTCAACTCTAAACCGACACACCAGCTGGATTTGTCGCCGTACTCACAGCCTGTATGGAATAAATGTATAAACATATAAATAAACGAAAACTATGTGACCAGTCTATCACTGAACATATGTTTCTGAAATTTAGTCATAACGACACCATAACGCCTGACACGTTTTATATTCATTCCGATATTATAATTCACTGGCGTGTTCAGTCATTCTAAAAGTACTCGCCATGAAACGAAATACACTTTCTGTCTTCCCACGAATGAAAATATACTTTAAAAGTCATGTAGAATGTTTAAGATAGAGCACTAACGTATGTGTTGGTTTAATTATTATTCAGTTCAACCAAAATGCACATGTACCTGATATATTTAGTGCTCTGTCAGGACAAGACTGGCAACAATTGTCATCGTTACTATAGCAATCGCCCAAAGCCATACTGTCACACCAGCTGACTTTATCCCCGTACTTGCAATCAGCACGGTAAAATGTAACATATAAATGAGAAAGATCCGACCATTCTAGTTTAGGTAAACAAATACTTCTTAATATAAATCTAAAGAGACACACGAAAATGATTATATTTGTTTGGCTAATGTGTGTGCATCCAATCAAGCTTTATAAACTATTAGATGTCACTAATTTTGATAATCTGAGTTAACAAGTTGGCTGCTTTTAAGAAGCATCCGATGGCTAGGTCTTATAAAAGATGTGGCAATTATCCTTGAACAGGGTACTAGATATATTGGTGATACAAAATCCCGACACGGTTCCGATGTAACATTAAATTTTGACCCCGTTGAAAATTGACACTTGTCACATTTTAAAATTAAATTCTGATCAAAACAGTCGTTGAAAACTGATCAGTATTAAAGGGGTTTTTAACGGTTTGTTAAATATTCACACCGCATGACTGCTGTCGCATGTTGCAACAATTAAACATAACCCTTGGTAAGCTTTGTTACGATCGGTTGCTATGATTACAAATGGTTGCTATAGCAGTAAGTGATAATAACAAAAGAATAACAATTCCTTTTAAATTGACATTGACAAAATCCATGCGAACCATTTGATATAATCATATCATCATATAATACAAGGCAATTCCCTTTAATAGCAATGTACAATCTGCATTCTTGTTTATGTTTAAGCTTTTAAAATATATTATCATATTACAAAAAGGTAATAAAATGGAACGAAAATAGGAAGGTATTGGAAGAAAAACAAGACCGTAAGACAGCTAGCTGGACTGATTCGCACTGCTTTGTCAATAAATACTAAATACCTGACCAAGTTATATTATTTGTTACACACATGCACTTTTCACACACAAGTGAGTGTTATTAAGTTTTGGATATATCTGTTTCTAAGTTATTAAACGTTTTAAGTGAGGAAAGAAGTCTAACCAAGATTTTTGTTTGTGGTTTGTGGTTGACACTGCATCTCTTAGTGTAACAAAAATATTGTGTTACACTAAGGGGTTTATGTGACATATTGTTGCAGTGTGTAACACAATATCTGTTTAAAAATTATACTTATTTTTTATGCAACGACATTGAAATTTGGGGGGTGGGTGGGGGGGGGGGGGGGGTGGAAAGGGATAATGTGCTTCAAATTTATTTTGTTACTTATTTTCTTACACTAATGTTTGCGGTTATAAATAAGCCTTAGTATACTTATCGCCAAAATACGATTGTCTCATCAAATCACATCCATATAAAACTTATTTTGTTACATTCAGAGTTGTGGTTATCAGCTTTAATCTTTAATATAATTTAAAAAAAGCTACATAATAGTTGATTTAAAGTGTCTAGAAACAGCCACATAATTTTCGTACTGTTTTTCAACTGTCCAAAAACTGCTAACCCTAAACCCTACCCATTCGTGTGTGCGGACGGACGAACATGCACAACACCATATGTCCCCATTGCTATATCACACGTGTTATCACCAATGAAACAACGTATCTACAGCATAGCGGTCGTTGTGATATATAGCGTATATCAACATTTTTTCGGTTATAATTCACACTTTATATCCACAAGAACATCCGAATTTATTATAGCAGTTTTCAATCTTGAAATGTGGTCCGGCCCACTATTCGTTCGGTTTCCAATTGTTTGTGATCAGATTTTAACGAGGGTCAATTTTACACGTGAGGGTGGGTCATTAAATAACGGTCGAGGTCAGTTTTTAATGTTAAAAATGGATCACTCATCCGTTGAAATGTGACCCATTTCATGTTACACCGGCTGACACAGCGAATTCCCGGCTGAAGGTGTGAAAATATGTCACACCGGTAAACTATCTTTTATTTTAAATTTCTGTTGTTTTGAGTAAAAAAACAACTGTAGCTGTTTAGTTTCATTATTTTTCCATTGTTATGGGTTCAGCATATTATTATAATTGAGTACATTCGTGGTTATTTGATAATTATTAACATTAAATCAGTGGGAATCTGTCAGAAACGGCGATAAATTGTCAAAAAAGATTAGTTTCAAGACCTCATTTAAGCAAGATTTTAGAAAATTCCTTGATTTAAGGCATTTTCATTAGTCCCTGATTAAAAATGCAAAGAACAATCCATAGTGATCTCAATAAGTACATTTAAACGTCACAATCAATTATTACACACACAGCATTTAAACTTTCCTTTTAGCCGAAAAGTGATCGGAACAGCCGGAATATGACCAGGTTTTAATATCAATACTGGTTTGTACGTTCCCATAATGCACTGCTTAGAGGGCGACCTCAATATGGCAGCGCCCAGAGTCAATTTCTTAACTGGCCCTTATATAGGGTTCGGTCGCTCATGCCACCTAACCAAAAATATAGAAATATATTTAACACTTTTTGCCATACATGTAGAAAACCACATAATTATTGTACAATTGTACACGTGTTATAATCATTCATATATAAGACACTGTAACTGGCAGGTTCAATCGTTCTCAAAGTCCTCACCATGGAACGAAATACACCTTCTGTATTCCCATGAAAAATATACTTTAAAAGTCATGTGGAATTGAAGCGATAGAGCACTGAACTGCACCCGACAGTTCCAAATTGTTATCGTCTATGTCCACTCTTTAGTGCCGGGAAGAGGAAGAAGTCACATGATGCCAAATTCGGGAGTCCACATAGAAAAGTAAGTGATGTTTCGCCGAGACCCTTCGTTTGATCACTTAGCAACGGAGACCCTATTTTCAAATCAAACATTATAGGAACATTGCTAGATCTTTAGCATAAACTTAATAACAGGATAAGTTGACGTGGTGTTACAAAATACATTAAGTGTGTTCGATTGAATATCATTCAGTTCAACCAAAACGTACATATACCAAGTATACTAAGTGTGCTGTCTAGACAAGACTGGCAACACTCGTCATCATTATTGTAACATGAAATCAACTCCAAACCGACACACTAGCTAGATTTGTCGCCGTACTCTGTCTACTTTAAACAAATACTTAATATACATTTAAAGAGACACAATACAATGATAATATTGGTTTTGCTAGTGTGTGTACATCATGTTACTTTATAGACATTAACCAATGACTATGTCGCAATTTTATCATGGTAATATTATCTTAAAACTTCATATAGAATGTATACTATGCATTATTTTAGTTTCGTATAATTTCTAGCGTCACTCTTATTTGCATACGTTGAGATAAAAAAATATAGGAACATTTTTATACTTTTTGTCGTAGACTACCAAATATGTACAGAAACAACAGAATCGATAATAATTCTTTCCAATAGCGAACCGAAATAAACAGTCTGCATGTATAGTTAAATGTTGCATTTTTCAATTAATTGAAATAATTATATTAATGGAATTAAGTTAGTATGCATCATCATGTCTTGTTTACGTGTGTTGTGTATGTGTTGTTTGTGTATGTGTTGTTTGTGTGTTATGTATGTGTTGTTTGAAGAGAAGGAATCTTATACGTAAATATTTTACAACCATATTATTTTATGAGACTTTATTTAAATTATCTGATTTCAAGACAATTCTTTGTGCATACTTTGTTTATAACGCAGAAAAATAAAATAACTATATTAAAAGATACATTCTTTATCATACTAATTTACAATTATTGCTAAATGACTTTTGCTGTCTTTGCAACACTACATTTGCATCGCTATTGTCCATATTATTTATATTGTAAAGTTGTAAAAAATGCTTTCCTTGACCGAATTCCAAATGCAAAACATTTTACTGACCACTGTAAATATATTATACCCTAATACCCGATGCCTATAGATCTACATGATATTAATGATACATTTATGAAACCGAAATCCCCACAACTGAGACTCGCGCCCTGTACAAGTTATTCAATAATCAACATGTAATGAAAGCAAGTTTTGCTCGATACTTTATATTAATAAAAAGGAGAATGTTGAACTTCGTTTTGTGAACAAACTTTTGTAATTATCACGCTTTCAATTTGTTTTATGTTTTAAAGAATGCGTGCTGGTGAATAATTATATAGTTATCACGGCTAGTAACTTAAGATAAAAAGAAGGAAAATTCATCGTTTAACCTGTTATAAAGAATGTTGAGATAATTATCGATGGTATGTGAAATGAAACACACCGATGTGACAAGGGCCCCGAATGTGCGTCCGAGCCACACGGGGACGTTTGCAGGCTGACTTTATCAATAAAATAAAATCACATGTTTCTTCTGTTAAAAATATATTTTTCAGCTTTTATTTAACGAAGACAAAAAAGTGTAAAATAAGCCAAATACGTTATGGGACTTTATCTAAACGAGAAACAGTTGAAATTACCGGTGACGAGTCTAATATAATAATCTTAGATACGTTTTTAAAAAGAATCAAATTCAACATCTGTTTTATCTTACTTCCACCAAAAACATGTTTAACTTCATACATTACCTGTACGACCGATATTGTTTTGTTGATGTACTTGGCACGAAACACAGCATTCGTAGCGGTAGATGTCAGTGTAACACCGGTAAGAAGTGGTTGAAGATCCCAGAAACTCCTCACATGTCTGACTAGATGATGAAGTGTATGGTATGTCCCCAAATAAACAGTTCTCTGGAAATAGAAGAGAATTCAGTCATCAAATATTTTCAAGAAAAAGTATAACAAACGGAAACAGTCAAATGTTACTGTACTAACTGTATATTTATCTATTTGATAGATTAATAATTACTTTGTAAACGAGCATTACAGAACTATGTTAACGCGGGTTTATCTTTTATTGCAATAGCAGTATTATTAGTTGTGTGGCGGCCATGAAACATTGCTTCGTAATTTGTCAAAGTGTGTTACTATTATGCTGGTTCCTTTCGGAAAATGGAATAATATTAAAGCCGAGTCTATCATTGAATATTTTCTTATAGACGACATTTGCGTCAAAGGGAGACTTGTCTCGCATACTTTGTATCCCTTCTTTTAAAATTCTTTGAAATGTTATTTTTGTCTTTCACGTTGAATACTATACATATAGCAGTGATGAGTTATTTTGTCACTGGTCTTCGGATATTTAAGATTTCCACAGGAACGGGATTTTTTTTACATGCCAACCCTTCAAAGTATTACTCCCGCACAGACACTCACTTTTGAAGTCTAGCTGTACACGACCTAGATGGCACAAAGTAGTCTCCAGACACTGAAAAATTGCAGATCCAAGGGCACTTCTAGTAGCATAGCGTTTACCTGCGAGCATTTGTTTAGCGTGGGAAATAGGAAAAAGTCACAGGGGCTTGAGTCAGGGAATAAGGGGGGTTTTCAACTTAAATAACCATTTCTTGTTCTAAGAAAGATCGTAAACTTTTACTTTAGTTTTTAATTTATTGACAGATTTAAGAAGAAAAGGCATATAAATTCTTCTTGTCGCTTCTTGTCCTCTTTTGCTATGACCGGCCTAGCCTGCTTTTTACCAGCCATTGTTTGTTATTGATGGGGCTCAAATAATAAACCAGAGTTTCATCCCTAGTGAGCAAGTCAGACATTTTCCTTATTTTCTAAAAGTTTTAGCACAATCTAACTGCTTCGCCTTCACAATTGGTTTCCTTTGCTGCTGTAACAACAGGCCTACCTGGGCGGTTATCTTCTTGCAGGCTATGCTGACACCCCCCCACCCCACCCCGAAATTTCTCAACCCAACGAAAAACTGTTCTTAATTTTACGGTAGAACTATCATGTATACGACACAATTCAGAATAAATCTCTTCTGGCGATAACTGCAAAGTAACTTGGGCTTTAATGTAAGCTCTTATTTCTAAATTTTCTTCAGGTTTCATTATTACATTGAAATAAAGCCATTGTAAATGAGTGTGTATATTTCAACAATGAATATTTTTGTCAAATGTAATCGAATTAAATTAAAAATTTGCAGGTGTATTGAGTAGACATCTCCAACAATTGCACGAAGTTTTCATGTTAACATTACGCAACATTGTTTCTACGGAAGGCCATAAGTGACAGATTCTATTTTGTATTGAAGCAATCGCTACTTTCAGATTTCAATGGTGCAAGCTTCATCTGTATATCGCTCATGTCATTGCCAATGGATAGAGAAAATTGAAACGATAAACCTCCACGTTTGATTGATACTAAATGCCATTCTATAAACACTTAATTATTATTTTTACACTTATTGAATACTTAAAATGAACAGTTAATAAACACTTAATGAACACTTGATTAATATTACATAAACACTTTAAGAATACTTAATTAACACTTAATGAATATCCAAACAACGTTTTATGAACACTTAAGAACATTTAATGAACACTTAATTAATATTACATAAAAACTTAATGGACACTTGATTAAAACTTAATGCCTATCTAATGAACATTTTATGAACACTAAATGCATACACTTAATGAATAACTATTTTAAAGGAGTGTCGTTTACAAAACAAAAACAAAATATGAAGCAAACTTCTTTAGATAAAGAGTAAGGAAGTTTTGTCAGATGGCAGGAGAACAGCATCAAACACAAGGGTCTTAGACAGTATTGAAGAAACGTATGCCATCTAAGTTAATGCCAAGTTGATCAACATCAATTATAGCCTAGAATGTACAAAAGGAAACGGAAAAATACAAAACAAGTCACAGAAAAACATATTCTTCAGTAGATGCAGACTCAAAATCATTAAACATTATCTTAATAACAGACAAAATAGGTGAAATGCACTTTTGCAGAAGCTAACAAAGGTTAGCTATGTATGTATCTTTACACGAGTGTGCTCTGTTAAAGTAAAATGAATGTAGAGTAATATTATATTTTAGGAGTGGAAAATCTACGCTTTTTAATTTAGATTTTAGTTGGAATACTGTGTGACGTAGGGATGTCACATTACCTGTAAGTCCGGTAGCAGCTTTGGCAGACGAAACACAGTTTCCTAATTCACAGAGCTTTAAAATAGAAAGGAAAGCTAACATGAAAAAAAGCCATAATTCAAATATCACTTTAAATTACACATTTTTCATTTAAATTTCATTTTAAAGTTATAACAGAAGGCATATAAATGGGAACATATCAATTATATAAATTTTGAGAGTGGGACGGATAAGCAACTGGTTCACTGAGCCACCCCTCTCCCGAGACAATAATCATAAATAGACGAACAACTGGTTGACTGAGCCACCCCTCTCCCAAGAAAATAATCATAGATAGACGAAAAACTGGTTCACTGAGCCACCCCTCTCCCGAAAAAATAACCATAGATAGACGAAAAACTGGTTCACTGAGCCACCCCTCTCCCGAGACAATAATCATAGAATGACGAAAAACTGGTTCACTGAGCCATCACTCTCCCGAGAAAATAATCATAGACAGACGAAAAACTGGTTCACTGAGCCATCACTCTCCCGAGAAAATAATCATAGAATGACGAAAAACTGGTTCACTGAGCCACCCCTCTCCCGAGAAAATAATCATAGAATGACGAAAAACTGTTTCACTGAGCCATCACTCTCCTGAGAAAATAATCATAGATAGACGAAAAACTGGTTCACTGAGCCACCCCTCTCCCGAGACAATAATCATAGAATGACGAAAAACTGGTTCACTGAGCAACCCCTCTCCCAGAACAATAATCATAGATAGACGAAAAACTGGTTCACTGAGCCACCCCTCTCCCGAGAAAATAATCATAGACAGACGAAAAACTGGTTCACTGAGCCACCCCTCTCCCGAGAAAATAATCAGACGAAAAACTGGTTCACTGAGCCACCCCTCTCCCGAGACAATAATCATAGATACGCGAAAAACTGGTTCACTGAGCCCCCTCTCCCGAGACAATAATCATAGATAGACGAAAAACTGGTTCACTGAGCACCCCCCCCCCTCTCCCGAGAAAATAATCATAGATAGACGAAAAACTGGTTCACTGAACCACCCCTCTCCCGAAACAATAATCATAGATAGACGAAAAACTGGTTCACTAAGCCCCCTCTCCCAAGAAAATAATCATAGACAGAAAAACAACTGGTTCACTGAGGCCCCTCTCCCGAGAAAATAATCTCAGACAGAAAAACACCGGTTTACTGAGCCCACTCTCCCGCGAAATAATCATAAATAGACAAACAACTGGTTCACTGAGCCCCCTCTCCCGAGAAAATAATCATAGATAGACAAACAACTGGTTCACTGAGCCCCCTCTCCTGAGAAAATAATCATAGATAGACAAACAACTGGTTCACTGAGCCCCCTCTCCCGAGAAAATAATCATAGATTGACAAACAACTGGTTCACTGAACCCCCTCTCCCGAGAAAATAATCATAGATAGACGAAAAACTGGTTCACTGAGCCCCCTCTCCCGAGAAAATAATCATAGATAGACAAACAACTGGTTCACTAAGCCCCCCCCCCCCTCTCCCTAGACAATAATCATAGATAAACAAACAATTGTTTCACTGAGCCCCCTCTCCCGAGAAAATAATCATAGACAGACAAACAAATGGTTCACTGATCCCCCTCTCCCGAGAAAATAATCATAGATAGACAAACAACTGGTTCACTGAGCCCCCGCTCCCGAGAAAATAATCATAGATAGACGAAAAACTGGTTCACTGAGCCCCCTCTCCTGAGAAAATAATCATAGATTGACAAACAACTGGTTCACTGAGCCCCCTTTCCCGAGAAAATAATCATAGATTGACAAACAACTGGTTCACTGAACCCCCTCTCCCGAGAAAAAAATCATAGATAGACGAAAAACTGGTTCACTGAGCCCCCTCTCCCGAAAAAATAATCATAGATAGACAAACAACTGGTTCACTGAACCCCCTCTCCCGAGAAAATAATCATAGATAGACGAAAAACAACTGGTTCACTGAGCCCCCTCACCCGAGAAAATAATCATAGATAGACGAAAAACTGGTTCACTGAGCCCGCTCTCCTAAGACAATAATCATAGATATATGAAAAACTGGTTCACTGAGCTCCCTCTCCCGAGACAATAAACATAGATAGACGAAAAACAACTGATTCACTGAGCCCCCTCTCCTGAGAAAATAATCTTAGATAGACAAACAACTGGTTCACTGAGCCCCCTCTCCCGAGACAATAATCATAGACAGACAAACATCTGGTTCACTGAGCCCCCTCTCCCGAGACAATAATCATAGATAGACAAACATCTGGTTTACTGAGCCCCCTCTCCCGAGAAAATAATCATAGATAGACGAAAAACAAAAGAACAAAACAAAACAAACAGTGAATCTTTCTTCTTCACTAGTGACAGGATGTCATGAAATGAATTTTTAAACCGTAAAGTGTAGAAAATAGCCTCAAACTCAATTAAAACAAAAACAAAATACTTTTAAAACAACACACTTTTCCATTGCCACATGAGGTGCCTTCCCACGCTGTTTTATAGAAGTATGAACCGTCGTTGGCTGTATTTGCGCAGTACATAACTTCACAAATAGAACTGTAGTTCCCCTTGAAGACTGTCTGTAATGAAAAAGCCATATATTAACAAATTTGTCATAGTAGGAAGAGATTCGTTGTGTTCCATTCCTGGGGACTTTATTATTTATAATCACCTGAAGTCAAGCCGAGGTTAACAATCATCATTAATCAAGATTATTTAAGAAACTTTTAAATGATAAACTATCCAAATTTTTATATTGTATATGTACCTATATTTTGTTATTTGCCCGGTGGATTGTGTACATGAACACATATGTTTGTAGCTAGTTCATATTCAAACCATCTCAATAAATAAAAGAATGTAAACCATTTATGATTATTTCAAAGGCTTTGTATTTATCAAATAACTATAACGACTACACAACTACTATATCGTTGAAAATGAACCGACTGTGACGGATTACGATTCGATTGAAGTAAAACGTGTGAAAGTATAGCAATCAAGTTCGATGAGGATATTCAAACCGGAGGTTTCTTCTGTGCTATGTCGAGGCTCCTGGAATACAGTGATATCGGGTGTTTCAATATAATCTTTCATGGGTTTGGAGGATTCCGTCCCGAGGTATAACTATGATGGCGGTAATGTAGCTTTATGTCAGACTTTTCCGGCTTATTTTTATAGTAGCTCAAGGATAGCATAATATATTGGAAAAATACGTCATAGTGCATGGAATAATTTTATGAATGGCGTTACGACATAGCGAGGGGAATATATACACGTTCAGCGGGTGTAGGATGAAAATCCGTAGCCGGTAAAATCCTTGTCCGGTACGCAGGAATCTTATTTTCTCTATTGTTAATTGTAGATTACATTGTTCTTGCATGCCATCGGGATTTTTCTAAATAGATATGTTGTCAATGAGTTAAATGTATTGTTTTCTGGGGATAGGCGACTCCATAGTTGCATGTACATTTCATCGACACTTGTATTTTATTTCGACAAGAAGACAAAAATATCTCACTCCTCGGCCGTCAATATACAGATGCCTTTATCCGGTATGCAGAAACACGTTTTCCAGAGAGAACGATCAAATGTAACCTTACCCTGTCTAAGTACGACCCCTGTCCAATACTGTTTTCACACTGCACATCTGGGGGGTATACCTGGCCTGCCGTATCATTGACGTACTGGTCATTGGTCGCAGGGTCATAAGTGGAAGACAAGGTCAACATACAATTGTTATTGTCAGCACTGTAACAAAAGTGGAAGACAAGGTCAACATACAATTGTTATTGTCGGCACTGTAACACAGAAGTGGAAGACAAGGTCAACATACAATTGTTATTGTCGGCACTGTAACATACAAGTGGAAGACAAGGTCAATATACAATTGTTATTGTCAGCACTGTAACAAAAGTGGAAGACAAGGTCAATATACAATTGTTATTGTCGGCACTGTAACAAAAGTGGAAGACATGGTCAACATGCAATTGTTATTGTCGGCACTGTAACAAAAGTGGAAGACAAGGTCAACATGCAATTGTTATTGTCGGCACTGTAACAAAAGTGGAAGACAAGGTCAACATGCAATTGTTAGTGTCGGCACTGTAACATAGTAGTGAAAGACAAGATCAACATGCAATTGTTATTGTCGGAACTGTAACACAGAAGTGGAAGACAAGGTCAACATGCAATTGTTATTGTCGGCACTGTGACACAAAAGTGGAAGACATGGTCAACTTGCAATTGGTATGTTCGGCACAGAAACATAGAAGTGGAAGACAAAGTCAACATGCCATTGTTATTGTCGGCACTGTAATGTAGAAGTGGAAGACAAGGACAACATGCAATTGTTATTATCGGCTGTAACATATAAGTAGAAGACAAAGTCAACATGCAATTGTTATTGTCGGCACTGTTACAGAAGTGAAAGACAAGGTCAACATGCAATTGTTATTGTCGGCACTGTAACAGAAGTGGAAGACAATGTCAACATGCAATTGTTAGTGTCGGCACTGTAACATAGAAGTGAAAGACAAGGTCAACATGCAAATGTTATTGTCGGAACTGTAACACAGAAGTGGAAGACAAGGTCAACATGCAATTGTTATTGTCGGCACTGTGACATAGAAGTGGAAGACAAAGTCAACATACCATTGTTATTGTCGGCACTGTAACATAGGAGTGGAAGACAAGGACAACATGTAATTGTTATTGTCGGCACTGTAACATAGAAGTGGAAGACAAGTCAACATACAATTGTTATTGTCAGCACTGTTACATAGAAGTGGAAGACAAGGTCAACATGCAATTGTTATTGTCGGAACAGTAACATAGAAAACTCAGCTTAATTGTTGTTTGTTTAATGAAAACGAAGAGTTACAACCTGTCTTTAATAGAAAAATCGAAATCCCCGTGTATTCTTCAAGTAATCTATACATGTAACCTATGTGAATGTTGTTTTTTGTTGTTGTATTTAAATCATCAAACAGGGACATTTAATTAGAACTGATGAGTACGAAAAATAAAACAGAAATCATTTATGTCTATTCGACGGAATAATAAAAGGATAATAAATGTAGAAACATGTTGAGGATAAACTCAACATCAACATAATTACGTGAGAGTATTAATGTACTCATTAAAGTAGACCAGTGAGCATGGTGAAAACGTATATTTGAGTTTATTGAAGTCCAGATTCGAGATGGTATCATATGACGGTGCCATTATATAGCCAACAGTAGCGTTACAGCTATTATTTGATCCGTCATGATAAGACCCAACACTGAAATTTACAAATATAAATACAATATGAATATCATCAACAAATGGTGGAATCATTGTTTTAAGCTAAAATATTTAAATTGTTTTCTTGAATTTAATACATGTTTTAAGGCTGAAATGATATTTCGTATGTGTATTTTTTGTGTGTAATTTTTGTACGTATTGAATAAACTTGTAACGTCTGTCAACTTTGCCACCATTTTGAATATCTTTGTGAAGCAAATGGTAACTCACGACTTAGTGGTTTACTGATATAGTGAGGGTTTCTGAATACCAGTGTATTACTATTAAGTAACATCAATATAAATTACACAAAGTAACCTTTTTTTACACAGTTATTGTTCACAATATTACATGTACCTAAAATAAGAAAAATACCGTGAAGCACATTTTACTCAGCACAGTTTGAATTTTACCAGCGTATTTCACTGAAAACACGGTATTTTTCTTATAAATTTCACAATTTGTTATATATTTTTGTGAAGATTATGCGCGCCTTAAGGCGCACATCATAATTTGTGAAAGTTTTCACAATTTTATTAATTTTTATTGTGATTTTTCCACACTTCCATGTTTTTATCATCGTAATCGTTTGACATCATAACATTTTCATCATTCATATTTTCATTTTCATCCCCTGAAGAAGAAATAATATATATTACGAAAGCGCTCGGGTTTGTTTTTTAAATAATTTTATAGAATTCAGTATTGTTTGGGTGTATTAATTAATTTTTAATCATTAATTTATTATCTCTCCCATACTATTACCTTCACACCCTTGTATCACTCCGTGATCCAATACTATTGAAAGGATCTTGTTAGGTGATTTTCTATTCTCCTTTATATATATATATATATATAGTAGCTATTTTTACAGTTAACACTATTAATTAACATCAATATAAATTACACAAAGTAACTTTTTTTTACACAGTTATTGTTCACAATATTACATGTACCTAAAATAAGAACATTATACTAAATTTAATGAATTGATTAACGATAGTGGTGCTTACTTATGTCCAAGTTCATGTGCAGCAATGGTCACCATAGCAACATCGAAATGATCCTCGTTGATAGAGAATTTATAATCTGTACATAGCTTCGATTGCCAGGCTACACCTATATATATATTTATATATAGAATTATAGCAATATATGTCAATCATTAATATGTAAGATATAGACATTCACGAATGGTTTTAGTAAATTATTTTTTATTTTGAAAAAATGGAGACAGGTCGCCAAATATACAAAATTGTATTAAATGTAATTGAATAGGACTTAATGGTATGATCAAACAAATTGCAACAACACGCAAAAACGTTAAGGCGATATTGGTATACTAACATCGGCTACCTCAATAAATATACTCTTTAGCATGTTTTTAGGGATATGTGTGGGTTTCACAAGCTAATGGCTGATACAGGAATATAATACATTTTTTCAAACCACGTATTAAAGACTTCTGTTCACATAAATGGTATGCTGTGGAAATAGATCATCTTAAGCACTTTATTATTAACACTGCGAGTCATTCCTCAACTCTTGACTTTTATATTAATGATGCTGTGGCATGCAATTTAAGAAAAAACGTTGTCAAATTTTCGGTGCTCAAGTTATTGTTTGATGAGTGAAAAAAGTGGACATGCTTCTATTGATTTGATAGATAACCTAGAATATGTCCCGTTTCTTTACACAGTAATATAACTGCTGTAGGAAATGGATAGCATTTCTTCTTTGTGGGTCAATAATATAAAATACCGAGACAGACATATTTCAAAAAATACTTTGCATGGTCTATACTGAAGTACATTTAGATGGTAGTAAAAAGGTGCATGCTATTTCAAAATAGTTCGTGCATCCAATTAACGAAGAAAAAAATATGGAAATTAATAATGCATAATATCCCGGCATTCAATGTGTAACATATTTAACTATAAAGTAATGTCAAATATAGTAGATTGAGAACAAACAAACAACAGTACGTAAATATGTCATGATCAATTAAACTAAAATAAAATAAATAACTAGTTGTTTTTAAATTTTATGTCACAGTTATTACTTGAAAAATTCAAATATGTAAATGTTTACATTGGAGTCAGAAATATAACTTTATGTATAATAACCGCATAATGTATGTAATATTCATATTACCACTTCTGTATTTTTGTCAAGAGTCTCTATTACTCAATAATAAAAATCAGTGTCAAGTGAGATCAATAGCTAGATTGTTTTATCTTCTATTTCAAGAGATAGTGATGACTATAAGTTAATATTGATTATTTTTACGTATTTCGCCTGTGTGGTTCCGGCTAAGAATAGAATCACTCTCGATCTCTGCAGAGGGATAGGAATCCTCCGAATGGGTGTCATGTTCATTTTATCATTTTTTGTCATATTCACTATTGTGGTTAAATTATCAACCCCTGTGTGGTTCAAGGACGCCATGAGTGATGGCAAGAATAGGATCACTGTGGCTTATGCATGTCATAAGAAGCGACAAATTGAGTTATACGAAAGAATTTGCTGAAACTCTGAAGTTCTGCAGGTATCAAGGTTCTAGGTTCAAAATCATTCTGCATATTCATTTGTTGATGTATTTTTTTAATCTGTATGTTAATTTGTTGTATTTGTAAATGTAGAGTGAACCTGGAATCTTCCATCCTGTTGGCGTCGAATAACCTATAATGTGTTGGTACGCCGTAAAACCCTATTCATTCATTCATTTTACGTATTTGGATGTAACTGTATGTGTGTATGTGTGTGTGTTTTCCTTATCTGTTCTATCATTATAATTTAATATTATATTACATAGATGCTAATAAACGTTGGTTTCCAGCAGTGAAATATCATTCATATTTCTTTTTTATATTGAAATAGATGAAATTACCATTTATAATTTCATAGATTAACATCTGACCATTCACATGTTTTATTGATTAACGTCTGACCATGCAGAAGGGTTCATTTATAAATGTCTGACAATAAATACTGTTTTATAGATTAACGTCTGACCATTTACATGTTCTATTCATGCAGAATGTTAAATAGATTGACGTCTGACAATGCAAAATGTTTTATATATTGACGTCTGACAATGCAGAATGGTTTATTGATTTACGTCTGACCATACAGAATGTTTTATAGATTAACGACTGGCCATGCTTATGGATTCATTAATAAACGAATCACCATGCAAATTGATTTAAAGATTAACGTCTAGCCATGCAGAATATTTCATAGATTAACGTCTTACCATACATAATGTTTTATAGATTAACTACTAACAATGCAGAATGTTTTATAGATTAACGTCTGACCATGAAGGATGATTTATAGATTAACGTATGAACATGCAGAATGTTTATAGATTAACATCTGACCATGCAAATTGTTTTATAGATTAACGTCTGACCATACATATTGTTATATAGACTAACGTCTGACCATACAGATTGTTTTATGTATTAACGTATGACCATGCTGAATGATTTATAGATAAACCACTGACCATACACAGTGTTATGTATATTAACGTGTGACCAAGTAGTATGATTATATATTGACGTCTGATCATGCAGCATGTTTAATACATTGACGTCAGACCGTGCAGAATGTTTTAAAGATTAAGGTCTGACCATGCAGAATGTTTTCTAGATTAACGTATGACCATTCAGTGTTTTATAGACTGACCACTGACCATACATATTGTTATATATATTAACGTCTGCCCATACAGATTGTTATATATATAAGCGTCTGACCGTGCAGAATGTTTTATAGATTAAAGTCTGACCATACAGATTGTTTTATAGATTAAAGTCTGACCATGCAGATTGTTTTAAAGATAAACGTCTGACCATACAGATTGTTTTATATATTAACGTCTGACCATGCAGATTGTTTTATATATATTAACGTCTGACCATGCATAATGTTTTATAGATTAACCACTGACCATACATAGTGTTATATAAATAAACGTCTGACCATGTAGTATGATTATATATTGACGTCTGATCATGCAGAATGTTTTATACATTAACGTCTATCCATGAAAACTAAATTAAAGGTTCACGTATGCTATTGAATGTATTTTTAATATTTCAAAGAATCTCTCTTACTTACTTTGTCCCCATTTTATCATTATTATTATTATTATTATCATTAATATCATTATTATTATTATCATTAATATATTATTATGTCATTTGAATATACATATGAGCTCACTCACCCTAATCCGCTTACTTACCTGCTGTAGAACTGTTAAATGTACCATTTGGATAATAATACCCTATATCATATCTGTAATATAAATAACCAAAGCAAATATCATTATCATTTTATCATAATTATTGTCACTATAATCATCATCATCATCATCATCATCATCATCATCATCATCATCGGCATCAATATAATCATCATCATTCTCATCATCATCATAATCTTCGTCGTTAATATCATCATCATCAACATTACCATCATCATCACCGTCATCGCCATCACCATCATTCAACATAAAATCAACCCTAAACCTAAATTTTGGTGTCCAATATTGAAAAGTTACACACTTGGTTTAAACATATTTATCCATTCAAATATCCGTTCATAAAAACCAGTATAAGTATAAATATGGATTTGAATGGAAGATAAATCTTACAGAATTCTTCTCTATTTACATTTAAGTTACACACTTAAATGTGGAAAGGCGGGAAACGAAAATCACACTAACTGTCAATAACCAGTATTTTTTTACCTGTTGAATTCAATAAATAAATAATTTCTTTCTTTTATTGGTTAAGGAAAAGATACTGGTTATGCCGCTTTAAATGCTATGAGTTTTTTTTCTAAAAGTGTTGAAAAAAAATGTTTCTCTGTAATTTTCATTAACAATGTTTAAAGGGATTATATTGGCATATTACCGTCAATTCCAAGTCCTAAATACACACGCCCAGCATAAAGATACACTTATAACTTATAGATATATGCGTTTAAAGTGTCTTATTGCATAACTTCTTTATTACAAACATCGGGTTTCTGAAACCACGTTTTTGTTTACATTTGCCATTTTCAACGAACCGCTTTCGGGTTTCCGATCAATCATCGGATAATATCGTGAAGACTCGCTCACGATCTCGTTTTCGAGGCTTTGTTCGGGAAGTTTACGGAGTTCAATGTAAACAGTGCGCAATACTTTATAGCAGGACGTATTAAAGTTTTGGCCAATATTCAATTACTGTTAATTTGATAACTTTCAAATAAATAAAAATTTTGCGTCAATACATAAGCATTATTTTGTGCACACTGCATACAGGGGAAGTCTGGATTAACAGCGTGTTTGTGTTACTTGCCAATATATTCCCTTTAAGAATATGTAAGGGCTATTTCCCTTTGACCGCAGAAACTAAGTGCTTTTTTTATCAATATAAATTGCTGTAAATTAGCTTAATTAATATAATATTATGTTAAACTTAGTATTCAATATAACGTAGAGGTAATACTTACGCTGTAAACATCATGGCGTGATCAAACGTAGATGTATTAAGGTTGCTGTTTCCCCAGTCAGTGAAGTTCCTCAGGACGTCTCCAGCCACAGCTCTGGGAAGATCTGCTGCAGAATCGACGATACAGTCTTCTATGAACGGAGCACCACTCTTTGACTGGAGGAGAAAAAATCTGACTTAATTGTGCTTCTTTTAGAAAGTTAACTGGTTTCTATTGACTTGAAAAGCATTGAATGTATAATAAGAATCTACACTGAAATGTCACAAATGTTACCATAAGTAAGAGTAAATGATTAACATGATGCTAATTACAGGTTAAATCATGCTTAAAATCAGTGAAATGTACTGCCTTACACATAAACCATCTTTATAAAAGTGCAATGTAGTCCTTTGCAATTATTTCGAACTTTTTGTTTTACATCGATCGCAAAACCGGTGCTGAAAAGTATACAAATAACGTTCTATGTGTTCCTGGCCATAATTGATTTGATTTAATTATAAAAATGGGGAATAAGGTTGAGATTATGATTGATCACCCAGAGAATCTATCGGAGCCGAGGCTCCTTACATAACTGTCATACCGAGGGTTTTAATCTCTCTACGACAATAGTATACAATTTTTATTTACCATCATCAAACAATTTAGCATAGCGCTTTTCTTGAACGTTTATGTTATGGGTGCTTGGAATATATCTCAGCCCTAAGATATAAACCCGTAAACTTGTAGATATCTCTGTATTCTCAAGTCAATGATTTTTTGCCAGGACTCATTTCATGTATGTGTTCGTAAGGTCTTTGAAAAAACATATCACATTTTGTAAACACTTTTTAATACGAAATGTTGACATAACTTACATCTGCGATGTATATACCAGCAAACAAGCAAGTGATCGTGTAGCCATTGCCAGTAACACTCTTGTACCGCCCATTTATCTGTAATAGTATAAACCGTTTATTATTAATAAAAATGAAAATATTTAATGCTTATTTCTTGTTTGAGTAAATATACTAGTATATACGTGAGACTATATTAACGATATTGCCAGGGACATAGTTTCAAGATGCCATTACTTTATATTGTATCGATGCAATAACTTTATTTTGTTGCGATCACTAGGGCAGATTCAGAACTTTCAGTCGCGGTGCAGAGGAATAATATATACGGGCATGTAATACAGCGTCCGAGAATTCCAGAGTACGGGCAAGGGTCAATGTATTAATTTTCAGACATTTTCATTGGAATCGGTACCTTTTTTTTATAATGTTACGGAAATGTCAGAGTTGGTTGAGTTAGGTTTTTATTTATTTTACTTTGTGAAACAATTTTAGCAACTTGGGCAAATCACGCTGGAAATCCTTCTCTGTAGAACCAGTACTAAGCCGTCGATCCTCCGATCCTGGGTCCGATTCTCTTCCGTTAAACCGCGAGTGGGTCCGGAGGGAAAGTATTACCTCCAAATCTACCATTACTGTTATATCCCGACATCTACCCGTTCATTGATATCGAATAGCCAATCAAAATGCAGTTTACGACAAATTTATCATCTGAGTATTAACAGTTAACATAAATTATGCTTATTACATTTTTGTTACTAAATTTAGAAATAATAAGCACGTGGTAACGATATTGACCAATAAAAAATGAGCCACGTGCCGTTTGCCGATTAAA